>OZ022498.1:128543867-129143867 GCA_963989385.1 Ctena decussata
ATTCTCTAAAGCATTTGCCAGTATATGTAGTAATGTTTAGCAGTCGTTTAATGGTTTTGTTTCTTTTTCCTTATGTCTTCAGACAAGATTTGGGCAGAAAGGTGCCTGAAAGCATTTGTGAACAGTGAAACCTTGACTCAGAATATACATACATGTGATACAGATAATTAAAGATTCATAGCATTGCAGACCCCTGATGCAACAAAGACCTTTCTTGATTCATAGATACTGATACAACATGGAAGACTCATAGTTTTTCCTGTTGCATCAGTAATCTATGAATCGGCTAGAAGGTACATACCCAGTGGGTACATGAGGACGAAATGACGTCGCACTGATGTTGATGCAATGTCATCACGTCGCATAGACATCAATACAAAATCATGTACCTGCTGGGTACTCAGCTGATCCATTTCTTCACTGCTGACATATGAATGCCCAAAGGCACCTTCTCTGATTTCAGCGCTGAACTGATACATTTTTAGCTCACCTGAGCCAGCGGCTCCGGGGGAGCTTATAGGATGGTAAGGCTCCGGCGTCCGTCGTCCGTCCGTCGTACGTCGTCCGTCGTCCATCCACACTTTCAAACGACTTCTCCTCTGAAACCGGTGGGCCGATTGTAACCAAATTTCATATAGAGCCTCCTGGGACCTTAGGAAAGAAAAGTTGTTCAAACGGTCCTGGTCACATGACCAACATGGCCGCCATGCCCATATATGGTAAAAACCTGAAAAAATCTTCTTCTCAAGAACCAATAGGTCAATGGCCTTGAAACTTGGTATGTAGCATTGGGTACACGAGTACTACCAAGATTGTTCAAATTATGACCTTGGGTTGACCTTGACCTTTTTTACGGTAAGGTCAAATTTGCTTCCTAATGCTTTTATATGGCAAAATGCTGCAACATAAGATATCTTGGAAACTGTTGAAGATTTTGGCCTAAATATTGGTACATACAGTCATCTTAATGACTACATGAAGATTTATGAGTACAAGAGGTCAAGGTCATTCTTTGACCTTTGACCCAGAACTCTCATATTTTGACAATATCAAACAATCTCCTCAAAAACAACTAGGCCAATTGTAACCAAATTTCATATAGGTCCTCCAGGGGTTGAGGGAATGAAAATTTGTTCATACAGTCCAGGTCACATGACCAACATGGCCACCAGGCCCATATATGGTAAAAACCTTTAAAAATCTTCTTCTCCAGAACCAGTTGACCGATGGCCTTGAAACTCAGTATGTAGCATTGGGTACTCAAGTACTATAAAGATTGTTCAAATTATAACCTTGGGTTGACCTTGACCTTTTTTACGGCAAGGTCAAATAGCGGAAAATGCTTGAACATGAGATTTCATGGTAAGTTTTGAAGTTTTGGCCTAAAAATTGGCATATACAATCATCTTAATGAGTACATGAAGATTTGTGAGTACAAGAGGTCAAGGTCATTCTTTGACCTTTGACCCAGAAATCTCAAATTTTGACAATTTCAAACAATCGGCTCTAAAACCACTTGGCCAATTGAAACCAAATTTCATATAGAGCCTCGAGGGGTTGAGGGAATGTAAAAATATTCTTACGGTCTTGGACACATGACCAACATGGCCGCCACGCCCATATATGGTAAATACCTTTAAAAATCTTCTTCTCCAGAACCAATTGACCGATGGCCTTGAGACTTTGTATGTAGCATTGGGTACTTGAGTACTATCAAGATTGTTCAAATGATGACCTTGTGTTGACCTTGACCTTTTACAGCAAGGTCAAATATGGGAAAATAGTAGAACATAAGATTTCATGGCAAGTTTTGAAGATTTTGGCCTAAAAAATTGGTATATACAGTTGTCTTAATGAGTTCATGAAAAATTATGAGTACAAGAGGTCAAGGTCATTTTATTACCTTCGATCCAGATTGCTCATATTTTGACATTTTCAACCATTTCCTCAAAAGCCAAAGGGCCAATTGTGAACACATTTCATATAAAGCCTCCAGGTGTTGGTTGAATGAAAATTTGTTCAAACGGTCCAGGTCACATGATCAACTTAGACGCCATTACCACTTATGATATAAATCTTTAATATTTTTCTTCTCCGGAACCAATACACCTATGGCCTTGAAACTTGGTAAATAGCATGGAGTACTAGAGTACCACCAAGACTGTTCAAATGGTGACCTTGGGTTGACCTTGACCTTTTTTGCGGCATGGTCAAATATGGGAAAATGCTAGAACATAAGACTTCATGGAAAGTCTGAAGATTTTGGCCTAAAAATGGTATATATGGTTGTCTTAATGAGTACATGAAGAGTTATGAGTACAAGTGGTCATGGTCATTCTTTGACTTTTGACCCAAAACTCATATTTTGACAATGTCAGACATGATAAGTAAAAGCCACCTTGCAAATTGTTCAGGTGAGCGATTCAGGGCCTCATGGCCCTCTTGTTTTGTTTTACTAGCAGACAATGTTAAAAGCACATAATTCTTTTAAGCATACTATAGTTCTACACTGCCACACTTAAACTTAACAAAGCAATAACAAATATATTACAATAGAAATAACATAGTCTTCAGTTTGTATCTACACCTGATAATTGTACACCTAGAGCCGGGCCGGGTAGCGCAATCGGTAGGGCACCTGACTCGTAAGTCAGAGGTCCTGGGTTCGAATCCCGGTCTGGTCACATACTTTCGTTTCTCCTTCCGCTGATTCAAGAAGGGCAGTTGTCAGTTACTGGCGAAAGTATGTGCACTTAGTACTGGTTAACCGCTTAGGAGGTCTAAGCCTGCCCAGGAATAGTGTGGTTAGGTTAACTGACCGTCCCGACATGACCTTAGTTGTTTACCGTGGACGTTAAGCATCAAATCAACCAACCAACCAATGTACACCTAGAGAGAGAATGAGCCTCTGCATGGAATAATGTATCATATAACATACAAACTGATTTGCGCTCAAAAAAACAAGACAGCGTATGCATTGATTCAGTCTGTTCAACAGCTGCTTACTGTTATTATACAGTGGAGCGCCGTTATAACCCGGGTGTCGGGAGACATAAGATCGAACCGCGTTATAAGTGATCACGCGTAATAACGATCTTCTTGGAAATACCCCTACCACTAATGAAAAACCCAATGTTTACATGTTCGTTGCGCTTATTTAGCCCTAACGAGGTAGATAGACATGTTTACTGCTTACCTGACACAACGAAAGTCATCGCTGAAGTAGCCTTTCAGTCCCTACGTTCTAACTTATTGCGAAAAATGCGCTGCAAAACGGTTGAAAACTATTTACAAAGCGAAAGTACAATCGTAACACATCGGCCAATTCCGTATCCTGAATTTAAACCTATATCGACGAGGATGTCCGATTGAGCTAAATAGACTTGATCGAGTTAATTCCCTTGTATATATACTTGCAAAAAGGTACCTGCGGACGAATAAAATATACTTATTTGCGCGAGTACTGACGTCGCCTAAAAACTCTAATCAGCCTACAGATAACCAAATCGGGTTTAAGCTTTGTTGTTGTTTTTTTTTCCATTTATAAAATTCTTTTATAATGTTTTCTTTGGAAGTAATCAGTGACTGATACGCACAGCCTTTTTCCCGAGCGTCGGCTTGTGTATTGTGTATATGAGGTGACCTTCGCTGTTGGCTGAATAGGTGACACGTATTATGCGCTAATTATCGAAGTCTTCTGAAAACAATGACGAATGTTCACACCTTGGCAATACAACCGACGCTTTGATTGTCTGTGATAACTTTTGACACGCTGTTGATTAAAATTATGTAAACAACCCAATTAACTTTTAATGGTTATTTTGTCGTGAACACCGACGGAAACCGCCGAAAAATCCGCGATCTGTTGAAAAATAATGGGCGACACAGGACAACCGCCTTACATCGATTTCCGCGATATATCGGTCCGTGGTATAACGGCGCTCCAGTGTAGTACTAAATCTATTTGGCTATAAAACAGGGTTTTCTTCTCTCCAGAATGACCCCAATGGATGGATGTCTTGCGCAACTTTATGTCCTTTTTAACAGTTTTTCAATCATATCAGGACGATGAGTGGTTGAAAATGAAAGGCTGTGTGCAATGGAACCCTATTTGCAATAGAAAAGGCCTCAAGCCCAGGACCTCTGGGTCAACCTATTGAGCTACTGGAGCTCAGAAAGACCCCAAATATTTAAATCAGTCTTACTAAATTCTGCTATAAGATTTTTCCCTTCGAAAACAACTCAAAATCTTTGGGACTTTTGGGAAGGGAAAAACCTGATTTTATAACCAAAAAAAAAAGAAAAATTGAATTGGTATGAAGGAAGCGAATCAGAGTCCCAGATAAGAGACGTTCTAGATGATAATTCACGCATTATCTACCTCAGATTTCCAGAACGTCTTGTCTCTTGAGACATTTCTGGTGAGGCTCACAACTTATGCCTTTATAAGAACTAGCAACTTATGTAAGCATTGACTTGGGGCTTGGAAGCAAGTAATGAATGCCTTATAAGACTCTGAAAGTCACAAGTTTGTCTCAGCCTCTGCAGTTTATTGTATATGCCAACCAAGTGTGTTTCTCTCATCCTCATGCTCATTTCCTTCAATATCCATCAGCTTTAGTAAAACCAGGCCCAGAGGTTATAAAACCTGAGTACATTCTCAAAATAAAGGACACTGATTGGCTGCTTCTGAGCACATGCTCGGAAGCAGCCTATCAGTGTGCTTTATTTTGAGTTTGAGATTATACTCAAGTTTTATAACCTCAGACCCAGAGCTCCAGATAATGAGGAGTTCAGAATATGATTCTGGAAAAATATTTATCCATAAAACCATGAACTGTGGCCCTAATTTAAACTGCCACAGTTAGGGAGAGGAATCCTATAAGCAGGGAGAGGAATCCTATAAGCATTTTGCTTTCATTCCAATCCCATTAACTATTTTTTGTGTATATCTTATGTTGCATGTGAGTGAAATTATGAATAAAATATGTTTAAACTAACTAAACTGCCACAGGGAAAGCCACTTTAAAACAATGGGCCACAATTTACATTGTTTTTATGCAGATCCGAAGATTATCTAGTAATTGCAGATTCTCGAAATGATCATAGAAGTCAGCCTTACCTGGAGCTCTGTGAGAATATCATGGTTGTGAAGTTTTCTGCCATTTATCCCTAAAACTAAGATACGTCACAATGTATCACTAGGTAGGATTAAGGATTATTTTCAAGCTTCTGTCAGACTGCATGTAAGCATGTTTAGACTAGTAAGTGTGAATTGGCAAGGTGCATTACATTCAGTACACCATTTACACACCACTGTGGGCTATTTCATACCATTGTAAACTAATAATAAATGCACACTACAATGAACAACCTGTATCCACAAGATATTTACACACACTTGTAAGAAATGCAAAACTCCCAATATGCCAAACTATGGAATAACACCATATTTACCCAAAATATTTGACAATAATTCCTGGGCAAACAGTGTAGACCCAGATCAGATTGCTCTAATAGACTGACCATGGTCTTCAATGTTTGCAAAGTTTTATAAACATCTCTTGAATGCACAACTTGGCTTCTCCAAAACTGGAAAAACGTACTATCAATTACAATCAATTCCTGATATCTCAGGTTCGAAGTTCATTTCAAACTGCTCATATCTCAATAAATTTTCTAGTCCTGGAAAATTTATTTTGAGACACCAGCAGTTTTGAGATTACAGGAGTTAAAATGTATAGAAAAATAGGAAATGTATCCAAATTATATCTCCATCTACCAATAAAGTTGTATTATATGCAAGAGGATCTTTTGAATTATCATTGAGATTTACATAACCAGACTCAACTGCAGTTACAAAACTAAGGTTGTGAAACATTTAAGGTAAATATGGAAAAATTATCTCCACACAATATTTTGTGGTATCTCAATACAGCTAAGCTTTGAGCTTACTCTGAGACTGCCCACAATACGTTTCCATGGAGAAATATGGAAAATACCTACTCCAAAATATTCGGCTTACCTCATGCTTTGCAGTACCAGTAAGTATATGACTACATATGACACATATTTATCACAATAAGGTTGCTTTAAGCAAAACTTTCAGAAAGAACTACGTCCTCTTTTTTCTCGACATTTTACTTTATTCTAGACATTCTGAAAAAAGTCTTGTTTGCATTACAACACTGACACCTATAAGCTATGAAAATCCATGCTGAGGTTTGCCATAATAATACTAAATACCACAACTAAAGCAAGTGCTTTGGAAGCATTCTTATACAGCCATTAATCTGGGTTTTTGTTTTAAAGTGCAATAAATGGGGTCTATAGTTAATTTGTCCTCATATCTGCATGTGTCCTGGCATCAGCCCTTGTGTTCCATCAGCAAAAGTGCAATACAGCAATCTACAAAATTTGTGTCTCTCATAGAATCTTCAGTCAGAACATATTCATTCATTCATCACCTGAGGGGATGTTTCAAAGGAAATGGCAAACAGAGCAGAGCCTGGTAAGACTGCAAAAATATATGGACCTGTATTTCCAATTCAACAGGTTAAAATAAGTTACTATTACTACATCACTATTTCCTAATGTCAGTGTATGACACTACTTGTGTCAATTTTGGACAATTGAGCCGCAACACGACAAAACCAACAATGTGGTTGTGCCCCCAGCGCAGCCTGGGCATCTGCAAAGTTTGATCAGACTCTTCCTTAAGTTCTCAAAGGGTAGCTAAGGGTCTAAGCTACCTTCATTTGGACAGCGAAGGCTCTGACGCCCAGGCTGATCTGAGTTTGCCCTGGGCACACAACCACATTGTTGGTTTTGTCGTGTCGCGGCTCAATTATGAAATTTGTGACACATGTAGTGGCATACACAATGCTTGAAATATGAAACTTGCAAGATGTGTTGAAATGATGTCTCTGTGTGAATCAAAAAAGGTTTCCAACAATCCTACCAGTTGAAGAATTCTAACAGTGAATACCCATTTGATTATCTTTGCTGATCAACTTGACCAGTTCCAATACAGGCTATGTTCAATGAGCAATGGCAGTGATGTTTCTAGGATTCACATCATTGGGACACTTAGAACTGTTCATTTTCCATAAAAGCTGTTAATCATTAATGGGTTTATGTGCTGTCTCTTTGATATTTTCAGGCCTTAATAAATAAATGCCGCACAACAAATGCTGTTACCAAGCTACAAAGGTCCACAAGACAGAATAAGCCCATTTAAATACAGAGCCAAATTTAAACGTTAATTATCACAGCTCTGACGTTGCTACCAACGACCAGACCCATCTTATCTAAGATGACCACGAATGGCTTTCCAGTATTTCAACTAATGTAGACTTATTGTGACAATTCTAGGGGAATTTCTGTCTTCTCCATATAAATATGTTGTGACTAGCCCATCTGAAGTGCCACCAATGTGGTTCAAATGAGAGATCATAACACAAGTTTCTAGACAGATATAAGATCCCAGAATGATCAGTTAAAACCCCATCTTATCACAATCTCTTCTAAGTGACCACCTGGATTTTCTTCAGTTATATATGAATAATCCCCTTTATCATCAACTTGACTTTTGTTCAGCTTTAACTTGCTCCTGTTCTTCCTCATGTTCACCCGTTTTATCTCCACTTTGTTTGTCCATTTTCTCTCCATTTGGTTTGTCCATTTTCTCTCCATTTGGTTTGTCCATTTTCTTACTATCTTTACCATTTTCACCATTGCCATTTTTCATTTGCTCTTCTTTGTCTTGCTTAATCTTCACTCTCTCCTCAAAGTCTATTTCTGCCTCTTTCCTCAGCAGGTTCACCATGTTAGAAACCTCTGTCGTACTCAGCTTCAGATTTTCTCGCCCAAGCAGTTCCGTCACCTAAAAAAGATTTCTTTGTTATCTGTACAAGTATCAGCTATGTTTCTCTCCCCCGGTTTCTTTTTCCATAAAATAGAGATTAAAAAAAATTTAACCCAAAGGTGAAAACAGAAAAACTGAATTCTTCCAATCTTGTTTATACACAGAAAATGCTTGAAGTACAATAAATTTCTTCAGAAGGAGTACCACTACATGTAGCTCAAATGGCAAAATCTATCAACTACTCAGTCTCACCTACATTGCACTTCCATATTAGCAGAGACTTGTCAATCATGGAACGTATTGAAGATTTTGGCCTAAAAATTAGTACATATATTCATCTAAATGAGTACATGAAGATTTATGAGTACAAGAGGTCACGGTCATTCTTTGACCTTTGACCAAGAAGTCTCATATTTTGACAAATTCAAACAATCTCCTCAAATGCCACTGCGCCAACTTAAACTGAATTTCATATAGAGCCTCCAGGGGTTGAGGGAACGAAAATTTGTTCAAACGGTTCACGTCACCAACATGGCCGCCAAGCCCATATATGGTAAAAAGCTTAAAAAATATTCTTCTCCAGAACCAATTGACCGATGGCCTTGAAACTTGGTATGTAGCATTGGGTACTCGAGTACTATCAAGATTGTTCAAGCTGATGACTTTGGGTTGACCTTGACCTTTTTTTACGGCGAGGTCAAATAAGGGAAAATGCTAGAACATAAGATTTCATGGAAAGTTTTGAAGAGAAAGGCCTAAAAATTGGTATATACATTCATCTTAATGAGTACATGAAGATTTATGAGTACAAGAGGTCAAGGTCATTCTTTGACCTTTAACCAAAACTCTCATATTTTGACAATTTCAAACTTCTTTTCAAAAGCCACTAGACCAATTGTAACCAGATTTCATATAGAGCCTGCAGGGGCTTAGGGAGAACCAGGAGATGACTTTCATGTAAGCAATTCGCTTACCGCCAGATCCTGTACCATGCTTTGTTTTGTATTATGTCTGTATATGTAATTTATATTGAACAAGTCGCCCAAGGGCAACGATCGCTCACCTGCCAGTATATGCATGCTCAAATTACTCCATATGAAATTTCGCTTCAATCAGACCAGTGGTTTCAGAGGAGTAGATGTTTTGAAAATCTTGATGACGGACAGACCGACAAAATGACCTTGACCTTTCAGTGACATAATATCTTCATCTGGTCATTTAGTTGACCATATATACCATGTATTGTACCGAAGACTTAAATAGTTTCTGAGAAATCCACTGTATAAGCGTTTTCCCATATAAAAGCCTAACATACCAAAGTTGACCATGTCGTCAATTAATTCAAGGTCAACACATGGTCATCATTTGTATAAACTATGATGGGCCAGCATGCCCAATGCTACATACCAAGTTTCAAGGTCATAGGCCTTTTGGTTCTAGAGAAGAAGATTTTCGAAGGGTTTTTACCATATATGGGCATGGCGGCCATCTTGGTCATGTGACCCAGACCCCGGGTATAAACTTTCGTTCCCCCAACCCACTGAGACTCCATATGAAATTTGGCTTCAATCGGCCCAGTGGTTTCAGAGGAGAAGATGTTTGAAAATTTTGACGACGGATGGTCCGACGGAATGACCTTGACCTTTAGTGACATAATATCTTCATCTGGTCATTTAGTCGACCATGTATACCAAATATTGTACCTAATACTTAAATAGTTTCTGAGAAATCCACTGTTTGAGCGTTTTCCCATATAAAAGCCTAACGTACCAAAGCTGACCATCCCGTAAATTAGGTCAAGGTCAACGCAAGATCATGATTTGTATAAAATATGATGGGCCCGCATGCCCGATGCTACACACCAACTTTCAAGGTCATAGGCATTTTGGTTCTGGAGAAGAAGATTTTTGAAGGGTTTTTACCATATATGGGCATGGCGGCCATCTTGGTCATGTGACCTGAACCAAATATATAAACTTTCGTTCCCCCATCCCACTGAGACTCCATATGAAATTTGGCTTCAATCGGCCTAGTGGTTTCAGAGGAGAAGATGTTTGAAAATCTTGACGACGGATGGTCCGACGGAATGACCTTGACCTTTAGTGACATAATATCTTCATCTGGTCATTTAGTCGACCATATATACCAAGTATTGTACCTTAGACTTAAATAGTTTCTGAGAAATCCACTGTTTAAGAGTTTTCCAATATAAAAGCCTAACGTACCAAAGTTGACCATGCCGTAAATTAGGTCAAGGTCAACGCAAGGTCATGATTTGTATAAAATATGATGGGCCCGCATGCCCGATGCTACACACCAAGTTTCAAGGTCATAGGCCTTTTGGTTCTGGAGAACAAGATTTTTGAAGGGTTTTTACCAAATATGGGCATGGCGGCCATCTTGGTCATGTGACCTGGACCAAATATATAAACTTTCGTTACCCCATCCCACTGAGACTCCATATGAAATTTGGCTTCAATCGGCCCAATGGTTTCAGAGGAGAAGATGTTTGAAAATCTTGACGACGGATGGTCCGACGGAATGACCTTGACCTTTAGTGACATAATATCTTCATCTGGTCATTTAGTCAACCATGTATACCAAGTATTGTACCTTAGACTTAAATAGTTTCTGAGAAATCCACTGTTTAAGCGTTTTCCCATATAAAAGCCTAACGTACCAAACTTGACCATGTCATAAATTAGGTCAAGGTCATCACAAGATCATGATTTATATAAATTATGATAAGCCCGCATGCCCGATGCTACATACCAAGTTTCAAGGTCATAGGCCTTTTGGTTCTGGAGAAGAAGATTTTTGAAGGGTTTTTACCATATATGGGCGTGGCGGCCATCTTGGTCATGTGACCTGGACCAAATATATAAACTTCCGTTCCCCCATCCTGTTAAGGCTCCATATGAAATTTGGCTTCAATCCACCCAGTGGTTTCGGAGAAGAAGATGTTTAAAATTGTGGACGCCGACGACGACGACGCCGACGGACGACGGACCAAGTCTATACTATAAGCTCACCTTGACAGGTGAGCTAATAAATATTGTTTAAACCAAAAGTCCATGGAACTTGTAGAAAATTTTGGTACAAAAGTTAATAAATACAGTCTAATAAATGAGTACTTGAATTTTTTTTATGTATAGAGGTCAAGGTCATTTTTTTAGCTTTAAACAATGTCTGTCATATTCTGACAGTTTAACCTATCAGGTTTGTTCAAATGATGATCCTAGTTTGACCTTTGGTCTTTTTCACTCTGGTGAGCAATTCAGGGTCTCATGGCCCTCTTGTTTTATGTTTGACTCCCATAACAGACTTTTTTTTACCTCCAAACTTGCCTATCAAGACATAATATTTTAGACTTAAATGAATGGCATAGAGGGCATATTCTAATCACACTGTCCAAACACTTTAACAGTAGTAAAGGCTTATACATAACACTCTAATGTTAGTGTTTTATGGAAAATTATCAAATTTTCAACCTAAACTGTTTCGCTATCTGGAGTTCCAGAGAGTCTTTCTTGTTTTACTTAAAAATTTTACCTCCAGAATATTTTTGATGTCTATATATCCATCTTGATCTTCATCTAGCACCTCCAGAATTCTCTGAGATCTCATATCATCTGGCACTTTCTGGAGCCTCTTCAGAGACAACAGCACCTCGTTGATACTCACGAGATTCTCCCTGTAAGAAGATTCCAGAGCTCTAGATAAGAGGGGTATTTGATGATAATTGAAGGATAATTTTTTTTATTTCTCATTGAAACCATATTATGTGACCCCTCATCTGAACCGTCTCGTCAAGACGGTTCAGATGAGGGTCACAAAATATGTTTTTATGCAGAAATAACAAAAACCATCCATAATTATCACCATATACTCTCTCTTATCTAGAGCTCTGAAAAAGTAAGGAGGGTTATATTTTGTGACTGATCATTAGTATGTTGAACTGATAGATCACTGAACAAAAGTTTACCAATTTTCTATGATTCTCTGATTTCAAAAGCAGAAAATATAGAATGCCTATGCTTCTTTTGCATCTAATTAAGAAATGGTAATGACCATAACACATCTTCCTGGTGGGTATGTCTAAAGCAATAACCTACTCTGTACATGCTTTGTAAACTTGGTAGAATTACTTCAGTATTGTAAGCAGCAATAATTTAATTTCCAAAAGCTTACTTTCTCTCAGAAAGGGCCTCTCGTAACTCCTCTTCAGTTTGACCCTCATGTTCATACTTCAGTTTGACCTCTGTAAACTCAATCTTCTTCTGCAGTTGTTCACGATCTTTCTGTAGTTCATCAATGATCTTGTCTGTCTTAGAGATGAGTTTATTCACATAGTTTCTGAGGGTTTTAGCACCGGCATACTCTTCAAGCTCAACTTCTGCATAACTTAGAGCTCGGATCTGCTCCACACTCTGTTAAAAAAAAAACTTCCCTTGTAAATCTATATTGAGGTGGGCAGATACACCTACATGGCCTAGTCGCCATCCTTAAATAAATGACAACATAAACATAGGTAGGTAAATCACATCTCCAGAAGATGCTTTCCTTGAAACAGAAATGCTTTCTAGAGAAAAACACACATTCCCCAACTAGCACATTCCTTCTAGTGCTGTTATCAAAGCAGATTTCTGAGTGGCTGCCAGTCATGAAAATGGAATACTGAGTAAATAGGAAAAGACTATTAACGGAAAAAACGGAAAATAAGTTTTAAGTAGACAGTGCTGGCCTGAGCAAAGTTAGAATTCAATAGTTTTCTGTTTTATTTTCTGTTTTAATGCATATGAAACAGAATCAACGAGCAAATTCGTCGAATTTATGTCCCCCGCCTTGGAAACTAGGTCTCCACTGTATATACACTTAGTGTTTGAGCTGGAAAAGCGGCTAAGTTAAAAATGTGAAATAAGAAATTAAAAAAATAATGTGAGGATTATATCCAAACAACATGCATATCTTCAGACCATGATCAAAACACTGTGAAGTTTCAAAGGAATCGGCATACAACTAAATAAGAAATTAAAAAAATAATGTGAGGATTATATCCAAACAACATGCATATCTTCAGACCATGATCAAAACACTGTGAAGTTTCAAAGGAATCGGCATAAAACTGTAGGAGGAGTTGCACACACAAGGTTCCCACTAGCTATTCACTTTGATAGTAAAAATGTATGAAAAATTGATAAGTTCAATTTGCGAAAAAAGTAATAAAAAATAATGTGAGGATTATATCCAAACACATGCATATCTTCAGGCCATGACCAAAATACCTGTGAAGTTTCAAAGGAATCGGCATAAAACTGTATGAGAAGTTGCGCACACAAGGTACACACTATCTAGTCACTATGATAGTAAAAACGCCTAAAAATGACTAAGTTCAACTTGTGGAAAAAGTGACAAAAAATAATGTGAGGATTATATCCAAATCACATGCATATCTTCAGACCATGACCAAAATACCTGTGAAGTTTCAAAGGCATCGGCATAAAACTGTTGGAGAAGTTGCCCACACAAGGTACCAACTATCTAGTCACTTTGATAGTAAAAACGCCTAAAAAATGACTAAGTGCAACTAGTGGAAAAAGTGTCAAAAAATAATCTCAGGATTGTATCCGAACCATATGCATATCTTCAGACCATGACAAAAACAGCTGTAAAGTTTCGGAAGAATCGGCATAAAACTGTAGGATAGTTGTGCATACAAGGTACCTACTACTTCAGGGGCACGGAAGGACGGAAAGACGGAAGGACGGAAAGCCGAAAACTATGTCCCTCCGCTTTTCTTTGAAAAGGCAGGGGACAATAATGGTGTTAAAACTTTTACACAGCAGATCTGTCTTCAGATTATTTAAGTCTCATGCTTGGCAAGCCTCATGTGAGACTTATAATCTGAAAGTTAGCCTGAGATTTCCTTGTCTCTGTCTCAATCCTTAAACATGATATTATAATCTCCAGTTCTGCCTACCTCCTTGTAATCATCCATTTCTTCTTTAACTTCTTCTAATTCCTCTTTCTCATGCAAGGTAATATGTTCTATGGCTGCTTCTATATCTTCAATATCTTGTGGTGTAACTTGTTCTTCAGCGACAGCTTCAACCATATCAATTGCAGCTTCTTTAAGTTCTGAAGAAAACATACATTTATTAGTGAAATTTCTAACTACTTTTTGTTTTTTACCAACCTAATTTCTGTTTATGAATTGGTTAACAGTGTTTTCCAATTTGTATGAAATGTACTGTAATTTACCCGAGAGATTCCACAACAATTTCCCTAAATCATTTTAAGAAAACTTTTCTTCAATGATCTTTCCTCCAACTTCAGCTATACATTTTTAAAAATAAACAGGACTTAACCTTGGACAGGGGTTAGGTAAATAGGAAGTACATTTCTTCATAACAGAGTTGTTCAGCTCTGCAGTGAGTTGTATTCTTTATCTTAAAGTTGCAGGTGTGAGTCTTCTTGCCGCTAATTTTCATCACAATTAAAAGCTTTAAAACTGCCAATCTCATAAAGCATCCCTGCATATTTTTGCCGTCACTAGGTTTCACAATTACATGTTTTGCAATCTGCAAAATTCGTTATCTTTACCTTCACCAGCTGTAAATTGAATAGGTTCAGCAATAGATAGTACTGGTTCTTCATCTTAAACTTCAACAATATTTTGAATGATAATCTCCTTACCTTCACTAGGTTTAATAAGTAAAGGTTTACCAGTATCTGATATTAGTTCTTTCTTCTTACTTTCACTAGGTTTAACAAGTAAGGTTCAGCAATATCTAATATTAGATCTTTCTCCTTACCTTCACTAAGGTAAAAAAGTAAAGGTTCAGCGATATCTGGTGTTGGTTCCTTCTTCTTACCTTCCTTCAGTGGATTTGACAAAATAAAGATTCAGCAACATCTGGTATTAGTTCTTTCTCCTTACCTTCACTAGGTTTAACATGTAAAGGTTCAGCAATATCTGGTACTGGTTCTTTGTCTAGTATTTCAGCCTCAGCTTGTACTACAGGTGTCTCCGGTTTCAACTCGACCTCGACCTCAGCTTCAGCAGCTTGGGCCTTCAGTGCCTCAGCTTCTTCTTGGGCCTTCAGTAGTTCAGCCTCCTGCATAATATACCACATTAACTATTTTGTATTTTACAATTACTGAAATAGAAAAGTTCAATGCTATACAATTAATCTTTTGGTAGAAATTTATTTTTTGCTCAAAGTTAAAAACTCTACAATTTTATTAAGATATGAGACAAAGTGTTTTTTTTTTTTTTTTTAATTTCACTCGCAAGTTGCCTACTTTCTTATATTTAGTAACCTTATGACTAGCAATCCCTAACACAATAGACAGCGGTTTCTGTTGCTTTTATTACAGAGACTAATTCTATGTTATACTAATTTTAAGGTAATCAGAGCAATATTTCACCTTCTCTTTTTTGTCAGCCTCTTCTTCCTCTTTGAGAGCCTTGGCCTCCTCTTTAGCAATCTCCAGTAGTTTCTTGTTGTCTATCTGTTCTCCTGCCTCCATAGCTGATGTAATCTTTGTTGTCTCAACCTACAATACACCAAACATGCTCAACTTTGCATTGCAACATGGCGTGTTTGCCTATATACAGGATCAGAACTGTGCTTATCTGTGTCTTCCCTGGTTGCTTTTTGAAAGTGCCACCATAGAAGATTCAGAGCAGCAAGAAGTATGCAAAATCTTATCAAACTCTACACTGTCTTCTACAATGGCCAGACTTACAGACCATCTGTGAACAAGCTCACAGACCAATCATGAGTAAAAGAACAAGCTACCAGATAAGACAGCACAGCAATGACATGCAGACTGTCAAGGGCTTTAGCTAGTTAACTGTAGTAAGAGCTGTTTAGCAAGCCCCTATCAAAATATAATGCCTCAATTAAATTGTCTCTTCTTTTTCCAATTGGTAACATCACAGTGCCCTAACAAGATGCCATCACTTTTTCATTAACAAGCAAATTCAGTGAATTTATATCCCCCGCCAAAGTGGCCCTGATTCGTTTATTACTCAATTTGTTGATTTTAAATCAATCATGGGCAATAACTCATAGCTTACTGAAGCAATTCCGACAAAAAGTAAGATGCACCAATGTGTAATGGTGATAACATATTTAGTATAAGTTTCATAGAATTCTATTCATTGATAACTTAGTTATGGCTGGAATTGGCAATCTTACATTGATTCAAGGGCAATAACTCATGCACTACTGATGCCATTCTATTGAAATTTTATGTGTATATCCACGTTATGGTGATACATATTCAATTTAAATTTCATGAAGTTTTGATAATTGGTTACTTAGTTATGGCTCATTTCATTGATTTTAAGTCAATTAAGGGGCGATAACTCATGTATTACTGAAGCCAGTCTGACAAACTTCATGTGCATCAGCGGATTAAAGATATATATATTTATCTTAAGTTTCGTGAAATTCCGTCTAGTGGTTACTTAGTTATGGCTCATTTCATTGATTTAAGGTTAACTAAAGGGCGATAACTCATGCATTACTGAAGCCAGTCTGACGAAACTTCATGTGCATCAGCGCATTATTGTGATATATACTTATATTAAGTTTCAGGAAATTCCGTCAAGTGGTTACTTAGTTATGGCTCCGGATGGAAGGACAGACGGATGGATGGAAGGACGGACAGACATGGAGAAAACTATATCCCTCCGCCTTCGGCGGGGGATAATAATCAAACAGGGAACTTTTTCAAACAAATAACTTGATTCATAATCATATAATGTAGAGTTCTGCCCTTTGGATAATCTGTGCAAAGACTAGCTTGTTTGGTCAGTATATCCAGACGAGTAATAAGACCTAACTTATTTATAGCATGTTAGCTTCACAACTTTGCTTTTAGATACATTCTCCTCTATATATGTTTTTGATAAACTTCTAATTTCTTCTGAAGAGGTTCTTTCAGATGCGTGATAACGATATGTATTGCAAGTTTTTTTTTATCTGCCAAATTTATGATCTGTCAATGTCACTGAAAGCAGAGGAAATTTAACAAAAGCTTCGCAAGCGGCGCATAATACGCCCGTTTCAGTGTCATGAAGGAGTTACAGAATGAACAAGATTGTTTATAGAAGGATGGACAGGCAGACAAAACAGGGGAAACAACTCTGTAATTAATGACTGCAATGTTATCAAAACAACACATCAAATACTATTAGTACACCAAAAATCAGGTTCCAGGGTGAAGCAGCTCAGAAGTTGTGAAACGCCAAAGTCAAACAAGGGAGATAATTCATAAACTCTTAGTCGCAATACTTTCCCTTGACAATATACACATCACCATAAGTTTTGTTAAAATATTTCCAACGGTTAAGGAGATACAGAGTAAAACGGAAATTGATGCAAGGGCAGATAATTCAGGAAGTAAGCCAGAGTTGTAGTTCATGCGCATGATACATTACCCCATTATTATACACATTCCTACAAAGTTTCATTGAAATATTTCAAAGGGTTAAGGAGTTATGGGGGAATGGGTTAGCCTAAAAAACTAATCAAAGGGAGGATACTCCAAAATTAAGTAAGGGGGAACAACCATCCTTATATGTGACACACTGTCTTGTGATCATGCACATTGCTATAAAGTTTCATCAAGATATACCAAATGGTTACTTAGTTATTGAATGCACAAGATTAGTATAAACAAAAATACCCTAAAAATCTAATCAAAGGGATGCAACTCCAAAACAAAGAAGGGGAGAGCAACCATTGTTATAAGCGACACATCATCAGACCCTCATACACATTGCTATGAGGTTTCATGAAGATATCCCAAACCGTTATCTAGTTATGGCAAGCACAAGACTAGTAGGGTAAACAAGAGGCCCAAATGGGCCTGATATGGCTCACCTGGCTATTGTGCAAGGGACCATTCTGATACAAAATTGGTCCAATTCCACTGAGATTTTCTCATTTTCACATTTTGCTACTTTTAGTAACAGAGGCCAACTTGCCTGGTCTTTATATATTTACTTTTGAAACACCTCAATGCAAGAATCATTTTGCCACAAATTTCATCAAAATCCATTCAGGGGTTACTGAGATATTGCCAGTTTCATGTTTTGTGCTATCTTTAGTAACAGCAGATGGCGGCCATCTTGGATTGCCAAAATGCAAAAAATTGAAAAGCCTTCATGTAAGGACCATTTTGACACAAATTTGGTCCAGTTCCATAGTAATTTTCCAATTTTCACATTTTGCTATTTTAAGTAACAGGCCAACTTGACGGATCTATATTTGTTAATTTTTGAAACATTTCAATGCAAGAATCATTTTGCCAGAAATTTCATCTAAATCTATTCAGCGGTTACTGAGATATATTCATTTTCATGTTTTGTGCTATATTTAGTAACGGCAGATGGCAGCCATCTTGGAATGCCAAAATGCAAAAAATCGAAACAGGTTAATGAAAGGAACATTCTGACACAAAATTAGCCAAATTCCATTGAGATTTTCTAATTTTCACATTTTTCTATTTTTAGTAACAGAGGCCAATATGACTGGTCTACAGTTAGATATTTTTGAAACATCTCAATCCAAGAATCATTTTGACACAAATTTCATCAAAATCCATTCAGCGATTACTGAGATATTGTCATTTTCATGTTTTGTGCTATTTTTAGTAACGGCAGATGGTGGCCATCTTGGAATGCCAAATTGCAATTAATCAAAATGACTTCATGCAAGGAACATTCTGACACAAAATTGGTCCAATTCCATTCAAGGGTTCTTGAGTTATTGTCATTTTTATGTTTGTGCTATTTTTAGTAACACCACATGGCAGCCATCTTGAAATGCCAAATTGCAATTAATCGAAATGGCTTCATGCAAGGAACATTCTGACACAAAATTGGTCCAATTCCGTTAAAGGGTTCTTGAGTAATTGTCATTTTTATGTTTGTGCTATTTTTAGTAACACCAGATGGCGGCCATCTTGGAATGCCAAATTGCAATTAACCAAAATGGCTTCATGCAAGGAACATTCTGACACAAAATTGATCCAATTCCATTCAAGGGTTCTTGAGAAATTGTCATTTTTATCTTCGTGCTATTTTTAGTAACGGCCCCCATGGTGGCCATCTTGGATAGTCAACTGGCACAAAATTGAAATAATTCCATTCAAGAACCATTTCTGACCAAATCTGGTCAGAATTGGTTGCATTTTCTTGAGATATTGACATATGAGCAAAATCGGTCTTGTAAACGCTAAGTAGGTCACTGTGACCTAATTCCGTTATAGATTTTTTTTATTTTTACAATTTCTAATACCAAGGCCCCACTAATGTTCCATGCAAACTTTCAACCAAATATACCAAATGGTTCTGGAGAAGAAGTTGATTTTGTTGTTTTTGCTATTTTTAGTAACAGCGGCCATCTTGGATTCTGGACCTGACCCAATTTTACAATTTTGAAACCCTGCAGTCTGGTCATGCTCCATGTGAAATTTGAGATCCATGGGTTCAGTAGTTTTAGAAAAGAAGTTGTTTGAAGTTGTTTAAATAGGTCAATTTTTGACATTGGCATTTGAGCAAAATTACACTGATAAACAGAAAGTAGGTCACCGTGACAAAACTCCGCTACAGATTTTTTTCATTTTTACAATTTTGAATACTAAGGTTTCACTGATGTTCCATGTCAAAATTCAGACAAATATACCCAGTGGTTCTGGAGAAGAAGTTGATTTTGTTGTTTTTGCTATTTTTAGTAACGGCGGCCATCTTGGATTTTCAACCTGACCCAATTTTACAATTCTGAGACCCTGGAGTCAGGTCATGTTCCATGTGAAATTTGAGAACCATGGGACCAGTAGTTTTACAGAAGAAGATGTTTGCATATTTGTTTTTAGGTGTTGACGGACAAATAGCGTGACGACGCACGACGCACGCCGGACGCATTGGTATGACAATAGCTCACTATGGCCCTTCGAGCCAGGTGAGCTAAAAATAATCAAAGGGGCATAACTTTGAAACTAAGAAAGGGGGAGCAACCATTACTATAAGCGACACTTTGCCACATCCTAATATATATGCCTATAAAATTTCATGAAGAAATCTCAAACGGTTTCTGAGATATGGTGCGCACAAGAATGTTGACGGATGGACGGACAGACGGACGGACGGACAGCGCCATGCCATAAAGTAAACAAGGGCTTCGCAAGCGGCGCATAATACGCCCGTTTCAGTGTCATGAAGGAGTTACAGAATGAACAAAATTGTTTATAGAAGGATGGACAGGCAGACAAAACAGGGGAAACAACTCTGTAATTAATGACTGCAATGTTATCAAAACAACACATCAAATACTATTAGTACACCAAAAATCAGGTTCCAGGGTGAAGCAGCTCAGAAGTTGTGAAACGCCAAAGTCAAACAAGGGAGATAATTCATAAACTCTTAGTCGCAATACTTTCCCTTGACAATATACACATCACCATAAAGTTTTGTTAAAATATTTCCAAAGGTTAAGGAGATACAGAGTAAAACGGAAATTGATGCAAGGGCAGATAATTCAGGAAGTAAGCCAGAGTTGTGGTTCATGCGCATGATACATTACCCCATTATTATACACATTCCTACAAAGTTTCTTTGAAATATTTCAAAGGATTAAGGAGTTATGGGGGAATGGGTTAGCCTAAAAAACTAATCAACGGGAGGTTACTCCAAAATTAAGTAAGGGGGAACAACCATTCTTATATGTGACACACCGTCTTGTGATCATGCACATTGCTATAAAGTTTCATCAAGATATACCAAATGGTTACTTAGTTATTGAATGCACAAGATTAGTATAAACAAAAATACCCTAAAAATCTAATCAAAGGGATGCAACTCCAAAACGAAGAAGGGGAGAGCAACCATTGTTATATGGGACACATCATCACACCCTCATACACATTGCTTTGAAGTTTCATCCAGATATCCCAAACTGTTATCCAGTTATGGCGCGCACAAGACTAGTAGGGTAAAAAATAATCAAAGGGGCATAACTTTGAAACTAAGAAAGGGGGAGCAACCATTACTATACGCGACACTTTGCCCCATCCTAATATATATGCCTACAAAATTTCATGAAGATATCTCAAACGGTTTCTGAGATATGGTGCGCACAAGAATGTTGACGGACGGACGGACAGACGGATGGACAGACAGACGGACGGAGGGACGGACAGCGCCATGCCATAATACGTCCGTTTTTCCAAAACGGGCGTATAAAAAGTACTTTTTCAAATTTTTCTGCTCCAAATTCACAAGTCTCAGCCAGGCTGTGCACCTGTAAAGCTTGGTCTGAGCATATGCTGTTGGCACATACAGCTATGTTTCTCATGATGGGGCACACATACCGTTTCCTCTGGCAGAGTCATAATAGTTTCCTTGAGCTGCTCAGCAGGAGTCAAACCTTCCTCCAGATACATGGTCCTTGACAGGAGCAGCAGTGATGATGGTATCTGTTCCTTAATGTGAAGCTCTAACCACTGTTCTAGTTGGGCTTTTAACCGTTCCTCTGTAAGACCAAGGGCTCTCATACCTCGAACTCTGTTGGCAGCTTGTAGCTCAGGAACTGTTAGGCTTTCAATACCTTCCTTAAGTATCATCTGAAGTACCATAATAGTAGAAGCACCACATTAAACAGATGTAATTTTTAGGTCACTAACACCTAATCATCTCAGGATTGCTTCAATGAGATATATCCATGCTAGTATGTGGGAAATCCACCTACTGGTCTAAGACAAAGACCTTGGGGTCTAAATAAAGTATAAGCAGGTTGGCATTAAATCATCATGTGGCCTTGAAAATGGGGTCAAGGTCACCTACACCTAATCAGGTCTTGGGATTATCCCACTAATATATGCAATATAAGGCAGCGAAACGAGAGAGATAGGCTCCGCCTTTCATCAGCTGTGCCCAAGATACAGTGGGTCTCTAACCCCCACTGCCTCTACAGCTACCAGGCTATGGGAAACCTTTACCTTTTATATGCAAATCTGGTAGATATTGATGTCGAGTTGTGGTTTAACCTCCCAGTAAACAGTATTTCAGTCATGTTGAGATGTTGCCTCTGTATCCCTAGGACATTTACCTGACCTGAAATAGATGACACCTAGGCCCTGCTACAACTACTAGACAATCTATTTTGTGGGCCCCGATGGGCTGGGGCCATCAAATCCATACATAGGTTCAAGACTGAGACAGATTGAATGCTAGGGTTGATGTGAAGTATGGAGAGACTGAATGATGGACAGATGGAAAATTGGCCTTCTGCACTGCGTTATGCTAAACCAGGTGAGAGAGTTACCCCACCCTCCATCCCTCTAACTTGACCTCTGTAACCCTTACCTTATCATCTACTTCTAATTCTCTCAGCTTCATTCTCAGTTGAAAACGTAATATCTTCTCACTAGGGATCTGAGCTGTGAACTGAAGTCCTAACACGTTACACAGGGCCTGTAACTGTCGTACCGATAAATTCTTCATGGTTACTTCATCTTCAAAGAGACGGGAAAATTTAACAATCTCCTCTGTAGTTGGCTGTACCTGGGTACTTTTGACCTACATGAAAAGAAACACTGATAAATATTCACATCAATAAAACAACATATACTCACTTTGTCAGTAGAACAGAAAGAAAAAGTTTTTGGGTTAGGGCTGTTTCAGCAAAAGTATGTTTAAGGTTTGGTGATGTGGGACTGTTTGAGTTCGAAAATACTACTACAAGTATTTCCCTGTGTAACTACATTTCCATGGTAGCATCCTTCTAAACAGCTTCATGTAAAGATACTTTGTCTAGAGGAACCTGATGATTTTGGGATATTTTCTGACTCTAGCAGTTTATGACTTTGAGAATACTTCTTAGAATCACCTCACCAAGGAAATGCTAACCTATAGCCTCCATCTATTATTTTATAGATAAGTTAGGAAAACTATCTGTTTCACGGTTAAATTTCAAGATGGCCTCAAACTATCATGAATGACTTTTCCTAGCAACTTAACAGAATTTTTGAAGTAGAAATAATTTCCACTAGAGCAGTAAGGCCAGTAGAAACTGAATGCCAAACACAAGGTTTATAGTACCACCTAAAATATTTGGCACACACAGTCACGGTGAAGGTGATTTTATTCAGAAGAAAGTATGATTCTGGATAAAATAGAAATATAATTTCAAAACTCTCTGTCACAGGGTATAGAATAGGTTTATTGACGTACAAGCCAGCTTTTGTAGCCACATGGTAGAGTGCTCGACTTTAGATCAAAGGGTCCACAGTTCGATCCCCGGCCGGGGAGTGGAGATTTTTTAAGTCCGTGACAAATGGCGCCCAACGTAAATGACCAACATGTGCATAAAACCTCCTTAAGTCGCATTTCAAATGATTCTTGTAACTCCTGAGAGTTTGAGAACAAATTCAATATGGAGGGGGAGAATGTCACAGAGTATAGATTAGGTATATCATACACATGTACTGCCTTGCGGTACAAGCCGGCTTTTATAGCGAGGTGGTAGAGTGCTCAACTTTAGATCGAAGGATCTCCATTTTGATCCCCGGCCGGGGAGTGGAGATTTTTTTAAGAGTCTGTGATTTTTTAAGAGTCCTTTATCTGACCTCTCAAAATGTATAAGTGCATCAATACCAAGTAACTGTGACATTTTAAAATACTTAGGGATGAGTGCACATTTATGTGTTTCCAGCTTTTAATAGGAAACAAATTTAGGACTTCCTGCTTGCTTCTCTGGATGACACAACCATTTCAAAATGAGGGCATATCTTAAAGGAAAGAATTTGCTCCAACAGGGAGCAAATTCTTCCCTGTAAGAAAAGCCCCTTGTGTAATCTGAAACGGAAGACAAAATGCTCTTGATATGAACTGCCTCCGCAGAAGTGTTTCCCTACACCTTACTATGACTTACTTTCTCCATAAACTGCGTAAAATCTTCTATAGAAGATGATCCCTTGCCTTTAGCTTTCTTCGGCATCTGAGCAAGGGTTTCTGTCAGAACTTGGGCCATTTCTAATTTCTTTTTCAGTTTTACCCTGTTAGCCTCTTCCTAAAAAATAAAGTACTATGCATGTAACTAAAGCAAGTGGGTGGGGACTAGCATTTACCCCAATCCTGAGCCATTGCCTACGACACCAAATTTAAACTAAAACTGGAATGCAAATGTTAACATGCAGACAAACGGAAGACACATATTCTAATTCTATCATACTTAGTAGCACATCTAGTCATATTTTTCATTATATTTTACCATAAGACCGTATTGTAACATAATTTCATTAGCTGATTTGATGTCACACACTGGTCAATATTTTGCAATATTATTTTGCAATACTGACTGGTCAATGGGTCAATATTTCTTTTATCCTGACATCATCTGTGTTTCATGACATAATGTAGCATAAACATTCAATTTAATGCCATTATGTCGCGACTAAACACCATTTTGTACCACAATATGCATTAACAGAACTGCAATTTTAGTTGGACTTATGCAAAATTATCATATAAAATATCTTCCTACCTTTAATTCGGTGACCATGCAGTGTTAGTGACTTGATGTTTGCTTGATGTCTCTTCAATATACATGCATCCAGTTTGACCAGTCTTATCTCTCCGCTTAAAGGGTAGCTGAGCCTCAGGGTCCATACGGACAGCAAAGACTCTGATTAGACGGGGCAGATGCCCAGGATGAGCTGATTCTGCGCTAGGCGTGCATGCCACTTTGTTGGTTTTCTCATGTAGGGGTTCATATAATAATTGCCTTGTCTTCATTGGGCACATGTGCCACTTTGTCGGTTTTGATGTGCAGCTGCTCGTATGCATTAGAACTGCCTCATTTAGGCCATTCTAACAGTTTTATTATTATTACAATCATTTTATAAATCTGCTCAAGCAGAGCTCCTCTATAAATACAAAAGGAAACTTACCTTGTCTTTTTTACTCTCGAATGTTGTCGGCATCAAACCCAACTTCATATAGACTGGAATCAGCAACTCGGCAAACGGAATTATTAACATTGGAATCAGAGGCATAATTCTGAACACATCTCCCATTGACTTGGTCAACTACAAAATTAATAATTACAGAGCCAAAAAAAAAAATGACAGAGTATTTGGTTATAATTTGGGATAAATTCTGTGAAACTCCCATAAAAACATATGATATGTTGTGACCCTATACTAGAGCCACCTCAATAAGGCAGTTCTAATGGGGATCACATCTTCTGTTTTCATGATTCTATATTAAGAATTCTGCGGAATGGTGTGTCTCGCCTGCCTGTGCATTGTCACAAAACAGAGCTAAAGCAGAAAAATCAACATAAAGCTTTCGCCAAAAATGAACCGGAAAAGTACTATCTATGCCTGGGTTCTGCTAGTCACAGGCGACACAAAAATTATTCCGAAACTGTCATCAAATATTTCCAAAATATTTCCGTTACCTCTTAAGTACAGCAAAGCACTGGGAACTAGGAGCTTTCCTCCATAATTTGAAAACAAATTTTTATTCTGGCATGACACTAATGTTTTCCCCATGGAGCATATATGAGGCCACATCATGTGAAATTGTGATAAATCACACTGCCAACATCATGGCAAAATCTCACCCTGATGATATTAGATGTTATACCCCCATTTCACTGGATGACACTTTGACTGCGCTCATGGAACTTCTCCAAAGTTCTCAAAATTGTCGCAGAAGCGTCGGAATTTGCCAAAACTTGGGACTTGTGCACTTCCAGTACGCTGCCAGTACACTTCCAATATGATCTTGCTAAGCTAATAACGATGGTGCTGCGGTGTAGTTGCGCTTCTGCCAAGCTTGAGTCCCTATTCAATGGCCTTCAAGGCACTTCTACTACACTGCCACTACGGCAAAGGATTTCAAGCTATGCTTCATCTACGTTTACGAGGATGCTTTTCTATCGTGCTACAACCTAGGGGCGGAGCTGCCCTTGTGTGGTGCTTTGAAATCAATTCTATGTAAATCGGCAGGAAACTGAGGTTCAGCAGCAGTTGATCTCCAGAATTCGAACAAGATGGATAATATAATAATTCCAGCTGGCAATCATGAACCAGTGACTTCATACAGCTCGTCTTGTTTTCTAGCTATTCAGACTCAATTGGGGCTTCTGCTTGGTGTTCATAAGGGCGCAGGTCTTGCTCAGTTTAGAGAGCAGGAGCCTTGGAACAATACCCTCTCCTGGGGTCCCATTCAGTGGAATTGGGGTTTAAAGAATTACTCTATCCAATCCACTGGTAGTTCTAACACATTGTCAAGAAATAAAGTCAAATTTTTTAAAATTTATAATAATTACAGTAATTGGGTGTGTTGGAATATTAAGGGTATTACAGTGCTGTTAATGAGCTCCTAATAAAACAATTTTGATAATAATTCTGAAACCCCCTCAGCAAAGCTGTTCTACTTAGAGGTCACAACTTATGTTTTAAAGGCATGTGAACAGAAACTACGATAAATCATCATAACCTGTTGTCAAAACCCGACCACATCATCTGAAATTACCCTATCAAAACCCAACCTTATCACCCAAACCTGACCTTATCAAAACCTAACTCTGTCAGCGCTATTCAATCATATCTGGAGTTTTGTTACAATGCTTACCTGCATATATTCTCTCCGCTTCAGTGATGATCTTCCGAATCTTAGGTATTTGTTGAACAGTGGCATACATATTTTAAGCTCAATAAAGAATAATTTAAATCCATTATAATAGTGTCTACAAAACGCTACAAATTTGTCCCATAGAGAATTCTTCTTTGCCACCACAGCATCCTCTTTTGAAGAATCTGTTTTGCGTTTCTCATTAGTTTTCTCAGTTAAAGACTCGGAATTTGCTGATTTTTCTTGTTTCAAATTTTTAGATTCTTCTGCCCAGACTTGTGGAGATGTATGATATGGACGTTTAATTAGAAAATCTTGGTTCAGAGATAAACTACTGTGAATGGACCCTATGTAAAGATATTTGGATTTATAATATAAATCTGAATATTTCCAAGCGTCATCTGAACTAGTAAATTTAGTGGCTACATATGTTGCTGGCCGAGCTCTGTTTGACTTATAATGAAATGCAGGTCGCCTTGTCAGACCTCCGGGATCATTTCTGAAACAAGATAAAAAGAACTTTTATCAAAGAAACTAATAAAAGATACATTAAGAATACCAGAGTAACTCTAAAACTTACTTTCTTTTTGAAAAAAGTTGATAAAAATTTATCAACCATTAAGGCCAAAAATGCAGGTAACAAAATTCACTTCTGCAAAATTCCATACATTTATATTCATCCAAGCTATATCATAGTGAGAATTCGAAGAATAGAGGGCCAACAGTTTAGACCCAGGTCAGGCATCTCCTTATGAGCCAACTCGTATGGATCTAACCTGTTTACAAGTTCAATTTCATTTCTGGTACTTTAAGTGTTAATACAAGTGATTTATCTGCTCTCTTGCACGTTAGTTTTAATACGGCATCATATAAGTAAGTAAAGGAAGAATAAAGCTTTGAAAATGGAAGTATGATATACTTATTTCTCTGACCTACTCTTGAAAAAGTTTAACTTAATGACCAATCAATACAAGTAAAATATTACTACCTGTATCATGACAGACAAACACCTGAATGAGCATCTGGAAGACTGAATTTTCTGAATAAACTTTTACTTTACTACAATGTCAATATAAAAAGGTAAAATAAATTCTGAAGGGAGGTTTGATTGATTGATTGATTTGATGCTTAATGTCCACGGTCAACAGCTATGGTCATGTCGGGACTGTCAGTTAACCTAAACACACTATTCCCGGGCAGGCTTAGACCTCCTAAGCGGTTAACCAGTACTAAGTGCACATACTTTCACCAGTAACTGACAACTGCCCCTCTTGAATCAGCAGATGGAGAAACAAAAGTATGTGGCCAGACCGGGTTTCGAACCCAGGACCTCTGACTTCTGAGCAGGTGCTCTACTGATTGCGCTACGGAGCCCGGCCCTGAAGGGAGGTCCTCTAGAAGCAAAGAACACAGAACACATCACAGAAAAGATATAGAGATTCAGTAAGTTTCAAGACCTCCTTAAAATTACATCAGCTTGATATTAGTAATATTAAATGCCATGGGAGCATTCCATTTTACGAAAAGGGGTCGGGTGGGGGGGGGGGAGCATTAATTATGGCCTTAAAAGAAGTTAAAAGTTAATCAGCCACTGCCAAAATACTTCTAATACATAGTATTCAGGTGAATAGATACACTTACACTCAAGGCAATTCTACTACATAATTATGTGTTTTCCTATTTTTTTTATTTTTTTTTTCTCCTTCCTTCTCTATAGGGATCTATTCTATTATATCCCATAACCTTACTAGGTCGTTGGGGCACCACAGCTGACTTCAAAACAATCCCTTTCCACCCTGTCCTGTCTTCAGCTGCCCTAGTTGAGCTGGCAAAATCCATTCCAGTCCACTCCTTGATATTGTCTTCCCACCTCTTCTTCTGTCTACCTCTTCTTCTTTTTCCTTTCACTGTGCCCTGAAGAATTGTCTTTGCTAAACCAGAAGACCTTGAGACGTGACCAAACCACCTTAGTTTCCGTTTCTTGACCAGCGCCAGGAGTTCATCATATTCTCCAATGGCTGCTTGGATCTTCCTGCGAATCTCCTCATTGGTTATATGGTCCTTGTACAAAATGTTCAGTAACCTTCGGTAGCATCTCATCTCAAAGGCCTGCGTTCTTTTCTCTAACTCTGCTGTCAAGGTCCATGATTCACAGGCATACAGAAATATGGAAATGACAAGGGAGCGCATAAGTGTCACCTTTGATCCAAGAGATATGTTGTTATCTCTCCAAATTGGTTTCAGCTTGGCAAGAGCTGAAGTGGCTTGTGCTATCCTTGAGAGAACCTCCTGTTTTGAGCCATCATCTGTGACAATTGCTCCAAGGTATTTGAAGCTTCTTACAGTACCCAGCTTCTGCCTGTTTACCTTGATCTCCCTCTGGATGCCATCTGCGCTGTTTGTCATCAGTTTGGTCTTCTCAGCACTGATCTCCATCTTATACCTTGTGCAGGTCTGGTCGAGACTTTCAACTAGAGCTTCTGGTTCCTGCTCTTCCTCAGCAAGAGCGTCTATGTCATCGGCAAACCGCAGGTTGGTAATATTTCTGCCGCCTATGCTAACCTTTCCGTCATGTTCTTCCAGAGCATCAGACATGATCCGTTCGAGAAAAATGTTGAAGCGGGTGGGTGACAGAAGACATCCTTGTCTTACTCCAACTGTTGTTCTGAACCATTCTCCTGTGCTGCCATTTATCAGGACTGCATTTGTAGCCTTGTCGTATAGCTGCTCAATGGTGCGAACTAGGTTTGCATTGATATTGTACTTCCTCATGGTGGCCCATAAGGCTGCATGCCATACCCTGTCAAAGGCTTTTTTGAAATCAATGAAGGCATGGTACAGATTCTGCTCTATAGGGAACAGTCTTAAAATAATTTGCTCCTTTCATTTCCTGAAGAGTGGACCCCAAAAGAAAGTGTTCTGTCGTCTATAAAAGCAAACAGGAACTAATGTTGTTTCATTTTGTAAAACTGATGGAAAATAGGGAGGTTGGCAAGTCAATACGAAATTAGTTTGAAAAAGTGGCAAGGGGGTCGTTTATTAGAGCAGGGGCGTTTTCTATGAATAATACAGTAGATTAACCTCTAATTCAACTTGATTAGATCAATACCATCCTCTAACCTGCTTACAGCCTCTAACATGAGCTTACAACAGGCAAAGCGATATGAGATCACAATTCAGACTCACCCTAGAACATGGGAGTGCCAACACCTACACTGTGTCACTTTCCTCAGCGGAACTGAAATAGAAACTGAAGATAATAAGTGAATGTCCAGGAGAAGGATCTCTGGCTTCTAATATGAAAAAAAAAAAAATATTATTTCTCAGGAAGCATATTCATGCCTTTAAGATAAGACCCCATTTAGGATCAAGGGAAGAAAACAGGAAGTCACAAAGATTGTTCCCTAAATGCATCCAGAGGACCAATTGTTTAGTAGCTTGTATCGTGTAGCTCACCTGAGACCTTACTACTAATGATCAAAATATACAAGTTGTCATTTCCCTCATTTGTTACAAATTTTAAACCAGTATGTTTGAGTCCATATTTCATTTCAAATCTCAGTGACCGTGATCAAATTCAAATAATGTAAAAGTAGCCCACAGTAAAATTCATAGTATACTTTTACAGGGATTTCGCTAAGGACTGAATGACTGATGGTCCACAGGACCAACTTATCCACAATTTAAGTGGTCCTCCCGATGTTTCAGCCATTCTTTGTTATCATGTGTTTTCATTTCATTTCATAATCAGTTGGTCTGCAGGACTAGCTACCAATGACATCAACTGGTCATGCCCAAAAATCACTAGTCCAGGACCAACTGACTTATGGTTAAGTAAACCCCTGCTTTTATATTTCTTGTCATATATGTCCATTCAAGGAAGTGTCTATTAGATGAAATGGTCAGGCGACGAAATGGTCATTAGACGAAATGGCCTTTAGGAGAAATGACGTTTAGACTAAATGGGTTTAGACGAAATGTCTTGCACCTGATAGATCATCATGTGAAATCAGAAACACTGGCCAGCAATCGCAAATTCAACTGATTAATTTGCAAGAATAAATTTACACAAGACTAAAATATCTTTAAATTTAAAGACAGTCTTTAAATTCATCACTTTCCTAGACCTGGTACAGGTTGGGGACAAGCTTGAATTGATCTACAGTAGATCAATTGATCTTCTTTAGATCTAATGATGTACCAAATGCAGCAAAGTATGTATTTTGAGCTCTCTGTACACCCATCTGACATTAAAAATTGCAAAATTATTCTATGGCTGAATTGTTAATTTAGATGAGAGAAATTTATAAGTGTAATCAAATAAAAATTTTGTCAGGAAAATTTTGGCAGAAAAGATTTTTTTTATCAATTATCTGCTAATTTTAGAAATTACTTGATTTTCTGATAAATTGTTTGATACCTTTGTTTTTTTTAATAGATTTGCTGAATTCAAAATTAAAGCTGTCATTTTGGTACCAAAAAGGAATGATTTAAGCATTTTATTTTCCTAAAAACTCTGTTTTTAGCATTTAGCATCTGAAAATATAGTGCACATTCTGACTTGACACTGCATTTAAAGGAAGTTACAAAATCTAGCCTGTTTTATTACAAACCGATTTTTCAATTATAAAATTGTGGGTTCATACATTATCTACTCAGGTTTGGGTCAAACTATCTTAGTTTGAGTCTCAAAAAGTATGGACTGGAACATGCAAAAAAATTTTTTGTCACAAGGTCAAATTTTTGCCTGTTGTTCTCTATACATATTGCTGATCAATCCATAATACCAAATTTCCATTATTTTTTTGGATTTATCGTGATAAAATGCGATAACAAAACTTGGTGATATAAATTCACTATGCATTGATCGAATCAGGAATGTCAATTTTAACTTGTTTCGATTATATTGCTTTTTAGTACCCAAATGACAGCTTGCTTGTTGGCTTCCACAAATCAATTGAAAAACTTAGCAAACAAAAAAAAAAAAAAAAAATCAGAAAAATCAACTTACTTCTAAAATTAACAGGTAAATTAATGGTAAAATGCTTTTTAGCTAAAAATTCCCTGACGAAAATTTTCTGACGACACTTATAAAATCCTATAAACGAAAGTAAAAACTCCACCATAAAATAATTTTTTCAATTTTTAGAGATGGGCATTAAAAGAGATTAAAGCACATATTTCAGTGCATTTTGCTACATCAGTTGATCTAAAGTAGACCAATTGATCTACTATAGATCAATTCAAGATTGTCCTGTGGTAATCAGGTCTAGGATAGCCATAAATTTACAGACAGTATGTAAATTTACAGACTGTCTTTAAATTTACAGACAATTTAGTCTTTAAATTTACTGATTTGGGCACATGCATCATGGAAAACGGTGCTTAACATTAAAACCGTTTCGATATTTGTAATGTTGAATGTAATTTGAGTGAAATAACATGAAAAGCATGAATGCAGACCATGATCATGTTGCATCTTCAAATTTTAGGCGTTTCTTTAACATAGCATTCTATGCCCTTCTGTCCAAACAGGGTCCGTTAAAAATGAGTCAGATAGTGCAAATTATTATTCTACTGCTAAATCAGGACTGCCAGTCTTGTAAAGCATCGCCATTTTGACCTCAAACATAGAAATGTGCCTTCGGCATATTGGGTATCACTTACCATTAGACAAATTGGCTTTGGTATGAAACCGCTCACATTAGTTCCCTTAGACAGATTTTGCTGTCAAAGGGGAAGTACTGTGTCTGGTTTAGATTAAATTTCAGTTTTCTTATGATAAAAGAAGAAAGCGCGAAAGCAAATGTATGCAATCTTCTGCAAAATGTCAACCATAAGTCGATGAAAATAGACAGGTAAGCGAGAGACTGCGGATTTTTTGGTTATCCCCTCGGGGATAACCATATTACCGTAATCGCCCCATTTACCGCACGGTGCGCTTAACTTTTTCAAAATTGCAACGAAAAGGTGTGATTAAAAACGTTTCTAATACCCGCACACTCAGAACGAAAAAACAACAAACGTAAAGATTTTAAGGAAAATCGATACGGTAAATTCTCATTTAGTTCGAATAGTTAAAAATAAATACTGATCAGGGTATTCGAAGTGTCGTGAAAATATTTAGTGTTCGAACAATTTGATTGCCAATTTCCGGGAGAAAAACAATCTCATGTCAAGTCACAAATTATATCTCATACCTCTCAGTATTAGATATGTCCTCATCATGCATGTATTTCATTCTCCCTATCCTTCTTCAATATTCCAAATAAATATTCAGAAAGAAAGGAACGTATTTCAACACATTAACGATGACTTAATATGTGATTTGTTTAAACACGTCAGGTAAGTTTGCCAGTGCTCTGGCTAATCATTCACCGCAAGGGGTCTGCTTTAAATTCCCGGGCTTCTATTAATAACACACACATTCTAATTCTGGAAGATGCGGTCCTTTTGATCTTCTTTATTTCTGTCTGTCCTATATTACGTCCAAGGGTGCAGAAATTTTGGCAACGTGTCGTGAGAAAGGTACCGTATTACATCCGCAAACAGCAAAGCCTTAGACCAGTCTGCGCATCTTAAAACAATTATTTTGCAAACTATCGGCGAATCCTGGAGATTTGTTAGACTGGTCAATGTTTGCAAATGCACTGTATAATGCGGGTGTTTGCTGATCGGATGTGTCCTGGGGTTCTTTTTAGGCCCAAGGGCCAGCTATGCCAATGATAAACCTATCCTATGGCTACCGCGAACTTTGTTTAAATGCGCAGACCATGCATATGCGCAGGCTGGTCGCTTCGTTCAGTTTGCGCATGTATTCAGACTGATTTTGTCAGGAAACAAGAGATTGTCGTTATGACAATTTATTTCTTTTGCAACCCGGGTTTCTCATCTGTCGTTCATGTATCTTTCCTAGACGCACTTTGGCGCACGTGCACATTATCGCTATATACGACAAGAATTGCTCTGAGAAATGATGCCTTTTCGCATGTACGAAAGGCAAAGATTCAGTTCAGCCTGCGCACCCCCCAACCTAGCAACTTCGTAAGCTCGATCCTTCTCGGATCAGCATGTACATTCCCATTGTTGATGCAGACAGAGAACACGCTAATCAGACGGCGCAGATGTGTAAGCTGACCCGAGTCCGCTGTTCGCACTCGTACACATCATAACACTTCAGCCAACTTCGTAAATATCGGCGAGGATGCCCGATTGACATCTAGACCGATAGAGTTGCTCTCTTCGCACATTGCATCGGGAAAACAAAACTGAAAACACTGTCGCTGTTGAAAGTAATGGTAAGTTGAACTTGATGCATTTTGTGAGTTTCAAAAGGAAAAAGCAGTGTGCGCTTGTGATTTTTTTTCCGGAAATGGCCTTGGTGTGCGGTTATAGGGGCATGTGCGGTAAATGGGGCGATTACGGTAAGATAGGAATTCGTACTCGATTGTACGCCGTTTCCTTTTGCTTTGCTTACGCCGTTTCCTACAGGTCCCATTATCTCCCGGAACTTCTACATTTGGCACACCCTGCTACAGGGTTCTCGCCAGCATCGCTAATGCATGATCTTTATAGCTTATATCTTAAAACCCTTTATGTCACCTTATACAAACAGTTACCTGAGAGTTCAGTTAGCACTTTACAGTGCACATCAATAACAAGTTCTACTTGATTAACGCTAAATGCAGGTTCCACTATTTACCGGTACTTGCTCCCATAGTTTGGCGCACCCATTTGCAGGGTCCCTTCCATTACTAAACAGTACAGGTCATCTATCAAAAGTTAATAGCACTAAAGCTCACCTGTTACAGTACACGCAACGTGAAGACTTGATCTGACACGCTCTCGCGTGACACTTAAAATCGCGAGGAAGGGATTAAAATCCACGAGATTCTCTCGCAACTCTCACTCATTTCACACTAAACTTCCTCGCGTGTTTGAAAATCGCCACGTTCCACGCAAGAAAATTCCTCGCATCTCGCGTGAAATTCATAGAGTGATGTATGCGAGAAACTTTCTCGCATCACGCGTGGAATTTTGTCCAGGTAGGTACAATGTACATGTACAGTAAATGCAAGTTTCTATACATATACCTTTACGATTCGCAATGCATTTTTTTCGACGCTGATAACGGTTCAATTAATACATTGTAAGCATGCGTGAATAACCTAATTGATCGCATCCTCAACGCAAGTATTGTTTGACCGTTACGAATTAAGGATGTGTTGATAAACAATCATGATCAGCGTAATTTTGTTGCAATTACGCAGCGAGTTAATTAGAGAGGCTTATGTTTGAAAGAATATGGTTAATAGGTTACTTAGTAGCAAAATTCTAGAATGATGACACAGACAAAAATTTTCGCTCAGCCGCCACCGATAATAGCCCAATCCATGTCAAAACAGTCACAAAGATCAAAGCGTTTCGATCAGCTTTTGAACTCAAAGCTATACCGCTAGTGGCATGTGCCGAAATGTTTACTTATTAACCAATATAAACTTTCTGATGTAAGAGCTGTCAAGTTTCCATTAAAAGCGCACGCGACAACAATGACTTGATTAGCAAATGGGCTGTCTCAGAGGTGATTGACGTCTGCTTAACCACTCGCTGAAATATGCAAATTTGTAAACCTGTTGGTTTGACAGCTAAAAAAAAATACGTCACAGCTGCATCCTATTTTCAAGAAATATAGTAAATATGATTTTGCGTCGTGGATCAATAGTCAAAGTGTTTGGATTTTAAAAATGCATCAAAATGAATGAAAAATAAGAGGTGAGAAGTTTGTTTTTTATTCCGATCTCCGCGTTGCAAAATCACATTATCTATATGAAAAAAGAAACTGATTCTGCTGCGCGAAAAATTCTCAAAGTATTCGGACTAATAAACATAATATATATGTATTCAAATTAGAGGTGACTGAACGCATTCAGGGCCTTTGCCGTAATAAAATGTGAAGACGGTAGCATTTGTTGAAATACGTAAACACAGCACGTTTATAGGTCAGTCTCGTGCCTTGACATCAAAGGACGCTGCTCAGAGCACAAAATGGTGAAAGGAATCTTATTCCATACGCTGATAGTAAATATGAGGATCAGCCTGCGCAGTATTGTATACTATGCGACAAACTGGTATGCTGTACGCGTCATAGCGTGAGCGGTTTATGCCTTCTATTTGTTCGGTTATTTCTGGAATGGCTGAAATTGCCGATCGTAATTTTTGCCGCTAAAAATTTTTTAGTCGGCGCCAAAAAAGACCAGTCGGTTGGAAACCGGAATCACAACTTTTTTAGGCCCAAAGTAAAAATATAAATGAATTACCTGTACAACATATAATGACCTGTGAAATTGATAGGAATCGTTAATCCTTTCCACTCGAAAACACGCGTCACGCGTGATTAAGTTTGACGCCGATGACTCACCTGAGCATACATGGAGTTAATCCTTTCTCTCGAAAGTTGCGTGTCTCGCATGAAAAGAAATTGTTTTCTCGCGAGTTTAACGTCACGCATCTCGCGAGTGTCTCGCATCTCCCACGCATTTCACACGCAAAAACCCCACTAAACTTTCGTGGAAAAGATTAAAATTTCTCGCGAGAGCGTGTCAGATCAAGTCTCCACGTTGCGCGTACTGTACAAGCAATCACTAGACAAAAAGAAAAAGCTGTCAAACTGGCCACTTACCTACAGCTTCAACAAATCCAAGAATACAATAAAATTAACTTGTATTGCTGCAATTTTCTGCTTTACCATTTGCATCCTCTAGATTCATTTGCGAAAGGATAACCTCTCAAGCTTTTCCAAAAGCTAAACTTGTCATGCAATTTATTTTCAGGAACTGATTTATGTAAGTCTGTAAATTTAAAGACTAAAAAATTTATAAATTTAAAGACTGGAGCGCAGTGGTAGTGTGCGGACTCATGATCGAAGGGTCCCGAGTTCGAATCCCACCAGGACCCTAGCGTTGTGACCTTGAGCAAGTCACATATCCACAGCTCAGCTTGCATTTGTATATAGTCTTATCAAGTCGCAATAAAAGCTCTACAGAGCTTATGTTAGTTGTTAATAAAAATAAGCGGCTATAAATAAAGATTATTATAATTATAGACAGTCTGTCAATTTACAGAGAGTCTGTAAATATATGGCTATTCTAGACCTGGTAATGTCAATGTTAATGGGTGGGGTACAGTTTTTTCGTCCCTTGACTGCTTACCACTGTTACTGATGAAAGAACTGTGCCTGTACAAATACGCCATTTAAATGACTGATATGTCTTAAGCTTTTATCACCGGATTATGACATATTAATCTGCCTTTAGCGACATATTTACAAACAAACGAGCTTCTGCAATCTGAGCCGATTTCACAGGAAGTAGGGAGAACTTGTTGGTCTAGGCTAAATGTTTCCCGAACTCATTTTATAATTATTATTATAAATATCATTATTTATTATTATTATTATTATTATTATTATTATTATTATTATTATTATTATCAGCCATATTATAATATCATCATTACTGAAAGTTTCGATTTCCGGAACTGTGCAGCCCCTCTCTTTGACTTTCTCCCTCTTTACTTCCTTCTGTCTTTCCAATTACTTACTTCTCTACCTTCATCTTTTTCGATACTTCTCTTACCATTTCCCTTCTCGCACTCCACTGGTGATAATCCTCATAGTTGAGGGCATACCAGTATACCGGCAAAAGCAAAAAAAGCAAAAACCCTGCATCAAGGACACAGGCACTCGACGAAAAAATTGTGAAATTCTCATATATTATGAAATGTTAGTCTGTCTCCCACCTCTCTATCAAATTTCAAGTCGATCGGTTGCGATATAAGAAAGTTACTAAATATCCCACTTCGTAGTAAATAGAGTCAAGGTGCGACACTACCGCCATTTTGAAAATATGCTCATTGACGGAAGTGATGAAATCGGGGAATTTTCCACGGAATTTCCAGTAGCGCGTGCTTTGATGACGTAGTTTTCCCGAATTGAAAGTTTTCAAATCACGCGGAATTTAAACTTGTTCGTTCGTTGACCAATCAACGAGCTCGCATTTGTGGATTTTCCAATAGGGACTGCAATGCGCAAGCCCGGATTTGTTGACTTCCGTCATTTTACTCTGTTTCTCGTCGTGATTTAGAATTTTGGTGTAAATTTCGCATTATCCGTCACTGGCAGGAAATGATTTGATTGCAGGTAAGTGTAGATATGTACATTGTTTTCCAATATGGAAGTATGGCAGTGAAATGCTTATTATATAGGTGAGAATAAGGTGACTGGAAAAGGTAAACATATTTTCAAAATGGCGGTAGTGTCGCACCTTGACTCTATTTACTACGAAGTGGGATATTTAGTAACTTTCTTATATCGCAACCGATCGACTTGAAATTTGAAAGAGAGGTGGGAGACAGACTAACATTTCATAATATATGAGAATTTCACAATTTTTTCGTCGAGTGCCTGTGATCAAGGACATACGTCACTGAATGTCTCTAATATAATTGTTTTCTCGCATGTGTATTTTCATCTCAGTTGAAACTATTCTCTCCTGTAAGTTCCTTTTTAGGATATAGATAGCGGTTAGCGAACTTGTGAGGCAGAATCTTTCTTGTTCTTACTCTTTCTATTGTCAAACCTCCTGTCTCTTCAGGTGCTCAAGTATGGCCTCTCTCCAGTGGGGATAGCGCTCATTCTTCCAATATCCCAGCAGTGTCTCAGTACCAAGGTTCACGATGCCAGGCTCTTGTTGCAACCTTCTATGCAGCCTGTTTCTGGAGAAACTTAAGTGGGAATAGCTGAAAAGGAGAGGAAAGCTATCTACTAGTAGACATAATGCTTTACAAAGGTCTGAAGGGAGCAGCCAGTATACCCATAAATTACCTTGTTCCCCCAAGTAGGCGTACCAGGAATCACCATTCCCTGGCATTTCAAACCCCATTGGCTGGGACTAACATTTACAAGTCCAGTTTCTTCACCCACGACCATTAGAGATTGGAATTGCCTGGATGATTCTCTTATTTCTGCTGCTGACTGTGCAGAGGATTCAGTTACTAAGTTTACTTCTCTTGTAAGGGCTAGGGACTATCTTACCTGATTACAGGTCCTGGTGAATGATTGTCCTTGGACGTATCACCAGTAAACAATTCTGATTCTGATTCTAATCCTTGCACCGTCATGGAGTGGGGCAATGCAGAAGATAGTGTGTTGTAGTCTCTTCTCCGCACTCACACTCACTTGACATGATAGTGCCCACCTTACGCAGGTATTCGTTCAAGAATGAATATCCAGTTCTGAGCTGGGTTATGGCTTTGAACCCTCTGGTAGATGGTATATCGATCAGATCCTTCTCTTCTACTGATGGTTTGAATTGGAAGAGGTCTCTACCTGTCTGTAATTTCCCACCTTCTCGGTCATTTACTCACTGCAAATTTCCTGGCTGACTGGCTTACGCCATGCATGGTCCCCATTCTGGTATCCTTGGGCAGTGATGCTGCTTCAGTAGCAGCTTCCTTTGCCAGCTTGTCTACCAGTTCATCTCCCAGGATTTCAGCATGGCCTGGAGACCAGAGAATGTCAACAATCCACCAATTTTGGAATAGCTCTCCAACAAGTGTTTCCTATAATTTCGCCGGTTGTTGTTGATGTTGTACAGAAATTCTGCCCGTCTCGGCACACCGACTTTAAATAAAATTTGTATCTGTATCTGTATCTGTATCTGTACCTCCAAATGGAGTAAAGCAGTAGGTTTAAAATGGTTGAGTCCACCACCACTCTATTTTACACTTTAAACAGTTCTCTAATTACACTTTAAACTCAATGTTGGGGGTGCGGATTGGTGGAATAAATTGTGTTGCCCCGCACATGATGCTGATGATGTCGCCATTGTGAGCCGGTGTTCATCAAAAAACGAGGGGGGGGGGGGTATTAAGTGCTGACTTATAATGATCTGCTAGACAGAGTGAAAGCTACATGAAAGGGAGCCAGAACAGGGAACATCAATATATCAGCTCCAACATGTGCCGACGATGCTACAGTGTTAACCCTGAATGCAAACGTAGAAATAGCTGAAGTTCTTAATAACTACTTTACCGAACAATCAACTGTAGATGACAGCAACGCAACATTACCAAACTATATTAGACCCAGTTATCCTGCATTAGAATCTATTTATATATCCGCTCAAGATGTTAAAGATTCAATAAGCCTGTTAAAAGCAAACAAAGCCCCTGGTCCTGATCTCATAAGCCCAAAACTCATAATAGAAGGCGCAGACCAACTTACAGTTCCATTAAGAGAAATATTTAATAAATCATTACGCTTACAACAATTTCCTGATCAATGGAAAGCTGCAAACGTCACTCCCGTGTACAAAAAGGACAGTCCTACTAACCCATGTAACTACCGACCAATCTCACTTCTTAGCTGCTTAGGTAAACTCATGGAACGCTGCATACATAAACATATCTCAAACTATCTGAAACAAAATAATGTAATAACTCCATTTCAGTCCGGTTTCCAAAGCGGTGACTCTACCATCAACCAACTTATTTATTTAAATGATACATTTTTAAATGCTCTTGATAAGGGAAAAGAAGTTCGAATCGTTTTCTGTGACGTGAGTAAAGCATTTGACAGAGTTTGGCATAAGGGGCTACTCTTTAAACTCAAATCTATTGGCTTCTCGGGTGATATTTTACAATGGTTTTCAAGCTATCTTAGCAACAGAAGACAACGTGTTTGCTTTAAAGGAACCAACTCATCGTGGGTACACATTAATGCCGGTGTCCCACAAGGCTCGATACTTGGGCCAACTTTATTCTTAATATTTATAAATGACATTGTAAAAAACATAAGAACCAACATAAGATTATTTGCAGATGACACCAGCCTTTTTAAAATAGTCGATTGTCCCATAAATGCGGCAATAGAACTAAATATTGACCTTAAGAACATATATAATTGGGCACGTGAGTGGCTGGTCGATTTCAACGCTACCAAAACAGTCTCCCTAATAATTAGCAAAAAGCGCGCCAAGCCAATTCATCCTGATCTTTCTATGGCTAACTCCAAAATCAATGAAGTAAATCAACATAAACACCTTGGGCTCACTTTCTCAAATGACGCCACATGGTCTAATCACATTAAAGTCATCTCTGAGAAAGCATGGAAAAGAATAGGGTATCTTAGACGCCTTAGATTTCTTCTTGATAGACCGTCTCTCCAAAAAATATATACAACCTTCATTAGACCACTTCTCGAGTATGGAAACATTGTATGGGATAACTGTACCATGGAAAATAAACGCGCTGTTGAAAATATACAACTTGAAGCCGCTCGGCTCGTAACAGGAGGTACAAAACTCTGTAGTATTCAAAAACTTTACGACGATACTAAGTGGGAAACCTTACAAAAACGCCGCAGCAAACAAAAATTATATCAGATTTATAAAATGATAAACGGTTCAACTCCACCGTACCTACAACAGCTTATACCTTACAGAGTAATGCAATTAAATAGATATCCTGTTAGAAACTCGCAGAACTTTTCTATACCATTGTCGCGTACTGTTACCTACTCTTCTTCTTTTCTCCCATCAGCGTTGCGGGACTGGAACGCCTTGAGCCAAGACATTAAAAATGCAACTTCTCTCAGTAGTTTCAAGTATAGGCTAAATAATCCGAAGCGTTATCCGCCAAAGTATTTTGATAACATGCAGCTGTCTCGCGTCAGTCAGGTCTTACATGCACGGCTGCGACTAGAATGTAGCTCTCTGAAACACCATTTATATCAGAAAAACTTGATCGATAACCCTTTTTGCTCCTGCGGCCAGATAGAGTCGCCTACACACTTCTTATTACACTGTCCTAACTACATACGCCAACGACAACAGTACTTGTCAGTCCTACCTTACCGACTAACTGCCTCAATTCTTTTGAATGGCATACCTAGTGAAAATGTTCCGGTGAATGACATTATCTTTAAACATGTACAACTTTACATTATTGCAACAAAACGGTTCTTATAGCTATCGTTACATCACGACCACCCTAAACTTAAAATTTCACAAAAATTTGTTTCATGCCCATTTGTAGATAGGTACAGACTCAGTCACATGAGCTCACAATCCTCTCAAACTGTTATAACATAATATAATGCTAAATGACTCTGTAATTAAGTTATATTTTACAAGTATAAATCTTTGAACCACATTGGCTTGCGATTTATTCAAACTATTTCTTTCTTTCTTTCTTTTAAGTATACAATTTGCTTAGTTCGCGAGCCATTGTAGGTAGGGACAGCTCCAATCACTTTGGCTTGTAGACTTTGCAAACTGTTATATACGGGAATGCATCTAAGTTATGGTAATGTTCTTCTTACTACAGCTATAGATACAATTTGCCTAGCTTGCGAGCCACGGTGGAGAGGGATAACACCTAATTACCGAGACTCGCTAACTTGACAAATTGCTATACATCAGTAACACGATCGTTACAAAAAGTATATATGCTAAAATATTACCAGCGTGTGATTAAAGAATTTTGTTAAGATTATTTTTGTTCTGTCATTTTACCTTTTACTCTCGAAAGCAAGGCAAAGTTAGGCAGACAACAGCATAATGACACTACTTAATGGCTAAAGAAATGATCCATATAGTTTTGGGGGTGGGTTGGGGGCCACCGATTGCGTAACCCTTTCTTCTTATTTCGATCAAATTCAGTCAACATCTTAATTCTCTGTGATCAATAATTATTACTTGAAGACATCTTTCCACCTTGAATCATTTACTAGCATCTGTTTCTCTATCATTAATATTATTATAATTATTAGTCGTTTTACGCACAGCTTTATGAGAAGGTGTCATAGGATACGACTACATGTGTCATGTTGTGTTTATTGTATGTAATTATATTGTTTGTGAGGAAATGGACTCTATAAGCTTTGAGCTTCCGTCCAAATCCTCTATGTTCATTGTATATATAATATCACCACATGTACATTTTTCTACAAATAAATACTGTTTAAACCAACCCTGAATGTCTCCAATTCTTAATTAATATATGTAAAGATTCCAGCAGTTTGAACGGCTATGTTCTACATACATATAACAAGAATTGTCAGAAGACAATAAAGCGCGACTTTGCGGGAGCTTGACTTTAAGAAGCTCAAGTTTAATTTGGGCAAGTATAGATTTTAATACCGGCCAAGTGAAATGAGATCAACTAAACACGCCCGTCGGAAGGAAATTTTGACCAGTGCGGCCATGTCGAGCGACGAAATCTCGAAGCTAAGCTAGAGGGGTCCGGGGGATGCTCTGTGGTGCGATCTGAAGCCATTTTTCAGCTATTTAAATGGCAGTGTATCCACGGCAGTTTGGCTGTTCATTACATGGACTTCTTAACTTGATGACCTGTTGGCTTGAGAGCAGTTTCACTCTGAGTTAATAAGAGCGTTTGTAGCGTACTTAATCAGTTTCATGTATTGCTAAAAACGCGCTGGATAAACTTTTTAGAAGTTATTTGTAATTCTTATTTTGCAATCATGAAAACAAAAATAATAAACATATTTAAGGGCGTAGCTAGGAGGAGGCCTGAAGGCACACAAACTTCAACATATTTCCATCTGTGCTTAAGGTGATTTTGTACACCTTCAAGGGAAGCAACTGCATTTTTCCTTCCCTCCCAGTGAGGGTCAATTCTTATAGGAAAGAATTTGCTCCTAAGAATGAATTTGCTCCTTTAGGAGCATTTTTTTCCCTGTTAGAGCAGACCCCATTTAAAAAAGCTTTATCCAAGGAAGCAAAAAAGGTAGTTCATGTTACTACTTTTTTTGCTTCTTTGGATAAAGAAGTTTTTCCCTTTGTAAAAAATGGCGGAAGAACAGAGAACTCTACCCCCACAAGGCCGTCGGAGGCGCTGCGGCCGGTGCCGCAAATTTGTTTCCGTTTAGAGCAGATCATATTAAAAAAATATCAAGGGAAGCAGACAGGAATTCAAAGGAAGCAACTCAGCATTTTTGCCTTACGTCTCAGGGACTTCATGCGTAAAGATTAAGAAAATATCCGGTTTTCAGGAACTCATTTTTTTTTCGACTTTTTTCCGCCCGACTTTACCCACTTTGTAAGTGTTTGACCCGAGCTTAAACATGGGTAAGATCCACAAAAGTAAAATTTCCTATTTCAGATATCCTATTATAAAGTAAAAACACACACACACACACAAAAAAAACCACATCCTTGAAATTGGATCACACTACTATCGCAGTGATTGGTCTAGTAAGGGGTAATTGTACCGTTAGGGGCAACCGAAACCAAAAGCTCATCGCCCACACCAAGTGATACCAAGAGGTTAGTGTTGCTTTTGCATGAAATATAATTCAGATTCGTATGATTATTGACAGCCATAAAGCATTTTAAAGCGTGTGTTGTTCAAAATACCTTTACTAGCAACCGGCACAAAATCTGATTTCACGGGTACACCATACCCGAGAGAAAATAGATTGCAAGTCGGCCGTTTACATTCTTACGTCCATTTCTGTCGTTTCTGGTGCAGAAATGAATACTTTTGGTAATGACATTCTCATTTTGTTAATATGTAGCTGCAAGGTTGTAAAAACAGACGAAACGGAAGCACTAACCCCTGCTGTTGTCATTGTTTACTTGTACCGTAGCTCATGTCCGGCTGCTACCGTATAACCATTTGATTACCCCTTACGACATTACCAGGCGTGATTATCCGAATTCTCTGTCGATGTTCCCTTCGCACGCCGATGGACGGGCGAGTTGGTATTGACCCCATGCACTGTGACCCTATGCCACATGCCTATGAGTTATACAGTCGTTTGACCGGTTTTGACGCACTTTTAATCGATCGTGTGGTACGCTTTCAATTTCCAATTATTCTTTGATTTCTTTGTACCATAAAATGTCCCAAAGGCTCTTCTCCAGGCCATGTTGTTTTCATGCAGAAATTATTCAGGATTCCTAGAGAAATGTTACGATTAAGTAAGATGGTCTTTTTGCCTATTCCGGCGGACTTTTTCAGTTTCGGCGCACCAGCATATTATTTGCCATACCGTGAATGTAAGGCCTCGGGCTCTAAAACAGTAAACTGTTTGTTTATTACTAGCCCAGTGAAAGATAATTTTATGCAAAAAGCGTCTGTTTGATATCACGATTATTCGAAACAACACATTAAAATTGGCCTTACTCCGAAAAATTAATTCAGCCATTCAGTGGTACGAAAAAGTAATGCTTAACGTTGTACGAATGAATTTAGGGATCAGAGGCTGCCATCGTTTCCACATAATGCCACCAAATGGTCTTTTACTTTAAGTTTACCTCGAGTAAACTAAAGGACATGACGAGAATGCCACTTGGTACCTTGGAAATAAGATTCCGTGAAAGCGAAATATCTATCCGCCGGAATAGGCTAAATAGGCTAATGAGTCATAAATTAGAATAAACAAAGCAAACAATTTTATTTGCCTTTGACATTTATCAGCAGAGATTCCTTATAGAATGAGGAGTCGATATATTTATACTTTTACCACATATCTGTTAACACAGATATTGTCCTTACCGTTTTTCACAATTGGTCTGAAAACACGTTCAAATTGTCTTATTAAATATGCATTGTTTGCCAGTTTCAAACCAAGTTTTCAGTACCTTTAATATAGAAGCGAACCCATTACTATATATGGCTGAGACCAGTAAGTGTAGACAAGAATGTCCATAAAAGTATCCGGCCGAAACTTGGTTTAAAGCCGGAGATAAACTCGAAATACTTCGAAACAGACGAGTGCGTCGGAATAGGCTAAACAAGTGTATTTGTTATTTCCAACAGTATTAGTACGGTTGACAGTTAATTTCCTACTGTGTGTGTGAATGTGAATCATTGCCTTTGTTGCTCATAATTAAAAGATACAATTAAGTTAAGTTTCATCAATCCCACTTGGCATAACGTCGGTATCATGTTAAGTCCAGGGAAGCAACTCTTCCATTTATTACTTGTCTCCCTTCTCCATACATGTCAACTTTTAAACTTATCATTTCCTTTAAAAGTTGACCCTTTTTGGAAAAAACTTCTTTGTAAAGAAAAGCAAACAGGAAGTGACAAAAGTTGTTTCCCATTGTAAAAATGGCGAAAAAATGAATTGCGATCTTGATCTCGGTTTGTAATTCTTGAATGATGGATGGATGAATACACCACATTATTTCCGTCATACCTGGACGATGGAACGACGTAATAATGAAAGGCTGTGTGCATTGGAACCTGTTTACGGTTAAAAAGTTTTCCGCTGAACCTGACCCGCTTTGACCCATTGATTTCATGAACACCAAAGTCGATCGAAAGAGACGTTTGTTTAGATCCATGCATGCCAATATGAACCTCCAGTGCAGTATTTCTTTCTCTATTTCGATGAGTTTTGCACACAGTTTTCAAGCTTAACTATAATCTGAGCCCTAATCCAAGCACAGCGAAGAGTCATAGTCAAACCAGTGCTCCAGAAGGGATAATTTAGGAATAATTATCCATATTCTCCACAAAAAATGCTATGACCAAGCATTAGAACCGTCTCGCCGAGACGGTTTTAATGAGGAGTCATAACGTGTTTTCAATGAAAAATAAGGGGAAAAACATTTCTGCCTTATTCTCAATACACAAACCTCAGCTGGAGCTCTGATCCAACTGTTATTTTGTCCCCAAGTAGAGCTCGAACTGGTCGACCTCGGTGTCAGTATCATGAAGATATATAATGAGTATAATATGTAATATATAATGTGACTAGTTGTAACATCATACCAATATGTCCGGGGCGTCATATTACACAGTGTCAGCATGATAAACAGTGTTGAGCTGGCATCGTCGTGACAAAGAGACATTAGACACAACACAGTAAGTTCTGAATAGTTAGTTCTTTGAAAGCGAGGAGTACACCAAAGAAACAAGAATAGCAGACTCGGTTTAATCGAGTCTGTTCATGACCAGTAATGAAAAGTGCGACATCGGCTACGCCCACTAGCACCGGCTTATAAGAACTCTATTTTCAAAAAGACTCTACATGAGCTCAAGGGTCCCAAAGGGTCAGAAAATATATAATTTGCTCCATGATGACCTACAGGGAGACGTTTAACAGCCGCCACACGGTAAAAACGCCAGCTGCAGTGAAGATACACAAGTTCTGAACTAGCAGCTTTTCTCGACCATTTGCATGTGATATAAAAAGCATGCTTGTGAATAACAGACTAGTGGAGTTCCACATCCATTAAATGCATCAAATCACTGTCTTGTATAACAGATGTTAAATTTGTCTTCCTGGAGATTTCTTATTTCACATTTCTAGTCCTGGTCCACACAAGACATATTTATAAATCCCTTCAGTGTGGTCCAGGACTAGAAATTAAGAAGAAGGAGTAATACAGACACTTCTTGCAAGCAATAGCTCTAGACCTACCCACACCCGGCATATATAGTTCTGAAATTGCATGGATTCTTAAAGGCCATGGGCTGGGAGAAAAAGATGGAGTTCTACAAAATGTAATTTTAATTGTCACTAGTATATGACATTACAAAAACAACAGTTTATATATATTTTATTTGCATAAAACGTAAGAACTGGGGTTCTGCTAAAAGAACAACCGACATTAGATACAGCCTTTTCCCCATAATGATAGTATATCTGTATATAACACTCTGGTACTCCCCCAGTAACAGAAATTAGAAATGTTGCCGTATAAATATGTTCAAATGAAGCGAATCTGCATGACAGCAGCATAATCTTCTAGGAGAAACTTACAACTAAAGGCAAATGGATACACTTTCAAAGGAAACAAGTCAGCCATTTACATTTTCTGCCATTTTCAGTTGGGGCTAACTCTAAAGGCATAAAAATGCGACCCAGGGAGCATTTTTTCCTTTAGAGTAGAATCCATTTTGGAATGACAACGTTGCCAATGGAAGAAAGCAAGAAATCATGAAAGTTGTTTCCCTTTTTAAAAAGGCGACCAACCATGGAGGTGTACCCATCTCCCTAAAGTTATCTACATATGTTGTCCAGTTAATTCTTATCAGAACAAAGTCACCATAAGATATGTTTTATACTGTTCAAGAGTCCTATAATAACTGTACCGTTTTAGAATATTGAGTATGGTTCGACCCAGCGGCACATGATGTCGTAATGACGTCGTACTACCGACGATGCGACGCCATTACATCGCATCGTCATAAGTACGATGTCATTACGTCATGTGCCTGCTGAGGTTACAGTGCTTAAGATGAATGCAGAAACCGTCATGTTTTCCTGCCAGTTTACGAAAGTAAACAACTTTCCTGATTTCCTATTTTGCTTTGAAATTCCTGAAAACCTTCCAAAATGGAGGCTACTCTTAAAGGAAAGAATCTGCTCCGCCAAGGGGGCAAATTCTGTCTATTAAAAATGTCCAGAAATGGGGAACAATTTTTTTCTAGGTAGGAAATGCCTTCTCTAAGCTATTCTCATCGACCTTAAAATCTGCATTTTGTCCGTTTATTCTTTCTTGTTTTCGATTGTCTGCAGATTTTCTTAAATTGATGACTCAAATTAACAGTGTGGGTAGATATAATTTACCCAATGACGTTTTTGTTCGCAAATGAAACTTCTCGTCAGCATTTAGAACACAAGACATCCTCATTTGAAATTTTAACATCCATTTTAAAATATCCACGGACCAAAAGGAAACTACAAAGCTACATGGACATCTAGAACCGTAAATTTGGCGAGGGATTATTGCTATTGTTGGTGGTATAGCCGTAAAACGACGACCGGCGCGTTATAACCTGTGCAAACGGCACAGACTCAGATCAGTCTACGGATCTGTCGCGCCTACAGAGATGAATAGGCCAAGCTGGGTCACCAATGTTCGCGTATCCTACAAAGATCGTTTCCCTGTGTCAGCTTTATTGCAGAACAGGCCCCGAGGTTATAAAACTGTTTTACCTGCTAATAAATAGCAAATTTCTGATAAGTACAGGGCCCAGTTATTCAAAGCATCATTAGCCTAACGAGCTCGTTAAGAGGAAAACTCGTTAAGTGTTTTATGTCTTTATAACTAAATTAACTGATATTTTTTGTTGCAAAAATGTGAGAAGCTTTTGCAATGCAAAAGCTGCTCACATTTTTTCAACAAAAAATATTGGTGTATTTGAGATTTTAACATTTGAAATTTTAACGAAACGTTAACTAACGACGTCGTTAGTTTTGAAAAAACCGGACCCAGTTGTTTTCTTACTAACTTTAGTTGAGTATGAAATTTTCTCTGCTGATGAATATGAAAATGCCAACATCAGTTGGCATTTTCATATTTATCAGCAGAGAAAATTTTGTGCTCAGCTGAGTTGAGCACGGAAAAAGTTTTATAACCTCGGGGCCTGATTTTTTTTTATTACTGTTGTGTTAACCCAAGTGGTGAACTCAACTGGCATGGAGTTGAGTTCAGGTATATCGGCGACGGGTGCAGCGGTTTAAGCGCCCTGCAAACCACTGTTAACCAAACAACATGAAAGTTTGTTGCAGACCATTAAATTCAATAAAGATTTCTAACCTAAAAATGAGTATAAATATATAATATTATAAAAAAGCATCAACCAAGTGCTTACATACATAAATCAAGACCGAGGTTTTACAACCTTGTATTATGATAATGCCAATTCATGAGTATATTTTAAATCCTTTAACTTTGTATAATTAAGGGCCACATGCCCAGAAAACTTGGCTTTTGTCTTATGACATAATGAACTGGTTATCACATGCGCAATTTCAGTTTGTCATGGCTATGCAACTAATTTAAGAAGTATGGGTACCCATTTAGGGAGTGCAACTCTCAAATTTTCGTTTTTGCCTCAATTTTCCATTTTTGTCTCAATTATCAAACTCTTAAAAGAATTTGCTCCCCAACAAACCTTAACAAACCTTTCCTGTCGGAGCAGCCCTAATTTTGGAAGGGCAATTTATTCAGGAAGCAAACAGTAAGTCACTAAAAGTTGTTACTTTTGTAAAACTTAATAACTAAGAGGTGTACCCATACTACTAAAAGAAACTGCATATATCCTGACTACTCCGTATGTACGCAGGTTAGACTGGGCATTTTTAATTCGCATATATGCGCTCAGAATAAAGCTGGTTTTCATAGAGCGTATTTTAGGCCGTTTCGGCATCGGAACTCCTTATTCCGCTCTATACTTTTCCCATGTCTTTACAATGAACGCAAGTGCTGCTGTGAAGCCGTGGACCTGTATAGCCTTGGATCAGCTTATATTTTTGTCTTGCCTTTACAATTAATCGAGTAAAAACAATAACACTTGAGGCGCCGAAACTGTTTCACGAATGTGCGTGCCATGGATTCAGGATATTAACCTGCATTATTACTTCCTGCTTTTCATAAATGCAGTAAAAAGAAGTAATATAAAGCAGACAGTGTTGTCAACTAAATTACGAACTGTTACCATTTCAGAGCTCCAGACAAGGTGGGGTTTGAAGATCAATTTAAGATGTCTGTTCTTACTTCTCAATAAAACATATGTTGTGACCCCTCTTTGGGACCGTCTCGCTAACACGGTTCTAACGATAGGTCACAACATACGTTTACTATGGAGAAACATAGAAAATTATCCCTATAAACTATCCCAATTATACCTTCTTATCTGGAACACTGCATTTTTTTCTTCTCTTGCCTGGTAACTCATTAATTTCCGCACTATTTTCAGTTTGACTCCCCATCACCCATCCCTTTATTAGCAGCACCATATGTGGCGCCGTTAGCGGTATTCACGAGCAACTCATTCTCTTCATCTTGTCCTTTTATCCATCCGACCATCGCCTTTCTGACAGTTTTGTCACAAAAACAAAACAATATACAATTCCAGAACGCCTGTCCACTGGCTCCGTAGCTCTGGATATTCAAGAGAAATTCCAGAAATGACGTCATTCTTGGATCTTGCAACATCTCGTCTGATGCGTAAGTGGTGATAAAGAATCGCATAAGACCCCACATTTTCAGCAGGTATATAATCAACCAAACAAATAGGAAGTTTTTGTCCTCGTTTCTCAATCTTGGGGTGATCGCGCTGAAGTGCTTATACTTGTGTCTAAATTTCTGAAACAGATTCACAAAATACCAAGTCAGGTCCTCAAAAGATAAAATGAAGCAAAAGAAAAGCTAAAGTAAGTATAAATAACTGAGTATACATAAACTGTGTACAATTCATTTCAAAACCAGAGGACCAATTGTTCTGTAGCTCACCCGAGACCTTACTGTCAACAGACACAATTTGTCACTTCGCTCATTTGTTACAAATTTAAAATCGGTGACTTTAAAAGAAGCAGATTTTAATTTTAAGATCTCATTCACCTCGAGCAAAGGTCAAAGAATGACCTTGACCTATGATGACCTTATGTCTTCGTGTATTCATTTAGTTCCTCATATTTTCCATTTATTATATCTAGGTTTAAAAAGTTTCCATGAAATCCACTGTTTACTGCATTTCCTCATATAAACCACAAGGAATCAAAATTGACCTTGCCATAAATTAGGTCAAAGTCTTTGAAGGGTTCAATACCCCAATGCTACATACACAGTTTCAAGGTCATTGGCCTTCTTGTTCTGGAGAATAAGATTTTTGAAGGAGTTTTACCATATATGGGCATGGCGTCCATCTTGGCCATGTGACCAAGACCAACTGAACAAAACTTTCGTTCCTCCAGGCCAGGGAGGTCTGACATGAAATTTGGCTTCGATCGGCCCACTGGCTTCAGAGAAGATACTTGAAAATGTCAACGGGCGACAGAATCTCAATGACACTGAATAATTGTCAAAGAATGACTCTGACCTTTGGTAACATAATGTTTCACCTGTCCATTAAAGTTAACCATTTATACCATGTACTATATCTCAGACTAAATTAGTTTCTAAGAAATCCACAATTTAAGGATTTTCCCATATAAAAGCATAAAATGCACCAAAGTTGACCTTGCCATAATTCATATACATGTATATATTTGCATGGCAACCATCTTGACCATGTGACCAAGGCCATCTAAACGAATTTTCATCCCCCAGCTCAGGTAGGCTCCATATGAAATGTATCTTCAATCAGCCCAGTGGCTTCAGAGAAGCTGTCTGAAAATGTTGACAGACAGACTCTCAGTGATACAGAAAAAGGTCAAACAATGACCTTGACCTTTAGCAACATAAGGGCTTCATTAGAAAGTCTGTAGGGCCCGAGTCCCCAGTACTACATACAAAGTTTCCAGGTCAATGGCCATTCGGCTCTGGAGAAGCAGGTTTTAAAGGGTTTTTACCATATATGGGATTGGCGACCGTCTTGGTCATGTAACCAACACCATCTGAATAAGCTTGTGTCCCCCATACCCAGGGAGGCTTCACATGAAATATAGTGTCAGTCAGACTTCAGAGGAGAAGATATTTGATAGTGTTGACGGGCGACAGAATCTCAATGACCTTGGACAAGAGCTCTTAAAATCTGTATAATGATTTGTGTAGATTCAAGATTCAAGAATTTTTATTTAACGCCGGGTTTAGAACAACAAAATAACATTAGCTACCTGAGCTATTTTCCGACAAACATATGTATATAAATAACAAGTAGAAGAAAGAACACAGCCAGCTGATGAAGAATTATGTCTGAAGTACATCTGGAAAAGATTTTGTACATGAATATAATTTTTTCACTTTGCCCGAATCTATACTAAGTGACTATTCTCCATATTTAATCATTCAGCGATTTCCCTAGACTCATACAAGTCTCCTACTTAAAGCATATTTTTTTTTTATATTTTGCAATCTGAAACAAGCTTCAGCTATAGATTGGCTCGAAGTAGCTTCCCTTAAAACGGTATCAGAGAGGCATATTGCTGAATATCAGACTGAGTATCAGTCTACGATTTCTCTTATTTATAAGATTTGCAAGAAGAAAGAGCAAATTATTTCCATAAATAGAAGCCCCTATGAGAAAGGGGGCATGGGGGCGGGGGGGGGGGGGGGGGAAGAAATTTCTATATCAGAGTCATGTCTTTCAATGGTGTAAGGTAATTCTTAATGCAACGAAAACTCACCACAAATATCAGGAATATATACAAGAAGCACGTTGACAGGTAGCACGACACTTGCCATCCAATGTCTACAATCCACATCCACGTTGTAATGACGTGCCGTTCCAAGTTACTTTTAATGCCACACCAGACGCCTGTCCCGTAACAGAAGTCCTCACCCAGATAACCTTTCACCACAACTACTGTTACTAAAATCACTGAAACATAAGGATAACAGTCTGATATTATTTGATCCAACCTATAAAGGGCTCTTCTACCCGATAAAGGGCTCTTCTAGAAACTACGTTGTAAAAACGACTAAAGCTACTACTACGTTGCTTTTTGCACTGACATCATTTAAATTAGGTATAAAAGTTGATTTCTGTTGCAAAGTGAACATGCTGGACTGGCTGACCATTCGAAGCGTTTTATATTTAATTTTATTTGATTTTATTCGACGTTTCAACTTCGGGCGTTTCAGCTTCATGTGAAAAAAGTAGAACGTTAAAAAATGGCAAAGGCAAAAAAAATATAAAAGTATTGAAATTAACACAATATATTTGAAAGTAAAAGGCTATATGATTCATGGGAAAATGTCTTTGAGTCACACCTTAAGACTATGGATAATATCAATTACGAGTAAAACCATTCATAACTTCGAATACAGCTGACAAGTGTTGAGTAAAATCAAAACACAATTACATTTCAAATTTCGGGCTCGAAAAGCAAAAATAAAATAACCATGACAAGCAAAATATGTTCCTAGTGCAATTGTGATCAGTAAAACCCAAACCAGAGTGTGCACCCTTCATTTATGTCTATATGTTCCTCATGACCCATACGTGGTGTATGCATACGTCAAACAGAAAACGCTCTGACGTTCCACGCTGGCTCGAAGTTTTACTGCTCCCATTTGCACTAACATTCATGTCGCATGTGGTGGCTCAGACATTACAATAATTTGAGCCGAGACACGACAAAGTCAACAAAGTGGCAAGTTTTCGCCGCCCGCTTGGAGTTAGTTTAGACCCTTAGCTACCCTCTAAGCGCACAGCAAAGACTCTGATCAGACTAGATGGATGTCCAGGCTGATCTGAGTCTTCGCTGGGCGCACATGCCACTTTGTTGGTTTTGTCGTGGCGTGGCTCAATTATTCATAAAGTATGAGCATTATATATTATAGTAACGTAGGTGGTACTTACATGGAATGCCCCAGCTAACGGAGTGGAATACCAGTTTGAGAAAAAGTCTCTCTGATTTATCTGTCTTAAAGAACACAGACAGAAACATATGTAATGCAATCACAAAGGTCCAGAAGAACGATGCCATATTGGAATATGTTGTGGCGTAACTCTGAATAGTGCACACCAAGTCAGTGTCAACATTCTGAGTGACGTTACTGCAGTTTGTGGAGACGTTGTTGATGTCGCTGTGAACAATGGCGTACCTCACAGTGGCCACCAAGTTACCGACGGCGGTTAGTGAGTCTGCTATTGTGAGGTACACCAGCAGCTGACGAGTGAAGTTACGTATATTTGGCAGTTTATAGAATGTGTAGAATATAAGAAACGCTCCAAGAATTGACAGGCAGCTGCTGGTTCCCGTCAGTGCTAACGTATATTTGTGAATTTCCACTGTAGGCATTTTGATACAAAATGCTCAATGCACTAGTCCAAACTTTCCATGTGTGTTCATTTGACAGCTGTCCTTACAATTTTCAGGATCGAAACAACATCCAAAGATTTAAGTCTAGTGTTTTAAGTCATTATCAACGTATCTGCAAGATAGGATTTTTAATTAGATATGATATTTTTTTTGACGATAGATAAAACAACAAATGAGCCGTGACACAAGAAAACCAACAATGTGGTTGTACGCACAGCGAAGATTCAGATCAGCCCGGGCATCCGCCCAGCCTGATCAGAGTCTTTGCTGTCCGCATGGGGAAGCTTAGACCCTTAGCTACCCTTTGAGCACTTAACGAAGAGTCTGATCAAAATGGGCAGATGCCCAGGCTGATCTGAGTCTGCACTGCGCGCACAACCACATTGTTGGTTTTCTCGTGTCGCGGCTCAAATGGACACTGATAACAAGTTAGACTTTATCCTACAAGTTGGTATGAGGAAGTGACAGAGTAGACTCTTAACAGCTAAAATGTCCAGTAGAAATTATGGTGGCGTCGGAACAGTGTCTCGCGTTTCACATTCTTAAAGTTTGGTTCGTCGTAGGCTCTTCGTTGAATATATGAGTATAAACTAGACGCCTGAAGATAAGTTGTTTGTTAAAGCTCCATCTATATGAGGGATCGAGACGACGCTAAAAGATACAATTCCTGAAATTAGACATAAACATTTAACAGCTTGGAAAATACTTTTAGAGCCAGATTGTTAGTCATTAGGGACAACTTTGTGTTAAATTTCTATAAAAACATATGTTGTGATCCTCATAGGAACCGTACCGACGAGACGAGACGGTCATAATGAGAGTCATAACATGTGTTATGGTCCTAATGAGAGTCAAAACATATGTGTATACTGAGAAATAAGAATTACTTATCAAGCGTTATCACCAAATTCTCCCTTAAGAAACTGTGATCCAGTGGGCGCGAAGGCACAGGCTTAGCCGAGTACTGACTGTTTGCAACTAATAAAAACATTTTCCCGTGGCAAGTCTCATCAGAATCTCTCTCTCTCTCTCTCTCTCTCTCTCTCTCTCTCTCTCTCTCTCTCTCTCTCCAGCATTTTTTATATTCAGCGGAGTCCCGGTAGCTCAGTAGGTTAAGCGCTGGCCTGCTGATCTAGCGGTCCCGGGTTCGAGACCCGCTGGAGGCGAGAATCTTTTCAGTCGTAAACGAGGTTCCGTTGCACACACCTTTCGTCATCATCTACGCATCGTCCTGATATGACTAAAATACTGTTGACATGGACGTAAAATCGCAAGTCACCTAGCCATTCATCTTTATATTCATGATATAAGTGTCCGTGTCAAAATTTGAAACCAACTTTTTTTTTTAAATAAATGCTGTCTACTTGAGAAAAGGTCATTTTAGCTGATATGACTGCCATGGTTAAGATAAAGATGAGTTTGTGTATCACCATGGTTAAGTGAGATCATAAGAAATTTGATTTGCGATCAACCTACCGTGCAAACGTGTAGGCTGATCTAAGTCCTCGCTGTTTGTGCTTGTCGCTTTAAGTCAGATTTTCTCGCAGCACGACAGGCACATATATGCAATGCCATGTCAGTTTTTTTCACGTCAAAATGCAGGAAGAAGCAACTGAAACCCTGAAATTGATACCAGAGCTTACTAGCTATGAAGATCTGCTGTATACTCTTATTATTGTCTAATATTTACTTTTGTTGTTGAAATTGGAAAAAGGAAATAATTATTTGGAAATAAAATAAATAAATAATAAAAATATATATATGGTAATACACCATATATTACCAATTATTTCGTCCGAAGTATGTTCTGTCAGATAGTTTCGCCACAGAATGCATGTAGTCAGGCTCTCTTGCTCAATTCAGTTCAGTAAATATACGCCGTCATATGAAAAGTCTGTCCACCTGCCGGGTAGTGGCTAGGGCGGAAAGGATATAGAAAGGGAGGGGAACACAGAAAATCCGCTTTTCGAAAGACATGCACTGTAAAAAATGTGTTTAGAATCAATGCAAAAAATGCAGTCCGATTTTTTATGTGTTTAAATCGTAACAAGTTCAATTTGCAACATGTTTAGGTTAAAGTTTAGAAATTAAACGTGTACAAAACTGGTTATATCTACCTATTATTTTGAAAATTTCCTCTGTCAATATTTTCGTCTCTTTTTGTTTCGTTCTTCAACGGGGAAACGAGAGAATGGATTCATCCGAAACGCGTTACAGAATAAAACGTGTTTAGCAGACTTTGTCCGGGAAAATAATAGAAAAGGCGTACATGTTTAGCTATATGACATATTCCAAAACACATTTACACCTAAACATGTAACCACTTGTGTTTTATAGCTAAGCGCGATTTTGACATTGTGAGTACAGGAAACCTACTGCGTTACTTGGACGAATGGTGCGGACAAATAGGAGAATCATCAGGACCTAAGATGAAATGGTCAGTTTGAGGCTAATCCGGGCATAATTTTTACGTTACCGTTAACATGTGTGAGTCCTCATCAGGACGGCTGCAAAACGGGTTTCGAGCGAGGTTCTGTACAGAGAAAGGGCCTCAGACACATTTTGGTGAAGAATAACAGCTTTTCAAATTAAACAGGAAATAGAAGATACCCCTCTTTGTAACCATATGTTATCAGAAAAAAAAATGACAGAAAGGAATCAGTTGCTACTGTGTAAAAAATCTAAATATTGGGACAGACAGGTCAGGCCCAGCTCGAACTGCTCCCGAAAAAAAAAACTGCTCCGTTTTTAGGACAATCATGGTAAATATTTTAGGTGCACCAACTTATAGACTTTTGAGGGCAGACTAGCTGCAATTGGGCAGGAAAAATACAGCACTATTGGTCACGGATGAGTTATTATGATGATGATGGTTCGCACTAGATATTACTTATAAGGGACACGTCTAGAAAATGCTGATAGTACGTGTATGTAGTACCTTGGTGTTACAATAGGGTCCGCCGATCTAAAATGGAATTCCCATACTATACTGGACTTCCTTAGCATGCCCTAATGCTACGGCCAAAATACACAATCACGGACTGGAATACACTTCTAAGTTCTCGCAGTCGCTTACTCCCCCCGCCCCCCCCCCCCCCCCAACCCCCTTTCGCTCATACTGATGTCTGGCTGATGTAAATAAAAATCAAACCTTATCAGTTCCAGGACTGACTCCAAAGACAATACAATACAATACAATACAATACAATACAACACAATACATTCCTGATGAGATTTCTAACCCTTACGATGCATGGCCTTTGGTTATTTTCATTTAGAATTCTAGTTACTATATTGTTTGTTGGAATTCCCACTAATATATTTCAAAAAATGAAGTAGGTTGGTGAAATTTGTCTATGGTGCTGTGTATTGATCTAATCCTCGTAGTACCTAAAAATGAATTATATGTTCAGATCAAACACTTACCTACAAAACATGTTTGAATATACACTTATATATATCTTCTGTCCTCAATATTTTAATACTTAAGACGACCGACTACACACCATAGCACATCATGTGAGAACTTCCGGATTGTATTTTGATTCAGAAAATCCAAGACACGCAGTGTAATCATAAATTTTAAAAGGTTTTTCATAAACTCATATGCTGAGGTGGTGTAAAAATGGGCTTCAGCATATGCGTCTCTTTATGGAGAACCCGAATCTAATGCATTGAAAAAAATGGTGATCGCTATCATTGCATAAATTCAACTACAATGCTACAAAATAACAAAAATGTTTGAGAAACTATTTTTTTGCGGCCTCATCGCCATTACCTTGCTGATTCCTTATATCTTACATCTTCTTGTAGGGTGGCGAGATTGTTATCTCCTATAACTCCCTCCTGGTTATTAATCCAGCCATTCTCCGGATAAACTGTGTATTCCTTGCCTCCCATGAATATGTCTAGCCGTTTTTTTAAAAATCGCACTATGCATGTCTATAATAATTCTGGTTTCAGGCAATGGTATGGCAAGCTACTTAACTATTTATTATGGAACGTAGATATCGCATTTATTATATCAGATTTCTAATATATTATATAGATATCTTATTTATTATATAAGATATCATATATATAAGATATCTTATATAATAATTTAGTTATCTTATATAGTATATTAGATATCTAATATGCCAATTAAGATATCTAATATAACATATATCTAATATAATATAAGATATCTTATATCCTATATAAGATATCTGATATAGGATATAAGATATCTTATATAGGATATGAGATATCTTATTTAATTTTTCATATAAGATATCTTATATGTTATATTAGACATCTTATATGTTTTATTAGATATCTGAATTGGCATATTAGATATCTAATATACTATATAAGATATCTAATATATTATATAAGATATCTAATATGTAAAATTAAATAAGATATCTCATATTCCATATAAGATAGCTTATTTCCTATAGAAGATATCTTATATGTCATATAAGATATCTTATTTACTAAATAAGATATCTAGTATAGGTATATAAGATATCTTATTTGACTTTTCCATAAGAGACAACACAATATATAAGATATCTGATATATCATATAAGATATCTTATATGACATATAAGATATCTTATATAGTAAATCAGTATCTTATATCGGATCTAAGATATCATATATAGGATATGAGATATCTTATTTAATTTTACATATAAGATATATAATATATCAGGTGTTTTATATAGTATGTTAGATATCTAATATGCCAATTAAGATATCTAATATAACATATGATATCTCATATAACTTATAAGATATCTTATATGAAAAATTAAATAAGATATCTCATATCCTATATAAGATATCTCATATCCTATATCAGATATTTTATATAGGATATAAGATATCTTATATGTTATATTAGATTTTTTAATTGGGATATTAGATATCTATTATACTATATAAGATATCTACTATGCATAATAAATAGTAAAATGGCTTGCCATACAATGGTCAGCTACCGTGATTTTTTGTGCAATTAACCTTTAGCAGCATTTTCATAAGTCATAATCATTTTCATTAAAATTTTCTCTCAGTGTCCTAAAGCACTATGCATGTCTATAAAAATCCTCGTTTTTACCGTGAATTCTTGTGCAACCTTTACCAGCATTTCATAAGTCATAATCATTTCCATTAAAGATGATGAAGTTTCACTCAATGCCGTCTGCACTTTCATTTTTACAATATCCGGAGTTGTATAACTCTCCCGTTAAAGTCTTTAATGGATATCTTCAACCGCAGTCTTGCCGCTCGTTTCTATACTGACTGAGTATACGAAAAGTCGCTGTGGTGGTCATTATCGGCGCGTGAAAACCCATGTTAATACATGCCTATTAATAGCGTGTGACACCGATATTTATGCAATAACCTTTCTTGAATGGGCATAAAAGATTGTTGATGAATTTCAAAGAATAGAAGATTTTACTTAAAATCCAGACAACCTAGAGAACAACACCTACGTGGTAATATGATCGTAGGCACACTATCACTTGATGTAAAGAACTCGTTCTAATTAGTATCAAACAGTTTTAAAAATCACAGGAAGATCATTTGAAAAACTTAGTTGTGCTTTAGGGACGAGTTATTTATTATCAGGTGGGGCGGGGGCGGGGGCGGGTACATTTTCTTATGGTTCACCAAAAATTTTCCGACCCCCACCCCCCCGGTCTCAGCACACACACACACACACACACACACACACACACACACACACACACACACCATATTACCTATTTCAGGACATAGTAGTTTTGCTGATGAAAAGGCACCTGGAGAGCTGATATCACAAATGCAGGCATTAGATTTAATTGAGAACAAAATCATCTATTTTACATGATGTTATAGACACTTTCATACTAACCAATTAAAAGATCTGTTTTTGGATATGAAGCTGGGCAAGATTTGTGTGTCATTTGTGTGTCATTTCAATGAAAGGTGTATAAGTTTTTGATTTAAATAAATAGAGTCTTAAATTTAAGGATTAAAGGGGGTATGGGGGGGGGGGGGGGGGGCAAGCCCCCCCCCCCCCCCCCCAGAAGCTGAGACATTTTTAATAACGAAGAATGATGGAAGAATTCTGACCCCCCCCCCCCACCCCAACCCCCAATATGCCTAATAAAATATATGCCCCCCCCCTGCTCTTATGCTTTTTGATTTCCGACCCCCCTCCCCCAAGTTCATCACCCGAACAAATTCTGACCCCCCCCCCTAAATGTACCCGGCCCCCCACCTGTTAATAAATGACTCGTCCCTTCCGACCATTTTAAGAGACTACGAAACTCAAGTAGCTGTAGAAGTCCAGAATAACTTTCAACTCAAGCGGAGCACCGCTCGGCCAGTTCCGTGAATCAGACCTCGGTTGTATGTCCGACGGCGGAGAAATATGTTGCAAAATGCAACAATTTGTTCGCCGGAACAAGTATACGCCGAAGACGTAGCCCTCTATGTCTACGAAAGATAATTAATTATCGACCTGCGACCTTTTCAGCTGTTGCACAGACAATCATTTAATGCTTTGCTGTTGTCAAAACAAAATAGTAAATTATTGATGCTGAGACAGAAAATATTTGTTTCTTTTGATTTTATTGTTTAGTCGGTGCGACAGTGCGGACATCTCTGTTTATGTCGTTGTTCCTCACAACAGTCGGACCAATTGCAGCTCGCTCAACTTAGATCTATTCTTGAGAAACATTTCCGATTCCCTTTATGTCAGTGTGGCAGCATACAAAATGCTCAGCATTTTTTTTTTTTGCACTGCAGGTACTATCAGGTCCAACGAACTGAACTCTTAAATACAGTGTCACAGTATTATACTTCTTCGCTGTCTCTCCTTTTATATGGCAACAATTCTCTTTCACTTGGTACAAATACGGCTATATTCGAAAAGGTGCATAAACTCATTTTGGATTCTAAACGTTTTTGAGCATATTATCTCATCAAATAGCAAGCGGTTGGCTTTGTTCTTGTCCGTAATTGAAATCTTTATGTTTGATGCGACTGGCGCTGCGAATCCGCGCTCCCTCTCTTATCCTCAGCTGCATAGTCTGCAAATCTCTATTTTCTTTCTTTCTTTGATTTTTTCTCTCTCTGTTTGTCCGTTCTCTCAGTTCCCCTTCTCCAGTTTTTTCCTTTCCTGTTTCATGTTCGGAAACTTTTCAACTTTTCTCTGTTATTTATTTTCAACTTTTTTTTCATCTTTTTTTTTTTTGATATGATATCTTTCATGAATTTACTTGATAATTTGGTTTATTATTTATGACACACTGCCGCCATGATGTATACATGTAAGAAATGTTTAGGGAGAGGAACTTTATAAGTACTTGTGCTTTCGTTCCAATCCTATTATTTGTATTGTACCAATGTTTATATGTATTGAAAAAGTTTGAAATAAATATCTTTAAACCAACAAACGTGTTCAACGTTAGCAGTCCAATATCATACATCCGAGGTTGATTCACGGAATTGGCCGAGCGGTGCAACTGTCACTTAATACTACCGCTATATCAGAGGCGCACTACTGGAGATGAGACTTAGAACCATTTATGTGGTGCTGGGACATATGCTGTAAACAAGCGTATATAATATTTAACCTTTTCACATAAGAAATGAACACATAAAAGATACAGCGAGTCTTAAAAATCGTACATAAATAAGCTGGGAGATAGTGTTGAAAGGGACTTTTATTCATATATACAAGACTGTGTTCTAAAGCTTGTACGTCTATAAGACAATACTCCAAGAAGAGGAGGAATATCCTAGCAACATGGAACGGTAGTGAGCATCCAAAGGCTGGTATCCTGAATATCCATTCAAGGTGCTCTCTAGACTTTTGTCAGCCGAAGATGTTCAAAAAAATTCATAATAATCTTGCCATTGTAGATAAGAATAATAATCTTGCCATTGTAGATAAGAATAAGTACCTATCTGAGGTCGGTGAAGGGAGCAGGAAAACTAGGTCCCACCCATTCCAGTACCACCGGCCGGGCCGGGTAGCGCAATCGGTAGGGCACCTGACTCGTAAGTCAGAGGTCCTGGGTTCGAATCCCGGTCTGGTCACATACTTTCGTTTCTCCTTCCGCTGATTCAAGAAGGGCAGTTGTCAGCTACTGGCGAAAGTATGTGCACTTAGTACTGGTTAACCGCTTAGGAGGTCTAAGCCTGCCCAGGAAAAGTGTGGTTAGGTTAACTGACCGTCCCGACATGACCTTAGTTGTATACCGTGGACGTTAAGCATCAAATCAACCAATCAACCAGTACCACCGTCCAAACGCTTACACGGACGGTTTTAAGAATTCTTTTTTCCCCCAGGACAATTGCAACTTGGAATGGCCTTACAACCGAAGCTGTCTCTTCGGAGACAGTTGATGGGTTTAAGGCCAAAATTTAATATCCTAGGGTAGAGCAGGGGTTAGGCATGGAATGCCTGCCCCTGAGGACTTCTGGTAAATAGTTTTAATCTGCTGGTGGCTTTGTCACAAATTCATATATTTATTTATTATTTTTTTTGTGTGACAACTTATGCGCCACACCAGAAACCTGTCATCATGGTCAAAGTTGACCGAGGACAGTAAAGATAGAAAGAAAGAAAGAAAGATGTTAGATTTTTTTTTCCTTGTCCCTCTCTGATACTTTTGTACCTGACTCGACAGATGTTGGAGTCAGGAGAATATTTTAGCGAGAAGTAAAATTTGTAAAATATGAATATAGGGTTAAGAGACTTTCTAACATCTTCGACTGAAACCAGTCAAGGTGCTCTCCTTCAGGGCCGCAACTACAATGCGGCCCTGAAGGAAAGCATCTTGACTCACTAAATGGTTTGAGACAAATTACAGGTCAGAACCTAAGATGCTGATTTTGACTAGATATTGACATATAATGTTTTGTTGTGTTGCAAATGCGCACAAATGTTAACTTTCATGAAACTTGCCGACTTTAAAAATAAATCTTATCTTATCTTATCTTATCTTTATTTTTCTCCTCCGAATTATGCTGATCCGATTACACGGAGTGAGATTGATATTTACCCAAACACCGGTTTGATGTAAACAATAAACGAATCCAGCACAATGTTTCGGTTTTGTCTTTGGCATTGCATTTGTTTTGCATTGGTCTGTGGAGTAGATATATATAAGATCGATGACAGTGATGGATATGGAAGACGGTTTGATGGTATAGGCGGTATTAGTGGCGGAGGAGTAAGTACAGAACTCGGTGAAAATTTTGTACATAGGTGTTTACATACTAGGTAACCACAGATATAAAGTCCGGCACTAACTGATAATACCTAATGTGATTCTCTGCAATAGCTGTATTCAGTCATGACATACAGACTATAATAAAATGGCATCATACACTTAGCATATAAAACAATATGAACTCTGAATTCTGTCAGTTTAGTACGGTCAGTCACCCAATTATCGGTGGTTATCAGTTATCGGTGCAATCAGAAATAATCAAAATTTCTTGAGTGCAGTTTGGTTTTCTTCCACCATAATAGATGTAAACATGAACAAGAAACTCCTGCTCTATTTCAAACTAAAAACTTGTTGAAAGTAAAGTACATAATGGAGACTGAGATTTCAGACTAAGAACATTAATATTTACCATTCTAAACAAATCCAAGAATACATAAATTTCATGCACCTAAAAACAAACATGAAATTATCACTGTGATGCTTAAATTCGTCTGCTGCAAACCCAGTTTCCCTAAACCAGGGGGTCATGTTACGTCATAATATGGTAATAAACGGCGCTACCATAAAGCTTTAGCATGGATAATTAGTCTGTATTTACTATTGCACCGATAACTGGTACATCAGTCTTCCGGAGTTGGATGTACCCCAAATTATAATGTCTACTCTGTTTATGTATTAAAAGTCATCGGCGGCTATAATTTAGTTGATAAATTTAAAGACAACACCCAACTAATTTTTGTGAAGCTTTCATTTTCATACTTTGTTATTGTTCAAAAGTTCGATTGCAAGTGAAGTGTAAGACCACCGATAACTGGTAAATCGTGCATACACCTTTTTCATGATCATAAGGATCCCAAGTTTAAATCCTGCCACACACCAAGCTCGAGAGACGGTACTACTAATCACCCCACGGCACCCCACGACACCCCACGGCACCCCATGACACCCCACAGCATTAAAATTTAGGTATATTAACTGCCCAAAAAGCATTTTAGAGAGGCAATAATGTTTTTTACATCCCATGGCACCAAATTGTATGTATATTTGAACTGAAATCATAAAGTATGTGCGTTCAAGGTTCTCCCAATTGTACCGACGGTGGTACCTTTGAGAGAACACTGAACGCACGCAGTATCTGAAAAAGACTGAAATGTACGTGATTACTAGCTGTTCAAATACTGTGCTTTATCCATTTGTAACTGAACGCTCTTTCCACTGATTCGTAAACAAATAAACTAAGCCTTTTGCCTAGAATATTTACAGTTACAAATATTGATACCTAAAATAAATTCATACAATTCCTTCAGCGAGGTGTCCCAACACTGGAAGAATTCATGTCAAAACAACAATACAACAAATATGGTAGATGTATATATAAAAATACATTAATATTGGTGCCGTGGTGTTAAAAACCTATTATAACCCATCTAAAATACTTTCTTCATAGTACATATACATAAACTTTCGTGCCGTGGGGAGTAGTGGGTGCCGTGGGGTGCCGTGGGGTCATTAGTAGCACCCCTCGAGAGAAGTTAGAAGTGTATTGTGACCTTTAGCAAGCGGTCCTACTAAAGACAGAAAAGGACTTATGCCACGGAAAAGAACCGAAAAGAACTTTTGGGCAACGAAAAGGACTTTTATTTGACATTTTTATACTATAAAAACGTGTGTATAAGAACTTTTAATATCATCAAGGTATTAATCAGCGCCTGAATAATACTCGTATCCGAGTAGTTCTCGTCATTTTTTACTAACAATTGCCTGTTTTCTCCCAAACAAGCAGGTTTTCTTTCAGTTTGCGGTAGTTATGTATTGCGTACCTAATAACTCTGGTTTCGACACACACGTCATGAATTTATTTATAGAAACGAACCTCAGGGAGCGATCATTATTTGATATGCTATCACGCACAGACAACGTCACGTCCAGAAGCAGTTCTCGTCATGTTGCTTTTGAGCTCAATTTTAAATTAAATATAAAACCCATTTTGCTGTTGTTCCTATATGATGATTTTTGACATCTTATTCATATAACAAAGTCCGTTCGTATGCCGAATGCGCTAAAAAATTTTAACGAGGTCACAGCAGACGAAAACAAACACAAAACTGAGACGAAGAATTTGTCTTGTTCACGAGGCTGCTGAAAACGATAAATGATGACTGGGTCAGGTTTGTTATTTTAATATTTTTGTGTTTTTCTTGCAAAGTTGACTTACATTCGGAATTTGTTTGCAAAGTAGACACAATATTGGAAAACCTGACCCAATTAAGAGAGGTCAGCACGTGGCTTGAACGTGCTCACGTGAATGCCCCTGACGTAATCACGCGACTTTGCGAATCCAAAAGAGAAAAAACGGCATTTATATATACACAGCTCGATATCTTGATGAGTTTTTGCACTAGTTTGACCAAATGTATCATAAACTTAGGATTAAGGCAGTTGAAGTGAAGAAAAAATACGCGAAAAACTTGTTTTAAGCAGAATGACGAGAACTACTAGCTGACGAGATCTACTCGGATACGAGTACATTTTGTATTGTATTTCACAAAAATTTGGTAATTTAACTTACAAGTGAAAGTCAGATAAATAGATGTTGCAAAGGGTAGAATATATTCTATATTTACATAAACGGTGTCAGCTAAAACAACTGAGAACTAATTTGGCGATATTCATTTTTTCTAAAATCTGCCATAGATGTGTCTTATTGCCAATAAAATACGGAGTGCAGCACCAAAAAGGACACAACCCCTTGCTACTGATAAGAGTTTTCAGGTACCGAAAAGGGCATACTGGACGTCGAATTTCTGACAGCGAAAAGGACGTTTTTTTCTCTGAATGTGCTTGAAATTACGTTTGGAAATATATATATATATATATCCTATCCTTAAATATTATTTAAAATATGTTTTATAGCAGAAAATGGTAAATAAAAGTCATTTTCGGTACCTGAAAGTTCTTTTCGGTGGCCTAAGTCCTTTTCTGTCTTTAGTAGGACCCTTAGCAAGTCACATATCCACAGCTTAGCTCTAATATACAAAAGTTGGCTTTAAAGGCCCTATCGTTGTATTGGCATGAAGTATTTTATCCTGAGGTCTCACTTCAGAGTTCTCACTATAATTTCTGTTGGCAACTAAAATGACCTAATTTCAATATTATTAACTTGAATAAAATGGTAAAAATGCAATGTACAGGCGTGAGGCCCCATTTAATGTCCCAATTTTGTTTTTATTCAGTCGCTCAATGCCAGGGAACCAGAAAATTTTGTTCATCAATTTATTGATTTTCAAAGATATATGCTCCTCCTGCTTTGTTCTTTTGCATGAATCAATATTATAAGCAAATCAACCCACATTTTACTACCAAACGTGAAGATTGAAGGCTGAGGTGGGATGTAGGGAAGAGATGGGGTAGGGTAGACATCTGTTTTTGTTTCAAACACTACTTGTCCTTTTCTTTTTGTGCTTTTAGGCAACATCCAAACTTCTCATCAGTTATCCAGAGCCACAGCGAAGTCATATTCTGGACTATTTATTCAAGGTAACTAGTGGTTTTAAGTAAAATAAATGCCATATCTTCAGTGAACCTAAAATATAACATTCATAACCTGTAACATACCCATGAGTTTTTCTCTCTTTTTTTCTTTTTTTTTTTCATTCCATCCAATGAGATCTTTCTGCACATTCCTGAGTTTATAGACATATATTTTATTAGTAGACTGTAAAAATTCCAAGAATTGGGTACCCTAAATAAGTACCATAATTGTCCTTAAAATAAAGCAGTTTGGTTTTACACTGCAGTATCAGGTCAACAAGATGATCAGTGCAGAACCTGATCAGACTGAAAGATCCAGATGGAATCAGTGTCGATCCAAATCAGACTTCTTCTCTAGGAGCAGTCTGATCTGAGTCTGCAGTGTTTGTTCAGACTTGTCTGGCCACATACTTAGATTTTTTACTGTACTTCTTTGGAGTTGAACTGTTATAGATCTCAGAATTTGACATTTCTGATAATCCCCTTTTTATACCCCCGACATATGAAGTATGTCAGGGGGTATATAGTTTTTGTCATTCCGTCCGTTCGTCAACTTTACGTCAAAGTTTTGCGTTAAACCTTTTTTGATTGCTCATATCTCTGTTACTACTTATCAGATTCTTTCCATATTTGGTTTATGATACCTCTATAGCATTGCCTTTGGTGTTAACTGTCTAAACCCCTGGGTCGGGCCCCATGTTGGGGCCAAGGGTCAGTAAGAAGAACTTAGGCATTTTCATTATGTCAAAGTTTTGCGTTATACCTTTTTGATTCCTCATATCTCTGTAACTGCATTGAAGATTTCTTCCATATTTGGTTTGTGATATATTTATAGCATTACTTTGGATCTGAACCTGCAGGGTCAGGCTCATGGATGGGGCCTGGGGTCAATAACTAGGACTTAGCCATTTGTAGTATAGTTTTGGATTATAGCTCTATAAACATACTTGAATGGAACATAATAATACATGACTATGTTTATATCATACTAGTTTACACATATAGGTGTTGCTGCTGACATAAGGTCAAGGTCACGAACTTTGAATTATGTACATGTATGACAATAACTTGAGCTTAACAATACATGACTATTGGCGGGTGCGATTTAGAACTTCTGGAAGCAGAATATCATGTGATAGAAGGCGGAAAACCACGTGACAGAAGATGCGCAGAAGATGGAAGAATGAAAACAAATTGAACAAGCCGTAAAACCAGAAGTGGGAAAAATCAAAGAAAGCTGTCCCGATTGGAGGAAATAGTAATGGCTGCCCCCTCGATTGGCACATTTCCCAACAGCTTATGACAAGAAAGAGCAATGATAGCATCGCTTTAGCCCAGCTCTGGGCCGGAAAATACCTAGAAACAAGTTTCAATTTTCAATAAGAAACTTTGTTTCTGAAATAATTTCGGTCCGGAGCTGGACTAGCATCGCTTTAATTGTTTCGAGTGTTTTATCCGAAAATGAAGTTTTTGTTTTCTATTTTTAATTGGGTTTTCGTCAGAAACATTGAAACACCAGAAACCACCACATACCCCAAACACTACAAACTAGTTAAAAACATTTCTAACCACTTTTAAATATTTTTTACATAACATTTATCAGCTGAATTATCTTATATCAATGAAAGGGCGAGTTGGAAGCCGTGATGCGCGATCACGTGACCTCTTCCGTCTTCCAGCTTCTGCTCAAAATTCAGAAGCTGCAGAAGAGCTTCTAAAACCAGAAGTGAGCCGTTCGATTTGACGGAAGCAGAAGAAGTTTTCAACTTCTGTTTTCAGAAGACGTGAATCGAACAGAAATTACAAGCGCCTTCTTCTGGAAGGCATCTTCTGTCTCAAATCGCACCCGGCATATGTTTATATCATACTAGTTTACACATATAGGTGCTGCTGCTATAAGGTCAAGGCCACAAACTTTGAATTATGTACATGTATGAAAATAACATTGAGCTTAATAATACATGACTATGTTTATATCATACTAGTTTACACATATAGGTGATGCTGCTGACATAAGGTCAAGGTCACGAACTTTGAATTATGTACATGTATGACAATAACATTGCAGTTTTGTGGTAAAGGATGCTTTCATTAGGTGGTGGCACTGGTCGGGGGTATACGTGAGCCCCTGCTTACTTGCTGTAGTGATGAAATGCAAATAATTTAATTTTCAAACCTATGATTTTTTGTGAACAACCTGTTCAAAGAAAAATGATTTATGTCTGAAGGATATGTAATTTCTTATGTTTAATATAGATTTTACATTTTATATTGACTGAGTTAAGCAACCTACCCAATTGTCAAGATACAAGGTACAATATACAAGAACCTAGCTTTGTTATGAATTTTCAGAACACATTATCAAGGCAAGCAATCCAAATAATTATATTTGGATTGCTTGCCTTGATTATGTGTTCCGAAAATTCATAATAAACCATATCAAAATTAAAGACATGTTACAATGTGAAACAACCCTGGATGATTTAGCCCTGCCCAAATTCTTTCCTTTAAGAGTTGACTCCCAATCAGATGGGGAAGTAACATGATAGTGGTAGAGTATCCAGAGCTCTAGATAAGAGAAATTGAGGATAATTTTTCTTATTTCTCATCGAAACCATATGTTGTGACCACTCATCTGAATTGTCTCATCGAGACTGTTCAGAGGGGTCACAACATATGATTTTATGCAGTATTAACAAAAATTATCCCTAATTATCACCAAATACTCCCTCTTATCTAGAGCCCCTGAACGTTTACTGCATTTCTACTGTTTTACCTCCCTTTCTCAGGCACTATTAAGTTTGGGTAGATACGGCAGGTCTGTGTCTGAAATTTAAGGTGACTGGTTACACTTCCAGTGGTGCCAACTCTGCCATTTTCAGTTTTGCTTCCCATCTCAGTGGGCTCCAGGGCTCTGCTAAAAGCTGTTAGACAGAGAGAAGTTTTATGACAATGCGGGAAAAGTTTTAGTCTGAATATGTGTTCTATACATTCAACTTCTCCCTAAGCTCAAAAAAGGGAGAAGTCAGCCAGTTTTTGGAGACTTTTCTCCCAAATCACGCCTCAGGCTGAGCCCTAGAGTTCTTAAAGAAATTTCTTTCCCTTATTAGGAAACCCCATTTTGGGAGAGACTTTGTCAGAGCAGTAAACAGGCAGACACAAAACTTATTTTGCTATTTTGTTCTGTGAAAATGGCAGAAAAACATAGAGGTGTACTTACACACCTTAAACCTCACAAGTTCGAAATTAACAGTAGCAAATTTTGATTTAGAAATCTCAGTTGCCACCTGAAGATAAAGTGGGTAGCAAAAAGTTGCTGCCTAAAAATTCTTTAGTAAAAGTTATTTCCTGGTAGTACTAGTTGATTTTCATTGAAATACTTCTTCCATGTATAAGACTAAACACAATTCCATAAGGTTAAAGACATTATCATTGCCTTTGACCTTATGGAATTTTGTTTGGTCATAAATCTTGACAACTGTCAAGTGGCAAGAGGACTGTTTTTGGCCTCCAATTTTTGCTACCAGGGTTGTGACTTTTGCTACTAGCTTTTATACAAGGTAGCACCTGCAAAAATAGTTAATTTCTATCACAGCCTCATCATTATTGTATTGTGTTTATATTATTTTGGCTGATATAAAATGAATCATTCTTTCTCTTCTTTCAGCCAAACTTTGGAGCATCTTTACATATACTGAAAGTAGAAATAGGGGGTGATGGTCAAAGTTCAGGTGTGTAGTAACCCATATTAAAGTTCTAGACAATAACAATATTTGAGATTTCCAGATTTGGCAGTCAGTATAAACTTTTAGTCATACAACTGCAGTTGTAATGGCCATGGGGAAATGATCTTTATCAAATGAGGTCGCATCTGAGAGTGTAATAAAGCCATGAATTAAAAACGATAATCAACTAGTGGGTTAAATATGCAAATTACTTTGTAATGTTATGCTTGACACAAAATTGTGACATTTTAGTGCCAAATTTGCTAATAAAATTCAATTTTAGTGTCATATGATAAATACAATCTTGCATTCGTGCTCCTGTTTTATTCAAATTATTATACCCCCGGCATACGAAGTATGTCGAGGGGTATATAGTTTTTGTCTTTCCGTCCGTTCGTTCGTTCGTACGTAAGTTAACATATGCGTTAAAGTTTTGCGTTAAGTTTTTTTCTTTTGCTTCTGTTATCCAGAGCTTGCTCATAAGTGCTTAGTGTTACCACAGAATGGATACTGATCAGTCTGCACAACCATGATGCTGCTGCTGGCCAAAGGTCAAGGTCACAGACTTAGAAATTTGTATAACAGTTGTGTTAAAGTTTTGCGTTAAAGACAGGGATGGGACTATATAAAGAGGATTAACTTCTACAGTGTCATTCTGTCTCTTGATCTCATAGTGTCAACACCTCCAGTCAGCCAATAAAATCATTATAACTGTTAATTCTGGTTCACTGATTGGTTGACTAAGTTTTCACACCTTTTCCTATACAGGTAACATTGTTATGTGCTGGGAACCAGACCCCCCGGCAGAGAAGTCCTGTCTTTAAGTTTTTGTTTTTGCTCTGTTTTCCTGAAAGCCTTTACTGGAACTTGTTGATGTGTGCTTAGTGTTACTACAAGATGGATACTGATCAGTTTGCATCACCTGGATGCTGCTGCAGGCCTAAGGTCAAGGTCTCAGACTTAGAAATTTGTACAACAGTTGTGTTAAAGTTTTGTGTTAAGATTTTGCTTTTGCTCTATTTTTTTTTAAAGCTTCTATTGGAATTTGTTCAGATGTGCTTAGTGTCACTAGAGGAAGGATACACATTAGTTTGCATCATCTGGATGCTGCTGCAAACCTAAGGGCAAGGTCACAGACTTGGAAAATTTACTTAACATTAGTGTAAAAGTTTTGTATTAAGTTGTATCTGTTGGCTTATATTTTCAATATATTTGAATGGAACCTTTTGATGTGTGACTAGGTTTACTGCAAGGTTAAAACAGTTTTGTTGACATCATCTAGCTGCTGACTGCTGACTGTGAAATTTATATACCATTAATTTTGTGTTAAAAGTGAACTTTAAGTTTGTATTGTCTTGCTTATTATGAAATCTTGATATGGAACCCAGTGATATATGACTACATTGGCATGAAAAGTTTCTTTCCTGTAGGCGGTGGCGCTGGCCGGGGGTATACGTGAGCTCCTGCTCACTTGCTCTAGTTAAACTTGTTGGGGAAAGCTGATAGATGCTTGGCATAGCCTCACATCTTATCTTTTTCCCCAACTTGTTTAATAAATTCAATAATACATGAGCACTCATCTAAGATTCTCTATTTTAATAAACTACATGTTATGAGATCTGCAGTGGAATTTGTGCATTCTGATTACTTGCTAAGTGACATTTGATGAACTTATGTTACAGTTACACAACCGTTTCTACCAAATACATCTCAGTAGTTTTAAACCTTTATAGTTTCTTTCGTCTTTCTCCTTCCCACACCCCATCTCCTGCCCCACCTTCCCTTTTACATGAGGCTAATATCAATTTGCTTGTCTGCTATTGACAGAGTCAGAACTGTGCAAAGTGGCTTTCGACAGAGAATTCAGTCGACAGCATACCAATAACAGTAAATGATACTGTTGTTATTGATCGCTGACAGAGCTGATACTGCTGTCAATAGTTTTGGCTCACAGCCACTTTATTAACTTGTATGGTAAATCATTACCTCAGTCAACAACACAGATACGGAAATTGATATTACTCTTATGCACCACCCTGCTGGTGCATGAATGTCTACCAGATCATGTGACCAGTGATCTACGTATTCCAATTTAGATTTTTATGCCCCTGTGACAAAATTGAGATGTCTATTACATGTACTTTGAAGATTTTGTGATTTTCTGTTTGCCTTCTTGTAGATGGGAGTGAAGCATCTCACATGCACAACAGCTGGGATGAGAACTATGAGAGGGGATATGAATGGTGGCTCATGGTGGAGGCCAAGAAGGTATGAAATGGAGAAGTAATTGTCAGGACTATCTCCCTTAATCGATATAAAAAAGGGAGATAAATGTTTTGCAAAGGGAAGCAGTTAGTTAGATATTTACCGTAATGTGTCTAAATTTTGGGACACCTTAAATAATAAATTAGTGGAAAATCAATTGTTTCAGGTGTACCAATACTTCAGCACATTATGGTACTCCCTTACCTATATTGGTTCCTCACTTTGCATTTTTCCCCTATACCTATTTTGGTTAAGGGAGATATCAAAATTTGTTTCCCATAAAAAGATGTGGTATTGTTTCATTAGAATTACCTCTGTGAGGCATTTCTGATAAAATCACGAAGGAAAATTTTTTTTAACAGCAAAGCCTAGAAGTGATTTTTCGTTGCGCATAGTTTGGCAAAATTTATTAGATGCTTATTTTAATAGCATATTTTAATGGTATTACTAATATTTTAGTTGATGACAACACATGCATAATAGTTATTGATCTTTGGCATTGCCAGTATATTTTAGCATCGACAAGAGAAAACTGACAAAGTGGTTGTGCCCCCAACACAGACTCAGATCAGCCTGGGTATCTGCCCAGTCTGATCAGAGTCTTTGTTGTCCGCATGGAGGTAGCTTAGACCCTTAGCTACCTTTTAAGTGTTTGGCAAAGAGTCTGATCAGACTGGGTGGATGCCAAAGCTGATCTGAGTCTGCACTGGGCACACAACCACTTTGTTGGTTTTCTCGTGTCACGTCTCATTTGTATGGACTTCTGTTTTTCAGGTAGCCTTGATAAACAAACTGTTCTATGTATTGATCTCAGTTTCAGTTAGATCATCAAACAGCTGTGTCTTTATGAAATTAAAAGGAAGATATCAAATAGTGAAACAATAGGACCCTTTGTTTGCAAATGTGTATATACTAGCAGCTGAAGATTTCCATATTGATGTTGAGCCACATCATGTGATTTCCAACAATGTCGCAATTTTGTCATGTGATATTCAGATTATCCTTCTCAGTCACACAGGGTAACCAGAGACCTCGCTGTTGGCCATATGGCTTGGGCCACATCCATAGATGGCTGATGTGACAAGCGAAGACTCTGATCAGACTGCACTTATATGCAGTCTGATCAGAGCCTTTGCTTGTCATCAATGCCACATTGTTGGAAATCACATGATGTGGCTCATATATCTGTGCGCTTTGCAGTACCATAATGACCTAAGTACTTGAACAGGAGTGTTTTAGCAAGCAGGTAGGGAGCAGTCTGATAAGGGTTTGCACAGATTGCTTTTCTGTTAACAACTCTTTGACACATCCCCACTTTGTAAAACCAGTTTTGTGAAATTCCTGGGATAATTATGCATCCATCCATTATTGCAACATTTCGTTTTTGGAGCAGGTTCAGAAGCCTTCTGTTATCTCAAAATAAAAAGACAAATGATCTTCACAAATGTGGGCTCAGTTGATTCTTGTCACAAAATTTACCTTTAACGATACATATTAGCTACATATTCAAAGACTTCCACAGTGGTCACTTTGTTACCCTGAGGTTCACAGAGTACACCAAGATTCTGATATAGAGCTATGTCACAAATGTAGTTACCATAGGGATGAGAATCTTCAGCTTTTTGGCATATTTCAGCTTTTTTTGTCAAGTTTAAAGTTTCCAAAACATTGCAGATTCAGCCTGATCTGTTCAGATCTGGTGTTTTTCGAAGTGGGTGTAGGGGGTTTCAGCTTTTTTCACTGAATATGATTCTCATCCCTGAGTTACCATGACTTTAACTGAGTGGTTTTGATACAGATACAATTAAATCAAAAGAAATCAGTTTTTCTGTGGAATATTTGCACTGACATTTGACCATAGAAAATTTTCATAATAGAAGGATGTTCTTTGTTCTAAATAGTAGATGCATAGTACAGGTATTAGGTTAAGATACTCTAATATCTACCATACTTTATTCTTAAATTCCAAAATAGCTGAGTTTATTATCTAGTATTTTATTAAGAAAGTTTGGTGAAATAGCAAACAGTGCTGACCCTGATCAGATTGCTCCTTGGAGCAGTCTGATCTGGGTCTGCACAGTTTGTATAGGCATTTATGACCCAGTAGTTTGGATCTGTGATTTATTTTCAGAGAAACCCCAATATCAAGATCTATGGACTTCCCTGGAGCTATCCTGGCTGGCTGAATCTGAAAGGTCTCAGGAACCCCTACCAATACCCCAACATAACAGCAGGCTATATTATTAAGTGGATCAAAGGGGCCAAGATACACTATGATGTCACAGTGGACTTCATTGGGGTAAGTATTAGATTATAACTCATAATAGTGGATAAAACTTTAATCAAAGGATAAATTAACTTATTTTAAACCCACAATCGCTTATTAGCACAGTCGGTAGCGCATCTGACTCAAGAGCCAGAGGTCCTGAGTTCGATACCCTGTCTGGCCACATACTTTTGTTTCTTCTTTAGCTGATTCAAGAAGGGCAGTTGTCAGTTACTGGCAAAAGTATGTGCACTTAGTACTGGTTAACCTCTTAGGAGGTCTAAGCCTGCCCAGGAAATTGTGTGGTTAGGGTAACTGACCATCTCAACATGACCTAGCTGTTTACCGTAGGCATAAAACAATAAAACAACAACTCCAGATAAGAAGGGGTAACAGAGATAATTTGGGGAAAATTTCCACATTTCTCCAAAAAAAGTATGTTGTGGTCCCTCATTAGAACCATCTTTCCTTGACAGTTCTTGTGAGGGGTCACAACATATACTTTCATTGAGAAACAAAACATACCTATGAATTATCCTCAACACCCAACCTTATCTGGAGGTTTGCTTGTGTAGCAATGTCTTACAAATTTTCACCAAGGAAACTCAGATTCCATAGCTCCACATAAGATGGGGATTTGAGCCCTGACACGAGAAAACCAATTAAGTGGTTAAGCATAAGCAATTAAGCATCCGCCCAGTCTGATCAGACACTTTGCCTAGCGCTTAAAAAGGGTAGCTAAGGGACTAAGCTACCTCCATGCGGACAGCGAAGACCCTGATCAGACTGGGCAGATGCCCAGGCTGATCTGAGTCTGTGCTGGGTGCACAACCTCTTCGTTGGTTTTCTCGTGTCACGGCTCATTTTGTGATAATTCTGAGAGATTTTTCTGCTATCCTTAGAAATATTATAGAAATATTATATTCAATTAAATCAAACAAAGTAAGTTTATTAACAAATCAGAAATGGCTTTATGCAATAAGCAATAATCCAGAAAATAGGGGAAATGGTACCTTATGAGATGTACAAAAAGTGTAGACCTGGACATACTATGCATGCATGCATTCTGGCCAGAATCTTTGCACACATCCCACAAACCCATACAATCTGAAGACACCAACAGTCAGTGCTAATGAGCAGGCTGTTCAAGGCCTACACCATTCCTAAATGGTACATAAGGCACCATCCCCCATGACACTGCTAATATTTAGCTACATTAGCATCCCTCACACTGATAGTTCTAATGAGAGGGGTTGCAATGGAAAGGGTTTAAACAAAAGCCTGAATCCGGCCTGGTCTGCAGTACCTGTGGAAAGACTTGTGGTCTTCATTATTCCTTTTTCACATCACACAGGAAAATCATTTGCTATATGTAAACTCAATTGGTCCAGCACAAAATCCATTGGTCCCGTACCAATGGGTTGGGGCTTATTTAAGACCCTGATGGGCATCTCCCTGTCACATGAACTGAAACCACCTCAGCCATATCTGGACGTCTAGACCAGAACAGAGCAGTAAAGAGAATTGCTCAGACAGCCCAAATGGCACCCAGTTTGACCACTTGCCTAGAATGTCCCGTGAGGGTGTATGGCAGTATCAAAAGTTAGATATAGTTAGAACACAGGAAAAAGTACCTTATAGCATGTTCAGATTATGACATTGCGGTTAAGCCTGCTTATCTAACTTTGCCAGTGTCAACAATCTTTGGATCTTGAGGGATTCTTTTCAGTGAACAGCAATGCCTCTAATGAGACTTTGATGCACAGGGTGATCATAGTGTTCATGATAGACCAAAGTATTTAGGGTTCCCTATATTTTAGTACATTAGGATCTTGTAATACATGCTTCTCACTTTTATTTTTGTTTTCCTCGTTTTATGTTTGTGTTATGTTTTTGTTTGTATTATGTTTTTGTTTGTGTTTTTTTTATTTTGTAGATTTGGAATGAAAAACCTTACAGTAAAGAATATATCAAGGTGATCAAAGCTATAATTTCAATTACATGGTCAAAAATGGCAAACATTTTGAATCTTTATCAGGCTGCTTATTTAGGTACAGTCTGATCAGGGTCTACACTGTTTGCTCATGTGGGTCGCAACACGACAAAACTAACAAAGTGGCATGTGCGCCCAGTGAAGACTCAGATCAGCCTGGGCTTTCACCCAGTCTTATCAGAGTCTTCGCTGTCCACATGGAGCTAGCTTAGACCTTTAGGTACCCTTCTAAGTACAGAGCGAAGACTCTGATTAGACTAGAGGATGCCAAGGCTGACCTGAGTCTTCCCATGGCACAATGCCACTTTGTTGGTTTTATCTTGTCCCAGCTCATATTGTTCTTTCCTGATAATGTGGAAAGAAGAATAATGGCATGCACTCATTATCATTTTTCTCGTTTGTATCTTTTCTTAGATATGGAATGAAAGACATTATGACATTGGATATATTAAGGTGATCATCTTTCATTTTCACTTACATTGCAGTATTGGAAACCGCCAGTGGCCCTGTGGCGAAAAGTGCCTAATTTGAATTTCCATCTGGGGCCACTAGAAATCTCCAAGATATGAACTTTAGTGGCCCAAATTTATCTTTCTGGCAATAGGAAATGAATGGGATCTGTAGCTAGGTAATAGTTATACCATGGTTTGTCGGCCTGTACGTGGAGATAATCCACGAACTTAAGCGTTTGGATTAACTCCTGTACAGGTGGACAAACAATGATGTAACTATTTTATACCACGCTTGTCAGTGTAGACCTAGCTCACTGGGAAATATTTTGTGCTAAAGTTCACATTTTCTGGTAAGGGTGGTATAATCAGCAATTTGGGCCACTAAAATCTTAGGCTGTTTAGCTTTTAGGCCACCATATTAATCTTGTGAGTTTCCAGCACTGCATTGTGCACCATATAAGTGCAAATCATGATATGGAGAGAGAAAAAATATATAGTAAAGTAGATTCATTGCTTTTCCAAATGATTAAAAGCTGTTGCTGTCATATTAAAACAAATTGTGATTCATTGTGACAAAAAGTATGAACGAATAAATCAACAGATAAAAAAAAAAATATCTGCCATGTATTTCTTTTTTAACTTTATTCGCAAATCTCTCTTGAATCTTGCTAGTCTAACATGTTTTGGAAACAAATCGTATTAAAATGCCTTCTTGGCAGTGCAGTCCTTTTATCAGTAGGGTGAAAAAGGCAATGATTAGGAACTGATATGATTAAATTCCATATTTTGCCCATGACACCAAGCAGGAAATACAATCATAAAAACAATGCACATAGTAAGACAGCAGAAATAAATAGCAAAATGAATATCTCTTTTCGTAGGTAGGTGGTCACAAAACTAATCACATAAAAAAGGTGTATTTTACCTATTTAATAATTTTCTACTAGTTTTTGGAAAATTGTGGATAAGCAGACACAACAAGAAATAACGTAGATAAACTACGATGAAAGCACAACAGTTGAATGTTCAATAATAAATTTACATAACCCAGTTGATACTTAACCCTTAAATTGATTAGATTAGTAAAGCTTTACAAACCTAGCACACACATTATTCAGTTTAAGTGGTTTATAAATTTTCTTTCGTGTCAAAATTCATTATTTTGGTCCTTGTACTGAAAAATGTACATACCCTGTTTGGATACTTTTCAGACCCTAAGAAAAGCTCTTGACAATGCAGGGCTGCAGTCGGTGAGAATTGTGGCCCCTGATGCCCCTCATGCTGGTGGTAATGATTGGAAGATCTGTCCAGATATACTGAAGGACCCTGAATTAGCAGCAGCAGTTGATACTATAGGGTAAGTCAGTACTGCCCAGAGCTCCAGGGGCCGTATTCATAAAACCACTTAAGTCGTTGCTATGCTGTTGCTAAGGGTAAATTTATATGTTGGAGATTCTCTACAACGATAAAATTTGCTCTGGAGGAACAGTCTTTCAAAGACTTTTTCAGTGCAAAAGCGCCTCTCATTTTTTTAGCAAAAAGTATGAGCGCACTTGAATTTACATGCACTGGAAGACTTTACAAATCCTTGACTAATGACTCCATTAAGCTAACGATGCTTTGAACAACAAGCTCTGATATGTAAAAAAGGTTCTGATAAAATGCATGTAAGCACTTTATCAAGAAGTTGAGTATTATGGATGGGTCTGAAGGATGACAAATTCCTGTGCCTCAGGAACTTGGTTATTGTGTCATGTTGGGGCTTCTCTTAAAGGAAAGAGTTTGTTCTGACAGGGAGCAAACTGGTTAAGTGTAGTCACCATTGGAGAAGTGGTTTTAATACCAGGGAAGCAAATACTATTCTGCTGAAATTAAAGTTGTCTCCCTTTTGAAAATAGAGGCCAAATTATGGAGGTGAATTTGTACACCTTTACAAGGTCCCTCACAATATCACATAGCTCTCAAGAAGGGATTTGTTCAATACTCTGTTTACAATATTTTCAGTTGCCATTACCCAGGAACCATTTCAACACCAGATGCTATTAAGACAGGGAAAGCTTTGTGGGCATCTGAAGATTATAGTACCTTCAATGATATTGTGGGAGGAGGTTGCTGGGCCAGGGTAAGTCATATCAAGATTCAGTACTGTTACAGAGCCCACACTTCAGGAAAATATGTTTTGTCCCCTCACTGAAGCATTTCTAAAATTCTAACTTCGGGCCAAAATATAACTTTTAACAAAGAATAAACAAATTATTTGGGAATTATCACCAGATACTATCAAGCCTGTAGGTCTGAAGTTGAACTACTTGCTCTGAACTTTGTGTTTATGAGGAGTTTGAAAAGAAAGATTTCAAGAAATGTATTATAGAGATGCAACAGTCTTTGACTGCAAAAAATCCATTCAGTAGTAATAGGGACTCCTATAATTTCATATATGGCCCGTATTGGGGCAGCTTAATCATGATCCTGTTAATTTTGTAGTGGATTTTTTTTTCATCTTGAAACACTTGTCTGTAAAGCCTGTGAGGAGATCAACATTGTTTAATTGGCATGTCTGTCCTGATCCTGACTTGTTATAATTATTCTTGTTATAGTATATATGAGCCACGACATGAAAACAATGTGGTTGTGCACCCAGCACAGTTTCAGATCAGCCTGGGCATCCGCCCAGTCTGATCAGTCTTCACTGTCCGCATGAAGGTAGCTTAGACCCTTAGCTACCTTTTAAGCACTTAAGGAAGACTCTGATCAGACTGGGTGGATACCCAGGCTGATCTGAGTCTGCGCTGGGCACACAACCACATTGTTGGGTTTCTCATGTCGCGGCTCATGTGGTTATAAGACAAGAGTTTATCCTTTCAAAATTATCACAGATATGTTAATCAGGTGGATGGATGGCTTGCAATTTTACGTCATTTTTAGCAGTATTTCAGTCATATCAAGATGATGTGTGGGTGTTGAAAGGCTGTGTGAAATGGAACCCCGTTTACGATTGAAAAACTTCCAGCCTCTAGCGGGTCTCGAATCTGGGAGCACTGGATCAGTAGGCCAGCGCTTAATCTATTGAGCTACCGGGGCTCCTCGTATGTAAATCAGTCCTATGAAATTCTGCTAAAATATGGGTTTATCCCTTCTAAAATAATTTTGAAAATCTAGATCCTTTTTGTAAGATAGATCTTGATTTTTGGGATTATTTTGGAAGAGAAAACCCCCCATCTTATAACTGTTATTATTGTTTAAACTTTTGCAATATGATATTGAGAAGGTTTCATCAATTTCTTTGAACTGACACATAAGTTTATTAAAAAAGACAGTTTTATTTGCATTACTCACATGTAAATATCTTTTCTTTTCAGCTTTTGAATCAGAACTTTGTAAATGGAAACATTACTGCGTAAGAATTTTCATCAATCCTTATTGCATACACAGGAGAAATACTATGAGATCTTTAAAACTCTTCTAAATATTTCTTGTTCTGCTAGCAGAGGTACTTGTCACATTTTTCTAGGAATCCTAGAAAAGCTAAAAATAAAAAAGTGAAGATTCTGATCAGTTTGCACATGTAGATTTGGGTATTTGGTTGATGCTCATTGCTTAAGGTTCCTCTTCTCTACAGAACAATCAAATATTGGATTGTTAAGTTTGATTGTTGTTTGAAACTGGTATAGTTTGCGACAACAGTAGGGAAAATAAATGTTTTACTTGAAATAACACACACAATACTCAATCAGGTTAAATGTTATTTACTGTATAAATATATATGGTATAGGGTTATCAACAGAGTGAGTGTGAGGGTTTCAGATGAATATGAATTTATGATTTTCTTGTTTTCTTTATATAAGTGTGGCATCGTACAATTGCCAGTTTAATTGAGAGTTATAAAGTTCTGTTTTAAGGCATGTGGGTATATATCCATATTTTTTCCTGCCATTTTTACAAAAGAGAACATTTTTTGTGACTTCCTGGATGTCGAAGTCCTTCCAAAATTTGATCCGCTTATAAAGGAAAGAATGTAGGGGAGCAAATGCCTTTCAAGTTAATTCCCATTTACATGGGAGGTAAAAATGAAAATGGCAGAGTTGCTTCCATTGAAAGTGTACCCTTTCACCATAAAGGTGAAATAAAACAAGGTACATGTACATGTATTTCAGATTGTTAGCAAATACTTTCCTTGTCTGAAATGCCATAACACAGCTCTTTTCTCTACAGGACAATTTCCTGGAATCTGATAGCAGCCTATTATCACTCTCTTCCATGGACAAGAGATGGTCTAATGACTGCTGAGAACCCCTGGAGTGGCAACTATGTCGTAGAGAGCCCCATATGGATGGCAGGTAGTTTTTGTTGAAGGTCTGCATAAAGCCTTGTTATACAGGTTTGAATGTAACACCTGAATTGCATGATGAATTAATAATGAACTCGACCCCTAGCTTTAGTATTGTGAAGCACAGATGTAAGTATGACAATTAAACATTGTAGACCCAGAGTAAACTGCTCTTAGTTTGGGTCTACACTGTTTACAATTCTTAAAACAGTTTTATAAAACATCCTGTGATAGAGCAGGGCTAGGGAAGGGACCTGATGATAATTTATGTTTATTTTTAGTCATTTATTTTTGTGAATTTTCATTAGGACTGCTTTGGTGCTGTCAAGCTTAGTCTTTCTTGTTTCATACTCTGTCAAAGATGATAATGATGGTCAACTTTGAGTCATGCTGTTTCAATATGGGTGTGCCTGTGGAGCTATAATGCCTAGTGGTCGTTTTTCTGCTTAACTGTTAGGACAGGTTGGTCTCCAATATAAGGCATGTCTGATCTGATCGTATTTACCTGTTATTTTGTTAAAGAAATTCCTGGATTCAACACAGACAGTGTAGGCCTTGATCAGATGCCACATTACTGGATTAATTTGTATCTTGCAGCCCATACTACACAGTTCACTGAGATTGGCTGGAACTATCTGAAGCATGGGTATGGTAGCGGTCATTTTGTTTTTGGAGGAAGCTATGTCTCACTAGTTAGTCCTGATGGGAAGGATTTAACCGTTGTCATAGAAACCATGGTGAGTATGCATGTAGAATTGTGTCTTGACATATTCAAAAGCATTTTACTTAAAATTCTAAATACTGATCCTCTGAAATGGATTTTAATTCTAACTTTTGAATGATCATCTGAGATGGATTCAGTAGCTTACTTTTGTAAAGATTGTGACAACTGGCATTCAAGTATTAAAGATGTTGTTTTTAGATAGTTGTGCAAGAAAAAGAATATTCCTTTGATATAAATGTTATTACCTGGCTGAAGGAATTATGTTGTGTCTTACACATGTGCTGCATAAGTTCTGGACAGGGAAAGACAGTTAAAGTTTATGTATTTCATAGCTGGCATATTAAACATAATTTTGTTAATTAATCTATCTCTAACTTGCAGAGTCATGATCACAGCAAATGTGTACGGCCACCTTTGCCACCATATAGTGTTATCAAACAGAATGTTGTCTTAAAGCTGGGTGGCTCTTTTGTAAGTAAAACTATGCTATCCTATGTGTTTGTATAAAAAATATAGCCTTAACCCTATCTTATCTGGAACTTTAGCAGTAACATATTGAACTGGTTTGCAGGGTTTTGATCATTGCAAATGCTTGCAACATCTATTCCTCCATAAAGTGTTACCAAGTAGACTTTTCTCTTAAGTTTTGGTGGCTTAATTGTAAGTACTTATTTTCATGTTGTTTAACTTGTCTGTATGAAGTACAGTTTGAGTGATTATATCATAACTGGTTAAGATTGGCTAAGTCTGCATTCAGGGCCCAGCTGTTCAAACTAAAGACATCGTTAGTTAACATTTTGTTAAAATTTCAAACGTTAATGTGTCAAATACACCAGCATTTTTTTGGAAAAAATATGAGAAGAAATAATCAGTGTATTTGGGTATAAAGTCTTAAAACACTTGACAAGTTGACCATTTAAGGAGCTTGTTAGGCTAACAATGCTTTGAACAACTGGTATATAGTGATATGCATACAAGTCAAAGGGTTTTCAAAATAAAGTTGCTTTAAGGTGAATGGAGTTTCAGGGAAATAACTCAGCCATATTGAAATTTGCCTGTTTTCAGAACAGGTCAAATTTTAAAGGCAAGAATTTGCTGCCTTAGAAGCAGTCTTACCTTTAAATGATCCCTTTTGAGTGGGGGCTACTCTTATAGGGAAGTCAATACCAAATCCCTTATATTATATGTCTTTAAAAAAATGGCAGAAACATGGAAAACAAGGAAAAATGGAGGAGACAATATGGCAGTTTTCATTAATTTGAAAAATACGACTGTCTGAAATGTTTCTCTTTTTAGACTGAATTAGACAGGATAACGGGTTTCTCCGCTACTAAAGTGCAGGTGTACAACTTGATTTTAGCTTCAAAGCAAACCGTCTTGTCACAAACTTAACGGTACCTGTCAGCTGTATTATTAACACATAAATCACAAAACACGTGGCAATGCTCTTCAACATACGATGAAATCAATCGAATAATAATAGTGAAAAAGGATAAGAGTCAAGCCCGACTGTGTAAATAATGCGCTACAAAATGAGAAAAGGCATTGTTATTATTATTATTATTATTTGATAGAAAAGTGCAGAGTTCCTGGTGGTTTAAAACGGCGGTGATAGTTTAGCAGCAATGGGTAAGGATGAAACAATCTGCAAGAATAAGACACTCGGGCAATAAAGATAACATAATTCGCCGCCCGTGTACATACTGGTAATACTGGTGAATACCCCTACCTGTCAGTGAGCTGTCATTTTAATTGATTGGATTATAAAGTAACAATCCAAGGAGAGTCACGAACTCGGCTGGATTCGATAACCCGACTTCTTCATTATGAATAAGAGAGCATTTATATTTTACCCGTCGGGGAAGACGACTCAACTTTTGGAACGTTATTAAAAAGGTTTGCATGTTATGTGTATTTGCGCAGTTTACTGTACAGTCTGGTCAGAGTATGCACCGTATGATTCGCCTATCCTGCAAGAGTATGCAGTATGCACCGTATGATTCGCCTATCCTGCAACATGTGCCTATCATGAGCATGCTGTTTTTACATATAGGCTTGTTTCGGCAACAACGCGGCTTGAATCCAAATGATGTCATTTTCATAGGGTCAACAATTTAAGAAAAGAATTTGCCCCATTCTGAAAGGGATGTAAAAATGAAAATGACAGTGTTGCTTCCCCGAAAAGTGTGCCCATTCACCTTAAGACAGGTCGTTCCTGATATCGCTTGAGGCAAAAATACCTAAAATGTACTTTACAAAGGGTGTTATAATCAATTTCGTAAAGTGAGTGGAATTAAGCTTCCGAAGGAATGTTTTGTTATTTCAGAATTAATACTTTTTAAGCCCGTGATGCCACGCTTTCTTTTCTCCCTCTCTCTCCCTCTCTCTCTTATTCTCTATTTGAAATGAATGATTAGTGAAGTTTCAAGCGAAGCCAAAGTCTCTCTCAAAAACTAAATGACACAAACTCTTTCTCTTTCTCTCTTTTTTCCCTTGATTGTCAGTACAACGACGAGTTGTCATACGAAGTAAACTCGTCTGTGGCAACTAAAGCAAAAGCAATTCTGTCTTGTCAGCGAACCCTCGGCTTAGTGGTAAAGTGTTGTAATGCGAGTCTCGCCCGTGTGTCGTCGAAATGCCCCGCCCCCCCCCCCCCCCCCCCCCCCCCCCCCCCAGCTGGCACATAGCGTCCAATTGACGTCATCTCGACGTCGATGTGACGTCGCAATGTCACAGCGACGTTGGTATGATGTCATTTTGACGTCGTGCTTCTGGTGGACCTGTTCCGCTACCAGATCAGTTTTCTCCCGTGCCTACCGATGGACTAGATGTATGAGAAATACTCTTGCAAGAGCAGTTAAATCCATACCAAAGCACGTCTTGTGCATTGTCCTGTTACCGTCCGATATAAACTGAGCTGCAACAAGCAAAATGGGTGCTTAACGTATCTGCTAACACACAAGACTCAAACCAGTCTGGATCGGTGCTGTCTGACCATAGCTTTGCATATAGCCTTCAGTTTCATCAAAAACCATACATGGTGTGTATGGACGACAGAGTTCTAATCAGACTGTACCGCTGCGCAGGCTTATATAACTGAGTCTGTTTTTGTTGTGTATGACATGAGCACCGTTTTGCATACATCACTGGGGCTTAACTTCGCCGAAAACAGCTATCTGGGATAAGTGTGCAAACTGCGAAGAATGAACTCAGCCTGAGCATTCACTCAAGTCTGATATGAAGTTTTGCTGTTGGCAAAAATGCGAACAACGAAGGCTCTGTTCAACCTCAGACAGTGCAGGAGTACGCCATTGACGTAGTTTCGTTTCGGTATTCTTCTCAAAAGGATTTTTGAAGAATAGAAGTTGCTTTCCTGGCGAATTCTTGCCTTTTAGTGTAGTCTCCATTTTCGTCCTTGCATTGTTTAATTTGTATGCCCACATTTGGGTGTTGAAAACCAACTCGTGGATAAAAAGCTGTGGAAACCGATCATGAGTGAATATGATCTTATCATAGCGGCAGAACTTGACCTGTAAACCACACAAACCGTCAATCTGCTGTCTCGTAAGAGACATGACCGTCGGAACTTTTGGCAGGAAAATGTACGCCGAGTCAAACAATGTACTTTGAGTCAGACAACATTTTAAAATAATTCGATAATTCTGAGATTTTTTTTTCGTATTTATCAATAAAAATACGTTGTGACCCCTCGCCGAGTCATTTTGACCCCTCGTTAGAATCGTCTCGCAGAGACGGTTCTACTGAGAGGTCACAACACATGCTTTTGCGGAGAACGGAGGATAATTATCCCTCGATTATCCCTATTACCTCTTCTTATCTGGAGCATTGATCCATAGTTTAAAAATTCATTTGTTTGTTTGATGGAACTCTTTCTGCGACCTTTGTTTTCTGTGCATCTTCTGCTGAGACACTAACAAAGTCAAGGTCGCAATAGGCAGGGATGATGGTATTGTTATTGTTGCTGGGTTTTTTTTTGTTGTTGTTGTTTTACCAAAACTACTTAATAACTGTGCAGAAGGGCCAAAAATGCCACCCAGCTGTGTAATCAGTATTCATATATTGTTTCGAAGTACAGAACATATCATTAAATAATGGGTTGGCTATGACTGTCGTCTATAGTAGGCTGGTGGCATCATTTCTCCAGGGTCCGATTGTTGAAAACCAACGATGGCGTTGGTGAACGAGGCGTAAGATTTGCAAATATATGATAGGCCTTCGAAAAAACGTTGCTGCTCTTGATGAAAAAAAATCTGACAAGCTTTTCAAAAGTTATTCACATTTTTTTCTATTTGGAGCAACACTCTTGATGTTACCGGGACGCTTTGAACCACCTGGCCCAGGACGTAACCCAGCAGGCAAGAAATATCGAAACAGCGTCATATCAACGTCACTACAACGTCAGGGTTCGAGGTTATAAATCTTGAGAATAATCTCAAACTCAAAATAAAGCACACTGACTGGCTGTTTCCGAGCATGTGCTCAGAAGCAGTCAATCAGTGTGCTTTATTACATGCTCGGAAGCAGCCAGTCAGTGTGCTTTATTTTGAGTTTGAGAATATACTCAAGTTTTATAACCTCGGGGCCATGAAAAGTTACATTGATATCAATACGACTGTGTTTCAACGTTATGTGTCTGCTGGGAACTTGACAGTGTGCATGTCTCTGCATGTAGTAAGGATCACAATACTGCGAATGAAAATATATCTACGGCATAACTATGTAAAGTTGGTTCGAATTTTCCTCTTTTCTTGTAGCTATAACTAATTTCAAATGGTGGTGAAAAATGCTCGTATTTCATGATAATGGGAGCCCCAAGCTCAAGCGTGAACCGGGACAAAATATTAAGGGGTTGTTAATCTTGCCAAACGAAAAAAAATTGTGTCGAAGTACAAATGAGCCGCGACACGAGAAAACCAACAATGTGGTTGTGCGGCCAGCGCAGACTCAGATCAGCCTGGGCATCCGCCCACTCTGATCAGAGTCTTCGCTGTCCGCATGGCGGTAGCTTAGACCCTTCAAGCCCTAAACGAAGAGTCTGATCGGACTAGGGGGATACCCAGGCTGATCGGAGTCTGCGCTGGGCGCACAACCACATTGTTGGTTTTCTCGTGTCGCGGCTCAAATGTATCAGTATCTGAGCAGCGCGACGAAAAATATAAAGCTGAGACTGACATAGCCGACTCAAATTTGCTCTACATTTTCCTTGACTCTCAAATGAGGACATGAGTAACGCTGACAAGACAGGATTATCTGAGTCTTCGCTGTTCGCACATGTCCTAATGCACTCCCTTGATTATACTTACATTGTTTGTAATCCGAAATAGTTTGCGAGTTGTATGAGTTTAAAACCCAACTTAATTCAGTTCATGGAGTGAAAATTAGCAGAATATTTGGCTTGAATAATGAAATTTATTAGCTTCATCCATTCTGAACAAAGTGTTATTTCTGTCTTGTAACGTATAATCCCAATTAGTTATTTTGTTCTGGCTGCATAAGATTGTAATGCTAGGTACTACAAAAATGATTCAATGCAGCTAAAGAATCCCTCTTAAGTATCAGAAGGTCATTTTGCATAATTGACCTGTCAATGTTAATTAATGTGTTCAACCGTAAGAAGCTGACTGGACTTTATCAGGAATCTATTTACCGATTAGCTTACTTTTTGTGTATTTAGTTAGTTATTTATTACCCCAGATGTTTCGTAATACGATACATGATATGATGCAAACTGAGTGAAAAGAAATCGTATGACATGAACCAGATCAAACGTTTTTTTGTTTGAATGAACAGCCTAAAAATCAGCTTTGGGCAGGTACAGGCTTAGCTGAGTCCCTGCTGTTCGTTGATGTCGCACAATCGTCTTTCTCGTGACATCACTTATGAACTAATTCGAACTTACGTAACAGCGACGAGCAAGATGAGTGAGCCGGAACAAAAGTGAAATATTTCTGATGGGTACAGGTGATATCAAATTAATCTCAGAATAATTTCAGCGATAAAAGGTCCGACTCGGACAAATTGTAGGAAAATTAACGTAGTTTTTAGAGATATAAACTGAGATGCACAAACCGTGCGGAAAAGAGGTGCCCAATGGTGAAATACTTCCAATTCGGGAAACAAACTAGACCGGAGGATTCAGTTTGATCACTTTACACAGATTTGAATGCCGGGCTGCATACCGTGATGGCATAGCTTGCATTTTTAGGTGAGGCCTATCATATCGCGAGTGTGTTGTCCATAGTCGAAGTCATCAGCTCAGCTGCATGCAGTCATGCATCAAGAGGTTAATTTTTTACTCTTGGTTGACAAAATTTTTCAATCGTTGGCCGGGCCGCGACTTTCTGTGCTATAGCTATGGGCTCTAACAAAGGGACTACGGCGTGACACACAAATCACTAGAAAACTGTGCAGTCCAAAAGTCTGTAACTCTAGTAACACACGTTGTTTGTTGTTTGTTTTGAGTTTCACGGCCCTTTGAGACAGTATTTCAGTCTATATCGGGCCGTCTCCCAAAGAGAGGAAGAAAGAAGAGAGATGTGATAGCGAGAGAAAAATGTCCAAACAGCCCCACCCGCACCTACTGCAAGCACACTAGGCCCTTGCCCCACCATTATCCAAATCAGTAGGACGCCACGGAATTGGAAGTTATACCCAGCAGCATCGCACCACCCAACCACACCGGTAACACACTTGAGAGTCGTCAGGCTAACAGTAACGCTTTAGCTGTTGTGCACAAAACACAGGTTGGTCTGAGTCACCAATGCCCACATATGCCCTAACGCCCTTTTACGCGTCGGTAAAAGGGGGGATGGGAAATTAGCGAGCTGCCAAGTCTGGGATTAGACTCTGCATTCGTACATAAATCCCGGGCTCGAGACACGTTGGAAGCGGGTATCTTTTCAGTATCTTTTCAGTCATAAACAGCCCTTCATTATCACCAACCCATCGTCCTGATATAGTTGAAATTATGTTAAAAAGGGCGTAAAATCTTTATTCATCCACCATCGACAAAAATTTATAGGTTTGATTTTCAACAAATTAATCTAATAAAGGTAGCAGATCCGAATTTGTTAGCTAGTCAAAGCAGCTAAACATCTTTTCAAGCGCAGAAATTGATTGACACTTCCGGCTACTGATTACATCTCTCTACCGTTTTATTGTCATGTGTACTCAATACAAGAGTCACAGGTCTTTGAGATGTTACAGTTATGTCTGTCACTGACCCGTTAAATCGTCTAGAGAAAGTAAACGTTGCAGACGCACAGATTTCACGTATTTTAGAAAAGGGCTGTAAAGCAAAAATATGTGTAACAGTGAATTTTAAATTCTATGGCAAACTTCACCTGATATTAGTAACAGTAGATAAGTAACTAAGAAAGTTAATTTTATCACTAACTAAGTAGTGCAATTATGTTTGTTTTATATAGGCAAGCATAAAAGAGTTCAATGTGTGGAACAGCAGTCTGAAGTTTGATGGTCAACAATCACCATTGTTTATCAAACAGGATCCCATTAAGGTTAGTATTTTTAGCTTTGTTAGGAACTCTTGTTGTCTGTTGTACTGCAGCTATCATGTAGTCAGCATCAGCAGGTGGTTTCTTTAATATTTGGGCTTGCAGCATACAAACTGCATGGTGATATATTCTTATGAGTTACGAGATCTTATGAGTTTTAAGTGAAAGTGTATCAAAGTAAATGATTCTCTTACATGAAGCAGACATTAATTTAACATTGTTTAGTTCTACTTGTAAAATAAAATTGGATTGAGTATCTCATTCAGTTTTACATTTCAGGTAAAACTAAAGCAAGACCTGCTTGCGACTTGGATTGATTTTTTGCATAAAAGCTCAAGAAAGGTTTTACACATATTCAGCTTTGAAGACATTTTTCTGAGAGTCTCACTTTTAACTTCTCAAATCTGACATAAAAACGTTACATGGATTGCAGTCCTCAGCATATATAGTTTTATTTGTTATAATTATTCTCAACTTGATTTACTTTGTAAATAAAATGCATTTCTAAACCAGGAAGCACATTATGTTTACTTTCAAGTTATTGAAACATATTTATATTTGCTACATCAAAAGGCAGCAATGATCTTTATTTAACCAATTTTTTTTTTTTTAAGTTCTCATTTCAGTATATCAAAGTTATATATCCTGCATCCAATTGTTTTTTATTATTACATATTGTTAGTTTGAAGGTCATGTTTGTCTGGTTGCCTTTTCTATTTTCTTCCTTTATGTAAACACTTGACAATGAAGTCGACTTTTGACAATAATTCAAGTGCTAGTAATGATTAGTCATTGTTTACAGGAAGGAACCTAAAAGATAACACAGTGTGCATCAGTGTATATGTACTACATTACTATCTTTCAGGTTGAGAATGGTTCAGTTTTCTTGACCTTGAATGTTGATGAGGTCATCACCTTGACAACACTTACTACAGGGTTCAGAGGTCATCACCCAGATCCACCACCAGCAGAACCCTTTCCACTTCCCTTCAAAGAGAACTTTGATGGTAAGAATAATAAGTTACATTGTTTCATTCATCTGCATAATACATGTATGTGGTTCTACCATTAACAATAATGTCCCGATTTTTTTTGTCAGAAGTGCAAGAGCAAACACCTAATATTGTTTACTCAGATTGTTTGTGAGAAACACGTATGGTTCTAATGAAGGGCTTCAAAATTTACTTTATTGAGATTTAACTTGGAAATACCCTTCCAAACTGTTCTTATCTGGAGCATGTATTGTATTCTAGGCCTGGGCAGGTTTGCTTATGATGAAGTTGATTGGATGTTGATTATAAAATTTAGAATACAGGACAGTTCCTGCATCTGTGGGGTCTATGAAAAGGCATAGCATTGTGAGACCAGTCAAAATAATGGAGTATGTTTCATTTCATGGCAAACTTTTCTTGGGCATAGGGTGGAAATTATTGTATGGAATAATAGAAGTATAGGAAATTTTTGAAAATTCAATGTAAAATGGAGGAATTTTCAGCCAAAACACTAATTAAAACGGGTATAAGGGTTCAAAGCATATATCTAGTGATATATTGAGACTAAACCACAAAGAATGCAAATCAGCATTAACTGCTCCTTTGCCTTACATGCCTGTATAGTTTAGTCTTAATGAGATCTGTGACATAATACTGTTGTATCGTAAATAGCATTATGTTGAGTACTCTGATAGAGAGGATCTGCTGTACTTAAATTAGCTTGCCTGTACGAAAGTACAGGGAGCTATTGTTGTCACCCTGATGTCAGTGTGGGCGTCACACTTCAAAGTTTTACAACAAAGTTTTTTTATGTGATGGGCAAGGCGCTGTCAGCCAAGCTATCCTGTATATGGACAGGTCTTTTTTCTGACAGTTTATAATCTTTTTAGATTATAAAGAGCATGAAGAGCCTGGATTATTTGCCCAACAGACAGGATCATTTGAGGTGATGGACAGTGGAGAAGCAGACCATAAAATGGTGATGAGACAGGTGGTTCAGGAGAAACCAATTTACTGGTGTGCAGCTGATAATCTTGGACTGGCAGCCAACATTATTGGAAATATCAGCTGGTGAGTTACTATAAATAGCAGAGGCAGTGGTTAACATTTTAGTGGTACACAGTTGAGTCTTGGAACGTGACAGCAAACAATTATATTTTAGGATCTGTTGAGTGCAGAATGTGTATGAATGCCCTGTGTTTTGTTTAGGCAGTTCAGCAGCTGGTTTTTCAAAGTATTTCTTGAAATGAGAAAGGTAAAGGTAAAGGTTTCCCATAGCCTAATAGCTATGTTAGAGACCCACTGTATCTTAGGCAAAGCAGATGAAAGGCGGAGCCCATCCCTCTCCTTTCACTGCCTTATCCTTCCCTGATTCGAAAAAGGTACCCATTTACTGCTGGGTTGACAGAGTTTTCCAGTTGTCGGATGGCGATGGTGAGCCGCGAACTCACAACCAACCACTATCTGCACCATCACTGAGCCTCTCTAAACACTCAACCATGGTGCCTCTCTAAAATGAAAGAAGAGCTCTAATTCAGCTTACCAGCTTCAGTCTTCTACCTTTCCTTGTTGGCAGATTTGTCAAAGAGAATTATTCATATTCAATCACATGCACTAAATGGAAAAACATTTTATAAGTTCTTTTTTGTTGTTTTTGGTTTAAGCGGATTGACATGATGTATATTTCTGCAGTGCTCCAGTTAAGTAGGGGTAGCGGGATTAATTTTGGGATAACTTTCCATATTACTGCATACAAACATATTGTGACCTCTCATTAGAGCAGTCTCGGAAGTTTGTTATGAGGGTAACAATATATGTTTTTGTTGGAAAATAAGAAAATTGTTATGCGGGTAACAATATATGTTTTTGTTGGAAAATAAGAAAAATTATCTCTTAATTATTCTTTAACCCACTTTATCTGTAGTTTGGACACATGTACAAACTACAGGTAAAGTGGGTTTGAGAATGTGTACAAACTGCAGGTAAAATGGGTTTGAGAATAATTCAGGGTAGGTCTTGTTATGATGCAGATGCTATGTCTTCTCCTTCCTTGTCTACCATTTGACTAGGGTAAAGTCCGGTAAGTTCGGACAGCGGGTAAATTTGGACAGTGACATTGCTTCCTTTATATGTCAATTGTTTGGAATTAAAACAAAATTAACTGGGCAAGCAGTGAAAATCCTGATGAGATGGCTCATTATTAGCTGTCTCATCTGGATTTTTACTGTTTGCAATGGTATGTACGAATTTACTTGCTGTCTGAAGTTAACTGATGCTACTCTAATTGTCAAGCTCTCATCAGCCTCCTTTAGACAAAAGAATGATTTTATTTCAGGACAAACATTTACATATCAGCAGATGCCAGGTTGAGCAAGGTGAATGGTAGTGATGGTGTGTTTGTTGGTTCCAGAATCCCTATTGGGGGCTGTGGTCTCACCGGGGCTACTGGGGTCTACTTCTTTATATATCCAGCATCTAAAACCTTTGTTGTGACAGCTGATTTAGGTGAGTTCTCTGAATTTCCTATTAGTTGGGTACCAGAGCTGTAGATAGGAGGCATATTTGGTGATGATTAGTGATAGCTTCTGTTAAACCTGCATACAAAACACGTGACACCTCATCTGAATCATATGTTTACTGGAGAAATGAAAAATACCAAATCGTTGCTTGCTCTTGTGTAAAGCTCTGAGATATGTGTTGATTTATTTTTTCATTAAAATATGTTTTCTGCAGTATCAGATTGTAAGACTTCAGATCAAACTTAGCTTTAAGTAGTTTAGATGGAATTACACCAGATTTTTAGATAAAGATTCATCTGGTGTAATTTTTCATGTTTTCTCCATAAAAATATTCCACGTGGCCTCTAATCAGAACTGCCTCAGTGAGATGACTCTAGTGAGGATTTATAATATATTTTTACAGAGAACATCAGTAGTGGAAAAACCTGAATTTCAGTAGTGGGCAGTAAGTAAGCAAATTATGTTCATGTCATAAATTTATGTTCAGGCTTATATATTTACCTTTCTGTGTACTTTGTAATAATGTATAGAGAACATTGACCATATTCCAGCTCGCAAGACTATCCTGTATAATGGTACAACTGAAGTGTTTGTGGTAAACGACTGGTTTAATCTAGGACTTCATGTTATGGTATGTGTAGTCTTAGTCTCACTTGAATAATGTCATCATTGTGCAGGAGTGGCTGTAGTGTAGTGGATAACACTCCGGACTACCAATCCAGGGGTCGCAAGATTAAATCCCTGCTTCTTCGGTCTTTTGGATGAGACTTTAAGCAGAGGTCCCGTCTCCATATGCCCTCGTTGTTGGTGGGATGTTAAACCTGAGTTCACTCACTCATCATTGTGCCTCATTGTATAGTGTCCATAAATAAGGAGAAAAATGCTTGAGCACATCACAGAATCCCAGTACATTGTCTGCAGTGGGGATTTTGATCAGGGTCAGCATTGTTCTTCATTCATGTAACAGTAAATGAGCTGTGACACAAGAAAAGCAACAAAGTGACATATACATCAGCTGAGTCTTAGACTCAGATCAGCCTTGGCATCCGTCCAGGCTGATCAGAGTCTTCTCTGTCCACTTGGAGCTAGCTTAAACCCTTAGCTTCCCTATAAGCTCACAGCGATGATTCTGATCATTCTGGGCGGATGCCCACTCTGTTGGTTTTGTCATGTCAGGGCTCAAATAATCTTTAATTAGACAAGCGGACATGTCCAAATTTCTGTAAGACTGGGAAATTTTCTCTGATGTCACCTAAGTTTTTCCCCACTATAAAAAATGACAGAAAAGTACAGAGATGCACATTTGGACGGACACTTGGCACCAGGTGTGTGCAACTATGGTTATGTACGGCTGACTCTGAGCCACTTGGGGAGGGTTGTTACAAGAATTGAAACCAAACAGAACAGAGATTCACACATTTATCCCCCACAAAAATTGTCTAGGTTTCAAATTTGCAAAAATTTGCTATATGAAGATACCCAAGAAAGGCCAGAATCACAAGCCACAGCCCACTCAAGACACCAATCTAATGAAGCTGAAATAGAGCTGTATCAGTTTGTAATGCTAAGTCTCAGTAGACTTACCAGTTTTCTTATAGTATTTATGACTTTCTTATTTTCCATGTTTTTTTTTTTTTTGTATTTTTTTACTTTTGAGCTTGGGCTGTCATAATTTTACTAGGACACCAACAAGCTTTGTCTGCACAATGAAAGAGAAACCAGCCATAAACAATAGTAAATAGATGGAAATATCAGAATGTCTGGATATTACTTTAATGTTTGGATATTTCACTGTATTACTTAGAGACAGTGAAATAAATGTAGGTTGACATCGCCAATCTCTGTGATAGTTCTTCATAATTTCATTTTCATTGAGACAATGTTCAAATTTGAGTGAGACTAAAAGTTTGTTCATATTTCATATATTTTTACCCCAGGATGATACAGCAGTGGGTTTTCTGAACGAGTTTGTACTATTCAACATCAAAATACCAACTGCTAAAGCTCACGGCTTTGCTGGACTTGGAACCTCATCTTTTGGAATCGCAGACTTTGATAATGTCCAGATAATGGATTCTAAGATGGCAGAGAAATATTTTCAGCAGCAGTACAAGAACAAAGATGAAACTGATTTTGTTGTAGAAATGTCTGTGAATTAGTTCATTGTAAAGAGAAAAGATGCATTATAAGAGCTACCAGGTTGTTTTTGATAAAATTCTGAGATATTTACTGTTAGGTAAGAAATAGGTCATGTTTAGCAGTAATTTGTTGTGTAAAAGACCACTGTTTGGAAAATATCACTGTAAAAAAATTATAAAAATTGGGACAAATAAGTCTGAGCAAACAGTGCAAGCCCTAAAGGAGCAGACTGATCAATGCTTACACTGGTTGCCATTCCATCTGTATCTTTTGGACTCATTACTGCATTGAAAAGGACTACGTGCATTAAGGCCCAAAAATGGCTCCCAACCGAAGTGACTCATATTGGTAGGAATAAAAGCTGTGTTATTCCCCTAAATGAAACTGATAAGGAAATTGGTGACAGACATTATATATGGGGACAAAATGGGGTCAAAGGTTATGACCCTTATGCCATTCTCTATACAAGGAAAATAACATTGTTGTGTATATGTTTTAAGCATGTAATTATACTTTTCTTTTTGAATGAGACAAATTAAACATCCTGCATACAAACTATTTGCGGGATATATAAATTTTGTCTTTATGTCCATCTGGCCATTTGTTAGTATATTTGTTCATCTGTCTGTTTGTCTGTCAATTTTTCCTTCAAAGTTTTGCGTTATAGTCTCCATAGTCCCACCAATGGTAAAAATCGTCAAAATAAAAATCATTATGAAACTGTACAGCCTTCAGAATTAATGTAAATATGTCGGATGATGTGCTTTTTTGTATCATATAAGTGGTAAAAAGAAGGAACAAGGCATTTTGGAAAAATGATTAGTCTCTCCATAAAAATACGGTTTTCGTCTCTGGTTCCTCGTTGAACAATGAAATAATGCAACCGCGGCACAATCAATGGGATCCTTGCTCAACATTTTTGTACATTGTATTTTTATCAACTGTTATACGCCTGTACCTCGTATTTTTATCTCCTGTACCTTGTGTTTTTACCATGAAATAAAGCTTGTGAAATCGAAAGTAGGTCATTTTAGTTGGCAACTAAAATGACCTAGTTATTTTTTTCAAATCTTTTTTATGATAAACTCAAAGACGTTTTGATTTTTCAAAGCCGGCCAATCACGATAATAATCAATGGCGAAACTGTAGTTAGAAGTTTGCAGCGATACCTCACGATAAAATATTTCATGCTGATAGAGCAATTGGGCCTTTAACCTTTTTTTTTTGGTTGCTCTTATCTCGTATACTGCATGTCAGCTTCTTTTCATATTTGGTTCATGATATCTCTGTTGGAGTTTTGACAAGGGATATAAAAGCCCCGGGGTTGGGCCCCTGAGTGGGGCCAGTGATAAATAATTAGGACTTAGGCATTGGTTGTAAAGTATTGCTATTAATAGTGTCAGTATACAAGAATAGATACTCTTGACCATGTAGAGCAAAATTCAAATAGATTAGTTGATATCATTTTTACTGCTGCCCTAAGGTCAAGGTCACAGACATCAAAACTTACACTGGATTTTCATTAAAGTTTTCTGTTAATAAGTTTGTTTTGATAAGGCAGAAGCAATGGCGGGGGTATACGTAATCCCCTGCTCACTTGTTCTCTGATCCACCTTCAGTCTTTTGAATGTTTCCCTTGCTCTTGAAGGAACGTATTTATGATTTTTGTTAGAAATCAGATTACTATCATAAATAAAGTGTCATATAATAATAAAAAAGTTTTGCTGTCCATTTCAGCCTATATCTGTGCTGAAATGTGTCACTCAGTTTTGAGAGCCTAAATGGCAACATTTCAAACTATTTGCTAGCTGACTTCAAAATCAGTCAATTGCTGCTTGACATCTGTCAGTATGCACCAAAACAAATAATCTTTTATTGATTTTACATGCAGAATCTTAGGTTTATTCAGGTTAATGAATAAAATAGACAGCTTCCTACTTTATAACATGTAGGTACATGTATATGCAACAAAATGTTAAAACTTCGAACAACAAGCTCTGGAATAGTGGTTCCATGATCAGTAAAGTAAGTCTAACTTAAGCAAGGTACCGTAATGTTCCTTAATATTGAGATAAAATTTCTAAGCAGTAAGTACAAAACCTGATAAGACTGCTTCTTATTTGGAACAGTTTGCTCAAAGGCTAGACCATATTTTTTTTACAAAAAAGCTGCTTTTGGATGGCTGCTGAACTGTTAAAGGTCCAATTTTATTATGGTAATTCAATCAATGCAACATTTTTAAGGATATTTACTGTAATTTGTTGAAAGGTGGTAAGTTTTTAGGGTAATTCAGTTTGTGAAGGTTTACTTAAGATCACATTTACATCTTAGTTCTTATGCCTTTGAATGGACACTTACAGCCAGGTATACATTTCACCATGTTTATTACAGGCAAACTATAGGTAAACGGCCGTCTGCAGATTTCAGTTTTTTGTCTCGCCTGCGAAGCAGAGGCGAGACATATGTATTGCTTTTCCGGTGTCGTCTTCGGCGTAAACTTTTGTCGAGTTTTTGCGTTTAGGTCATTTTCTCAGAAACTATAAGGGCTAGAGCCATGAAACTTGGGTCAGGCATACATCTGAAAGAGTACATCTGAAAGCCATCATCAATGTTGAGTCTTGACCTAGATTTTACGGTTGACTGACTTCGCACTTTTTTGTCGAGTTTTTGCGTTTAGGTCATTTTCTCAGAAACTACATGGGCTAGAGCCATGAAACTTGAGTCATGCATACATCTGGAAGAGTACAGCTGAAAGTCATCATCAATGTTGAGTCTTGACCTACATTGTACGGTTGACTGACTTCGCAATTTTTTGTCGAGTTTTTGCGTTTAGGTCACTTTCTCAGAAACTATAAGGGCTAGAGCCGTGAAACGTGGGTCATGCATACATCTGGAAGAGTACAGCTGAAAGCTGTTATCAATATTGAGTCTTGACCTAGAATTTACAGTTGACTGACTTCGTAATTTTTTGTAGCGGTTTTGCTAAGGTCATTTTCTCAGAAACTATAGGGGCTAGAGCCATGAAACTAGGGCCATGCATACATCTGAAAGAGTAACTCTCAAAGCCATCATCTGTATTGAGTCTTGACCTTGATTTTACGGTTGACTGACTTCGCAATTTTTTGTCAAGTTTTCGCGTTTAGGTCTGTTACTCAAAAACTATAAGGGCTAGAGCCATGAAACTTGGGCCATGCATTCATCTGGAAGAGAAGAACTCAAAGTCATCGTCGATATTGAGTCTTTACCAACATTTTACGGTTGGCTGACTTTGCAATTTTTTGGCAAGTTTACGTGTTTAGGTCTGTTTCTCAGAAACCGTAAGGGCTAGAGCCAAGAAACTTGTTTCATTCATACATCTTTGCTGATTTAGCTCTGTTTCATGACAAGGCGCCAGCAGGCGAGACACTGCATTCCGCGGAATTCTTGTTTAGGAATTAAATATGAGCACAATCATTAACCAATAAAATCTTTCAATATGATGTGAATTGCAACAATATACATCATATGTGAAAAGGATTTTTTGGTTAAAGGTTGTGCTCTATTCTAATTTGTAAACTGAATGACTAAAAATTGAGCAAAAATGCCATATTCCATGGTTTTAGCCTGTTTCAGCAGCCATTTTTCCAAACTTAACGCACAGCAAGATTCAAACTGAATCTGAAATGAAACACTAGAGGTATTGGTCTAATGAAATCATGCATTGAAATACTTTTATCTCGACTTTAATATTTTTGCCTCAGATGGGGGCCAAAAAATGGCCTTAACGCACGTAGTCCTTTAAACTTCGTTTTTAGGAATTTTTGGGCAATTTTTTGGTGTCTCAGTTTTTGAATTTTTACGGCAGATCAATATGACAGTGTGTGAGTGATGCATCTACTTGTAACTGACAGACAAATAACTAGTTTGAAGACTCTAGCTATTGTGCCTACTTAGAAATTGAGCTGAATGCAACAGATTACTATTTTTTTTCTATGTTCAGTCCACCATAGCCCATGGCCCGATATGCATGGCTGTTTTCAGTAGATCTTCCCTAGATGTATCTTTTGAGCAACTTTGAAGACTCTAGCCTGTGTGGTTACCTACAAACGGAGCTAAACACAGAAGGTGAATATAAGGTGCACATGCACATCAAGGGTTTTGCATAAGCCCCTCTTTGCTTCGCAAAGTCATGCCAAAAATTATGAACATTGGGAGCAGTCTGATCAATGCTTAAACTGTTTGCCATTCCATCTGTATCTTTGGATAGATTACTGCATTGTAAAACCATACTTCATTTTAGGTAATTTTGGGTAATTATTTTAGGTGTCCCATTTTTAGCTCCGCAAAGGAGAGCTTATGCTATACTCCTGGCGTTGTAGTCCCAGTATGCGTTAGTGTTCCCGTTAGTGTCAGCGTCCTCGTCGGCGTCTGTGATCAGGTTAACCAATGTTAAGAATTGCGTTTAACTCAATGTTCAACTCTGTATCTTACAAATTTAAGCAGCTACAGTCATCATACTTGGTACATATATGCAGCAGCTGTATCACACAATCGTATGTCCTTGACCTTTATGTCACGGTTGACTGACTTTGCTGTTTGGCACTGTTTTTAAGGCAAAATTTTTAGTTTTGAAGTTACCTTTGAGACAAGAGAGTTGATACTTGGTTAAATAGCATATCTCTATAATTGTAGCAGCTGTAAAGCATCATGCTGACTCCTGTGCCCTTGACCTTTATTCATGGTCCAGTGATTTAGCCTTATATTTCCAACATTGTTTGATGGATTAACATGATAACTAAGATAATGGTTCAGTCTGACATTGCGAATGACCTCATAATATTTGTAGATCACTGTGACCTACATTTCATGATTCAGTGATTGTCAAAATCAGGCACCCATGAGGTGCGCTTTGTTGTCTTCTGACAACTCTTCTTTAGATTTTTTTACCCTATGTCACTAGGACAGTGTTAGTGATGCATCTACTTGCAACTGAATTGCAACAAAAGGTTTCTTTGCAGTTATAAGCTCCTAAGACCTACATTTTTAACATACTAAAAGTAGGACAAAATCGGAGAATGCGAAACTTGATTTTTTTCATATGTCTTGTTTTCAAAGGATTTAAACCACTGCAAGGAGCGGCTGTAGTGTAGTGGATAACACTCCGGACTACCAATCCAGGGGTCGCAAGTTCGATCCGCCGCTTCTCCGGTCTTTCGGATGAGACTTTAAACTGAGGTCCCATCTCCAGATGACCTCTTTGTTGGTGGGACGTTAAACCCTAGTTCACTCACTCACTCACTAAACCACTGCACAGCTACGTTTGGTAGGAAAGCCACTTCTAAACATCATTTCTAAACATGTTGAATTCATAGAAGTCGTTGATAAAACAGTTATATACTGTTCTTTAGCTTTTGTCTACCATTAAATTAGCTGATTATGCATAACCGGTTGATAATATAGTATATTACTATTGGTTTACCCCACCCACCAGTGCAAATTTTGCTTTTACCATAACCTGTATTCAGATGGACAATATGGATGGTAATGAAGATAGAAAACAGAATCAATGTTTATAAATGCAGATTGAGGCAGAACAATAGAAGAAAACAGCTTGATATAACTCCTATTTATCAAATGACGGGACATCTGTGAGTGTTGTTTTGTTGCTCCACGTCCACGGTAAAACGCCATGGTCATGTCGGGACGGTCAGTTAACCTTACAACACTATTCTTGGGCTGGCTTAGACCTCTTATGCGGTTAACCAGTACTAAGTGCACATACTTTCGCCAGTAACTGACAGCTGTCCTTCTTGAATGAGCGGAAGGAGAAAAGGAAGTAAGTAGCTGGACCGGCTATCAAACCCAGGACCTCTGGCTCTTGAGTCAGACGCGCTACCGACAGCACTATGCGGCCCGGCTAAATACTTCATGTGTTGAAAGGATAATCCACTAGAGGGTTAAATATGCAGATAACTTGGACATGCTTTGGGATATTAGGTGATGACCCTTATGACAGTTTTGCATTCACAAATGGTAAAATGTTTACTTTTCTGGTTCAAAATTTACAAATTATATCCCCTGTCCCCCACCTCCTTCCCACCTAACAACTACCTCCCCACCCCCCCACTCCTTCGGAAAGAAGTCATTGTTTTTACTCGCCTGAACGACCTTCAGGAAAAGCTTTGTTGTCACCCCGGTGTCCTCCTCTGCGTCTGCATCTGCGCCCATGTCAACCTTTAGGGTGTTTTAGGTTATTTTAACCCCTGTATCTCTTTAACCCATTGATAGCCTAAGTTGATACTTTCACTTTTGCTAGATAATGGTCTTACATTTTACACCTTTGCCCCCTCAGTGACCTTGAGGTTAAAGGGCAGATCAGATTGGAACTCTGGTTGCCATGGCAACATATTGCTCCCATAGACTTATAATGGGAAAACTTAAAAAATGTTCTTCTCTGAAACCATGAGGCCTAGAGCTTTAATAATATATTTAGTATGTAGCAATGTTTAGTGGTCCCCTACATCACTCCAGCCAATCCATCCCTTGGGGTCCAAACTGGCCCCACCCTAGGGGCCCATGGTTTATATAGGGCTATATAGCTAAAGAACCTTCAAAAATCTTCTTTTCTGAAACCATGAGACCCACAGATCAGATATTTAGATGTAGCAATGTTTAGTGGTCACATACATAAATCCTGCCAACCATGTCCCTGGGATCCAACTTGACCACCCCCAGGGATCATCAGCTGCCATAGACTTAGTCACTTATGATGGGAAAAACTTAAAAAATCTTCTTCTCTGAAACCATGAGGCCCAGAGCTGATATATTTAGTATGTAGCAGTGTTTCGGGTCCCCAACATAAATCCTGTCAGCCATGCCCCTGGGGTCCAAACTGGCTCCACCCCAGGGGTTCTTTGTTTATATAGGGCTATATAGCTAAAGAACCTTCAAAAATTTTCCTCTCTGAAACCATTAGGTCCAGAGCTTACATATTTAGTATGTAGCAATGGTTAGTGGTCACGTACAAAATCCTGCCAACCATGCCCATGGGGTCCCAATTGGCAACCCCCCGGGTCATTAGCTCCCAGTCTTATGAAGGGAGAAACTTTAAAGAAAAATTCTCTGAAACCATGAGGCCCAGAGCTTATACATTTAGTATGTAGCAATTTTTAGTGGTCCCCTGCATAAATCCTGCCAATCAAGCCCCTTGGGTCCAAATTGGCCCCACCCCACGGGGTTAATATAGGGCTTTATAGCTGAAAACCTTCAAAAATCTTTTCTCTGAAACCATGAGGCCCAGAGATTACATATTTAGTATGTAGCAATGTTCAGAAGTCACATACATAAATCCTGCCAACCATCCCTCTGGGATCCACATTGCTCCCCCCCACCCCCACCACCGGGATCATTGGCTCCCATAGACTTATCATGGTAAAAACAAAAAATCTTATTCTCTGAAACTATGAGGCCCAGAGCTTATATATTTAGTTATTATGTAGCAATGTTTAATGGTCCCCTACATAACTCCTGCCAATCAAGCCCCTTGGGTCCAAATGGGCTCCACCCCAGGTGGTCATTTGTTTATGTAGAGCTATATAGCTAAAGATTCTTAAAAAAATCTTCTACTCTGATACCATGAGGCCCAGAGCTTACATATTTAGTATTTAGCAATGTTTAGTTGTCACGTACATAAATCCTGCCAACCATGCCCCTGGGGTCCAAATTGGCCACACCCAAGGGGTCATTAGCTGCCATAGACTTATAATGGGAAAAACTTAAAAAATCATCTTCCCTGAAAGCATGAGGCCCAGAGATTACATATTAAGTATGCAGCAATGTTTAGTGGTCCCCTATATAAATCCTGCCGAGGACATTTACAAAGACTATTCATAAGTATGTTGTACTGTTTGTGTTATAATTATGCATGTAGTATTCTGATCTTTGTGCCTTTGTTTTGGGCTTCTCATGCCTTCAGTGATCAGTATTCTAAACTGAAGTATGTTTATGCTAAGAAAAGTCAACAGTATGACATATTTCTTGTTGCAGTTCAGTTACTGACCTATGAAAAATCACTTCAGATTTTAAGGCAGAATAATGTGGGTGGGGTAATTTATACCATTTTTAGCTCACCTGGCCCGAAGGGCCATAGTGAGCTATTGTCATACCAATGCGTGCGTCGTGCGTCGTCACGGAATTTGTCCGTCAACACCTAAAAACAAATATTCAAACATCTTCTTCTGTAAAACTACTGGTCCCATGGTTCTCAAATTTCACATGGAGCATGACCTGACTCCAGGGTCTTAGAATTGTAAAATTGGGTCAGGTTGAAAATCCAAGATGGCTGCCATTACTAAAAATAGCAAAAACAACAAAATAAACTTCTTCTCCAGAACCACTGGGTATATTTGTCTGAATTTTGGCATGGAACATCAGTGAAACCTTGGTATTCAAAATTGTAAAAATGAAAAAAATCTGTAGCGGAGTTTTGTCACAGTGACCTACTTTCTGTTTACGTGTGTAATTTTGCTCAAATGCCAATGTCAAAAAATGACCTATTTAAACAACTTCAAACAACTTCTTCTCTAAAACCACTGAGCCCATGGATCTCAAATTTCACATGGAGCATGACCAGACTGCAGGGTTTCAAAATTGTAAAATTGGGTCAGGTCAAGAATCCAAGATGGCTGCTGTTACTAAAAATAGCAAAAACAACAAAATCAACTTCTTCTCCAGAACCAGTTGGTATATTTGGTTGAAAGTTTGCATGGAACTTAAGTGGGACCTTGGTATAAAAATTGTAAAAATAAAAAAAATCTATAGCGGAATTAGGTCACAGTGACCTACTTAGCGTTTACAAGGCCGATTTTGCTCAAATGTCAATATCTAAAGAAAATGCAACCAATTCTGACCAGATTTGGTCAGAATTGGTTCTTGAATGGAATTATTTCAATTTTGTGCCAGTTGACTATCCAAGATGGCCACCATGGGGGCCGTTACTAAAAATAGCACAAACATAAAAATGACAATTACTCAAGAACCCTTGAATGGAATTGGACCAATTTTGTGTCAGAATGTTCCTTGCATGAAGCCGTTTCGATTAATTGCAATTTGGCATTCCAAGATGGCCGCCATCTGGTGTTACTAAAAATAGCACAAACATAAAAATGACAATTACTCAAGAACCCTTGAATGGAATTGGACCAATTTTGTGTCAGAATGTTCCTTGCATGAAGTCGTTTTGATTAATTGCAATTTGGCATTCCAAGATGGCCGCCATCTGCCGTTACTAAAAATAGCACAAAACATGAAAATGACAATATCTCAGTAACCGCTGAATGGATTTTGACGAAATTTGTGTCAAAATGATTCTTGCATTGAGATGTTTCAAAAATATCTAACTGTAGACCATTCATATTGGCCTCTGTTTTTTTAATTAAAAATAGAAAAATGTGAAAATTAGAAAATCGCAATGGAGTTGGATTAATTTTGTGTCAGAATGGTCCTTTCATTAAGCTTTTTCGATTTTTTGCATTTTGGCATTCCAAGATGGCCGCCATTTGCCGTTACTAAAAATAGCACAAAACATGAAAATGACAATATCTCAGTAACCGCTGAATGGATTTTGACGAAATTTGTGTCAAAATGATTCTTGCATTGAGATGTTTCAAAAATATCTAACTGTAAGACCAGTCATATTGGCCTCTGTTACTAAAAATAGAAAAATGTGAAAATCAGAAAATCTCAATGGAATTGGACCAAATTTGTGTCAAAATGGTCCTTGCATGAAGGCTTTTCGATTTTTTGCATTTTAGCAATCCAAGATGGCCGCCATCTGCCATTACTAAATATAGCACAAAACATGAAACTGGCAATATCTCAGTAACCCCTGAATGGATTTTGATGAAATTTGTGGCAAAATGATTCTTGCATTGAGGTGTTTCAAAAGTAAATATATAAAGACCAGGCAAGTTGGCCTCTGTTACTAAAAGTAGCAAAATGTGAAAATGAGAAATTCTCAGTGGAATTGGACCAATTTTGTATCAGAATGGTTCCGTTGCACAATAGCCAGGTGAGCGATATCAGGCCCGTTTGGGCCTCTTGTTAGACCTAGTTGGCTTTACATTCAACAAGAAAATGTGCCAAATTCAATCTTAAGCTTCTGAATTCAATTCTGGCAGAGGCAGAATAGGTTCTTAGAAATAAAACTCAAGCAATAAGGTTATGTCATATAAAACATTACAGATAATTGGTATAGTTAACACGCAAATATGCGCTTGTAAAAATGCAGAAAAAAATAAATTTTGCATTATCCGATTTTGTCCTACTTTTGATATGTCATATGTGAATGTTAGTTCTCAACAAAAATGCAAAAAAAGCTTTTGTTGCAATTTGTTTTGGGTTTAGGGAAAAAATCGCCAGTTTGCCTGGACTAATAGTGATTTACTACTCAACAAATCACTGTTACAGCTCAATTATTTTAATTCTAACTAATAAATTCCAGAAAATTGCATTGTTTTGTTCTTCAGATTTTCCAATTTTCCTGCAAACATGGAAATATCTACAATGTTGACGGTGATAAGCATCTATGCATTTCTTTTTTCATATTTTCAAAAAAGACAGGGTATTGTCAAATATTTTGAAAACTTAATCTAACATTGGAATTTTTGTCTCCTCTGCGACTAGCAGAAGCAAGACATAGATATTACTTTCTGTCCTCGTAGGCTGTGGTGTTGGTAGCTTTGACTAGGGTTTTCTGTTTTTAACTCTGTTTAGTGAAATTGGGCAGGTAAGGGAGACATGGTATTCCATGGCTTGTTATATCAATATGAAGAAAAGTTGGGAGATATTTTATGTTTTGAAAATGTTGTTTTTGAGTATTAAATTTATTAGCCTTTCAAATAGTATTTTTTGTCTAGCATTCACCATTGTCTGTGATAATTCACAATTGTATTCAAGATTTTCTGTGTTCAGGCATTTTTGGTTGCATGTTTTTTTTTTTTTTTTCATTTTTTTTTTATGTCATCATATAGTTATGGCATTTTTTCAAGGTGCTCAAAGCATCATATTTTTTCTTCATGTAAGATCACAATACAGCGCATCCATTCTTGTATACTGTATACTTTCCAAAACTGACTTTTTATAGACCTTTCTTTGTGTGAATGCATGTAGTGTTGGAATAAACAGAAATCTATGCAATATTTTATGTACTCTTCACATGTATTTTAAGGTGAATGGGTACACTTTCAGGGGAAGCAACTATGCCATTTTCTCTTTGTCTCCCTTCTCAGTTGGAATTTGCTCCACTAGATGCAAATTATTTTATTTGATAGTAGACCCCTTTTTTTTAAGGTGTCTCCAGGGAAGCAAAAAGGAAGTCAAGAAATTTGTCCTCCTATACAAAAATGGTGGAAAACCATGGAAGTGGAACCATACACCTTAAAACAATTTTGTGTGTTTTAGTCACGTGAAATCCATACAGTAGTATATTTTGTAAATAGGGGGTAAAATTTGTAGTGTTGGAAATTACCAGGTTAATCATAGTATTGCATAATACTTTGCATAATATTTTTCATGTGGCATAATATTGTTGTACAAGAATCAAGAAAAGGATGGATTTTGATAATGTTCAGTTGGTTTCTGTAATACCTTCATAAAACTGTATGTTGTGATTCCTGATGAGGAGTAAAAACGTGCAGTTTTATGGATGTATAAGAAACATTCTCCTGTAATTATCATAGTCCATACTATCTTGAGCTGTTAATCATTTCAATACTCCTTTTACTTGAATTTTAGTAATGCTGTGTTTTTGAATCATGTTAATATCTTGCAGATATATAATGTCAGCAATTGGTGAATTTTATTTCTTTAGGACATTATATCTTGAACTTTAGCATTTTATAGTACTCTTTACATTGTAAAGTGGGGTTGTACAAAGATACAAAAAATGGTGGATTTTGTGGGGAGCTCCTGTTATGAGTGCATTTTATATAAGCCATGTAGTAAGGGTAAATTTTGTATGGGTTCCTAATAAGGATGGATTTTGCAGAGAGCTCCGAATGAGGATGGACTTTACAGCTCCTAAAAATTGTTGATTTACCGTAGGACTCCTAATAAGGATGGATTAAGTTTAGAGTTAACAGAGATGGATTTTGTAGCTCATAAATAGGGTGGATTTTTCAGCTCTTATCAGGGTGGACTTTGTATAGAACTCTTAATGAAAGTAAAAAGTATGCAAAGACCAGGAACTGAAACTATCAAAATCCAAATCCAGCCCTCAAACCATAGTTGGAAACAACTAAGATTACAAATAATCAAGATACAGAGAACATATGGCCAACCGAGTGAGCAGCTTGTTCCCGAAAGGTGGCCACTCAGCAACCCAAACCGAACCAAAAATAATAAGAACATACATAAGGTAAAACATCACAGAAACTCTGACACCAAAAACAGGCAACAGAGAACCACAACAGAACTACCGCTAAGGATGGATTTTGCAGCTCCCAAAAAGGGTGGATACTGAATAGAGCTTCTTTTATGGGTGGATTTGTATAGAGGGGTAAATAAGGGTAGATTTTGATAATCAGAGGTCCAAATAAGGTGGGTTTTGATGTTAATTTTGAGATCTTATTTTTTCACAAAATCATGTTTTCTGCCCTTTCAATAATGGCAAGGTGTTTGTTGTTATGAGGGAATGCAGGGTGTGCTTTTATGGAGAATTTGGAAAATGTTTCTCAGAATGATCATTAAAACCAAGCCTTATCTGGAGCTCGGAATTGATCTATATATGAGCCGCAACATGACAAAACCAACAAAGTGGCTGTGTACCCAGCACAGACTCAGATCAGCCTAAGCATCCAACCAGTCTGACTAGACTCTTCACTAAGCAGTTAAAGGGTAGCCAAGGGTCTAAGCTTAGTAACCACCATGCGGACAGCGAAGACTCTGATCAGACTGGGCCGATGCCCAGGCTGATCTGAGTCTGCGCTGGGCGCACAACCACTTTGTTGGTTTTGTCGTGTCGCGCTCATATTATGTTTGTAAACATGACTATTATATTTAGTTTGAATGTCTCAATGTATTGAGGTTACAATCATTTAGTGTATTAATATGTCTTAAATATTATTGTAGCATTAGATCTGTCCTTCGAACACATTCCAGTTTATAAGCCTGTGATAATTGCTCTGTTTCCTTTCCTCACTGAATTCTTGAATTAAAATCTTAAAGAGTTCCTTCAAGAGCAGAGAACACATTCAAAAGAAGGAACATGGGCCATACTTTGAAGTTTCGGCTGAAGTACCTCTTTTACAACAGCAGTTTACAAAAATCATATGGAGCTAAGTAAGACCTGATAATTCTTATCTTTCCCCCCAGAATTTAGCAATATGCCTGGCATCAGCCTATCCATTCGTGGCCAGAAGTTGCCCACCCCATAAGGTGAATACCTTTTTGAAATACCTACTTGTATTTCCTTCACATTTATGTAGACAAGGGTGTCTATGTCATAGCAAAATGTCGGAACAGCCCCTTTGGAAAAATGTCAAAAGATTTTCTGTAAGTAAAAAATGAGAGATAGGATTGTAACACAAGGAGCCGATGTGGTGCCCACAGGCAACTATGATTCAGGTATATGTGACACACTCTCTAAAAGATGAGAAACTATCAAACACTTCGCTACAAAATTTTTGATGTAGACAGCTGTGGTAAAAGTATTAACCAGCATGGTTACAGATCACTGTAAGGAAGTGTTTTCACATTTAGCAAGTTTGTGGTGGTCTATTCTGGTAAAATTTTGCCAAAACATGTACCGGTTCCACATGAACTAGATATTTGGTTGTGTCAATGTTAGCAACTCTATGCAAAATATTTACCTTTTTAAGCCCAGATGGTTGCTGACAACTGTTACAATAGCAGTGCAGTGAAGTAGGTTATCACCTTTGGTAGAACAGGTCATGTTCAAGATATACAACCCACACTATTAAATATACTTATCTATCCTTGATTGTTTTGTTTGCAGTGTTATGTCAAAGCTATTACTTAATATTCTTTGAAATATTTTTGTGATACATGAATTTCATGTCCCAACAGTGTGCTTAGATTTTTTTTTGATTGTGGAGAGGAACTTCTGCAGTACAAGACTGACATTTCTCACTTCTGTAATATGTTATTTCCCCTTACATTTACAACAATATCTATACTCTGCAAATTAAGAATACTCAAATGTTTTGTTGTTATCATTATATACTTTACTCCATGTCAGATGAAAACCAGCTTCTGTTTTGACCTCAATTCATTCTGAAGGAAAATATGTTTTGCTACAAATATCATTAAACCTCACCCATTTCTATAATGGATGCCTACATTTAAGCCCATTTGTCATATTTACGGGGTGTTTTATATAGATAGTGGCAAAAAGTGCAGACCATGATCAGACTGCTCTATACAAATAGTCTGCGGATGGCCTGCACTGTTTGCCCAGGTTTTTCAATCCGAATATAAAGGGTAAATAGGATGAGACTGTATGAAATAAGTTCAGCAGTATCACTCCAGTTACATAAGAAGCTTTAGCAGTACTTTTAATACCTCGTGATTAACAGATCTGTTCATAGCTTAACTTGTTGCAATGTATTGTGCTTGTTTCAGATGGTCTCAAGAAAGATTGTCAATCCAAAACAGCAGTACCCTCTTTAAATGAAGACCTTTGTAAAGTAAAATTCCTTCAGCTTGAATGGGTGGATGACTTGCAATTTAACGTCCTTTTCAACAGTATTTTATTCAAATCAGGACAATGGGAGAGGGATAATCAACGCTGTATGCATTGGAAACCCCTTGATGATTGAAAAGATCTCAGCCTGCAGCGGGATTTGAACCCAGACCATTAGCTTAGCTGTTAGACCACTGGGCTGCCAGCAATCCTCCTTCAGTTTGAAAGAGCTCAGTTTTTATGGGAATTTGTATGTATGTATACAGGATGTAGATCTTAATAAAATATTTTATTTTACTGTAATCTTTCATTAGTTTTTGCTTTAACCTCTCAGAAACCATGATGGAATGTAATCTCCCTTAGGTCATAGTAAATGAACTCTGCTGAAAAAAAGAATATTATTTTGATATTTCACCAAGTTTACTACAATATACAACTTCTGGCTCACTTTTGCAGCTGGTATACAATATACATGTACTGTATTAGTTGGATTCCAAAAAGCTTAATCTATCTTGCAAGATGGATTAGAGTTTTTGGATAGTTTTGGAAGAAAAAATGCAACTTATAGCTGCATTACAAAGACTGGTTTACGTATTTGGAGAAATTTTGAAAGATAAAACCTTGTCTTATAGTTGAATAAGTACAATAATTAGATCAACTGAAATATATGTATTTTGAAATGTAGCAGACAAACTTTTCATACCACATTCTGCTGTATGAATTATATATGTATATAGGTCATGTAGTAACAAGAAGGTTAAAGGCCAAAGAATTCACATTAGCACTTGTTTTTAGGACAAATTTATGAAAAGGCCAGTATTAAAATTATGGGGTGAGTCAGAATATGACAGACCACCACAGACCATCAGACAGCACGCACACCACAGACCTCAATGCAGATTATTGAATAACATTTAAAAGAAGACCATGTAAAAAAGGACCATATTTAAACATCCAAAGCAGTTCTTTTATCCTGCATATCTATTCATTGTACATAAAATATGACACAATATTTTTTAGAGATTTCAAAGTTTGTATTTTTTTTTTTTAACATTTTATTCCATAAAATATTACTTTTGAGGGGGTATTATAATCTACACTGGGGTCTGTGGTGGTCTGTGGTGAGGTCTGTGGTGGGTTGTGGTGTGGTCAGTGGTGGTCTGTGGTAAATAGACTCGCCCAAAGTAAGGTGTTTCAGAATATTTCAGTTATAACTCAGCATGGATAGGTAGGTCTGGATTATTAGGTGAGAGCTTTGACCCTGTTTACAACATGACAGAGGCCAATGGATAACATAATGAAACCCAGGGTGTGAGACTAGAATCCCATAAGCAAACAATCTCCTGAGCAATCTTTTCAAGGTCTACATTGTTTGCCATTCCAGCAGCAACTGTTCACTCATCACCTGAGAGTAAAGTCAGCTTGTTAAATTTTAGGCTGTTTGAAGTAAATGAGCACCAGTTCAAGGGAAGCAAATTTAAAGAGTAAATTAAACATGAATGACCCTGTCATCTTACAAGGATCAACTCTGAAAAACAATTTCCTCTTTCCTGTAAGTGCAGGCCCCTTTAAAGGGGTTCTGGCGTTTATGAAGCAAACAGGAAGTCAGAAAACTGTCTCCCTTTGTAACAAGAGCTGTTGTCTGACAGCAAAGCTCGCAACACCAGGCTGACAACAATAGCTCCTCCTGAACTTTCATTCACGCAAGCTAAATATGGCAGAGAAGCATGGTGTACACATACACCTTAGGTGCCCCAATATGCAGGGTAGTTAAGGTACATCATGTTATGATCTGTAATGAAATGCAGAAGTGTTGGCTAGTTTATGGGATAGTGCTTCAGATTTGAGATCAAATAGTGTAAACCCTGCTTTGGGTTATGGAAGTCTTTCAATACGTTCACTTGGGCCTTATCACACTGAATCTGAATCTGAATCTGAATTGTTTACTGGTGATACGCCAAAATTGACAATCTTTCACCAGGGGGCGTGACTGGAGGAAAATTAGTCCCTAGCTCTCACGAGAGATGAGAATTTTGACACACAATCATCTGACATTTCAGCAGAGGAAATCAGGGAATCAGGGAGGTCATTCCAGTCCCTGATGGTCTGGGGAAAGAAGCTACATTTATATGCATCTAAACTAGCAATGGGTATCTGAAATGCCATGGAATGTTGATTTCTGCAACGCCTAGTTTTGGGGACAAGGTCACCTGTAGGTATTCTGGCTTTACCTTTCAGACCTTTGTATAGCAATATGAGTCGGTTATCCTTCCTCCTCTTTTTGAGGCTTTCCCACTTAAGTTGCTCAAGGATGCCAGTCATGCTACCCGCCTCTCGGGTGTAATTCCTAGTTACAAACCTAGCTGCACGGTTTTGCACCTTTTCTAACTCTTCCTGAAGGCCTTGTGTATAGGGATCCCAGACCGAGCTTCCATATTCGAGGATGGGACGCACCAATGTCTTATAGCCTACTTCTTTCACTTCTTGGGGACAAGAAAACAAATTTCTCCTTAAGAATCCTAGGGTTCTGTTTGCCTTAGTGCAAATATTAATGATATGGGTATTCCATTTCAAATCACTTGTAATTGTTACTCCAAGGTATTTGATACTTTCAACATTTTCCAGTACTGTACCCTCAAGGGTGTAAGAAGCCTGGATTTTGTTGTGCTTTTTTGTCAGCTGCATCATGTTGCATTTGACAGGTTGAAATCTCATACCCCATTTCCTAGCCCAACATCCTAAACGATCAATGTCTTCCTGAAGTTTCACTGTATCATCTATTCCTTTTATTTCACGGTAACAAACACAATCGTCAGCAAAGAGTCTTATTTCAGACTCAATGTCTGCAGAGATGTCATTTATGTACAAGGAGAACAGCAAGGGACCAAGAACGGTGCCCTGTGGAACACCAGACACAACAGGGGCCCAGTCTGACATAACACCATTTACTACTACTCTTTGTTGTCTAAAGCATAGGAAAGCGTTTATCCAATTCAATGTTGAACCACCTATACCGTAGCTAAATAGTTTGCTTTTAAGGAGTTCATGCGGGGGTGTATCAAAAGCCTTTTCAAAATCTAATATAAAAGTGTCAACCTGACCCTTATTGTCTAACACTTTTGCCCAATCATCTATCACCGTAGTCAACTGAGTTTCACAGCTATGCCATTTTCTGAATGCATGTTGTTTGTCTGACAAAAGTTTATGTTCATCAAGATGGGCCATTATATTCGAACACACAATATGTTCAAGCAGCTTGCAAGGTATGCAGGTCAAGGATACCGGACGATAATTACGGGCAAGAGACCTGTCCCCTTTCTTGAACAGTGGGCAAATGTTCGCAAGAGACCATTCACGAGGGATTTCACCTCTATCAATCGATTGTTGAAAAAGATGGGCAAATACCGGACCCAACTCTGTCGCCAACTCCTTTAGAACTCTAGGATGAAGTTCATCAGGTCCTAAGGCCTTAGATGGGTTTAATCCTTTAAGAAGTTTTGTAACTCCTTCCTTAGTAACAACAATTTCTTCCATGAATGGGGCTGATCTATCCAGAAGAGGGACCTGGTTGTGTTCTGTTTTGGTGAACACATCCGTGAACTGACCATTAAATTCATCCGCCTTCTCGAAATCCGATTGGGCGACCCCACCTCCGTTCCTCTTTTTTAAAGGGGGGATACCTTGGGTGTCTTTTTTCTGACTATTGATGTACCTATAAAAGTCCCTGGGATTAGCCTTAACATCACCAACCAAGTTATTCACATAGATGGCATGCTGCTTCCTAATATCAGCTTTGATTTCTCTCCGTAAAGTTTCAAATTTAGATCTAATTTTTGCACTACCAGTCTTCTTAGCTTTTGCATGAGTTGCATTTCTTCTGCGAATCTTACGTCTTATTTCAGGTGTTATCCATGGAACCGAGGAGACCGTGCGACTAGTTTTTGATGGAATATGCTTATCAGCTGAGTCCTGAATGAAAGAAGTAATCAGATTGAAGTTTTCTTGGACCGAGCGAGTGTCTGAGTTACCATTAAAGTACTTTTCTTTTGCAAATTTAAGTGTTTCTGCCCTCATAGATTCATAATCACCTTTCTGATAACGATAAACCTTCCTCCTAGGTTTCTTGATGGGGGGAATAACTACTTTCAAAGTTCCAGAAACAATGTCATGATCACTGAGTTTGTCTGGGGAGTGGATGTCTACAAATTGAGTAGGAAGGGAAGTCATTATTAAATCCAATGTGTTTCTTTCTCTTGTAGGGAAGTGGACTAACTGCTCCAATCCATGATCATTCATAATGTCTACCAACTTTTGTCCCTCCGACTGACTCAAGGCTGAACCAGATTTGTTGAGTCTGTCAGGCCAAACAATATTTCGGAAGTTGAAGTCCCCTAGTACATGAACTGAGGGTGGTTTGTTGCCTTTATGTTTATTCCTGATTTTATCAAGCTGTTCTCTGAACAAACGGTCAAAATCTTCCAATTTTAACAATTTTTCATCAGGTGTTCGATACCAACTTGCCACAAAATGAGAAGTTTTATTTGCAAACACTTTAACCCATACTGATTCTGAGTCGTTTTCCAATTCTGTGATGGGCATATGCGGGATGTCCTTGTGGATAAGCAACATTACACCACCGCCTGAACCATTCCTATCCTTCCTGTACACACTGTATGGAAAAGTTTCTGGAAACAATTCTGAGGTTGATATGGAGCTGTCAATTTTTGACACACGTTTTCAGTTGCCCATCATGGCTATGTATATACCATTAAATACCATGAACCATCAACAAAGACTGGAAAACATCTAGTATAAACCGAGAAGTGACAGACTAATCAGTTGAATTATGTACTTCTCAAAATAGGTGAGAAGGCAATGACTAGGAACTGAAATAGATTTCCACATCTTGCCCTAAACACCAAATGCGAGAGGAAAACTATGAAGGTGGCACACAAAGCAAAACAAGACAAACGAAAAGCCAAAAGGTCAGCCAACCCTTTTCCCAGCAGATGGCTATGAAGCTGTCCTAAAACAACTACAGTAATAGTTAACAAACCCCATCAGTAGATAAAAGATATATATATGTCCAAATTTTAAGGCAGAATATTCCATAATAGAAAATCAAAAGAAGGATTATTAAAAGTGAATGGGTATACCTCTGCTTTTTGGCAATTTTTACATCTCCCATTCAAATGATTTACTTTTCCCAAACTAAAGATTTATCCCAACTAAGAGTTTACTTTTTTTAGCATTTCCAAGCATGTACTTTTCCCAACATCTCCCAGACTAAGGACTTACCTTTCCCAACATCTCTCAAAATAAGGATTTTCTTATTCCAATCTCTCTCTAACTAAGGATTTACTAATCTAAACAGCTCCCACGATTTTCTTTTCTCAATGGCTCCCAACTAAGTGTTAAATTTTCCTAGCATTTCCTCACTAAGGATTAACTTTTTCAACATCCGCCAGTCTTACGATTTACTTGACATCTCTCAAACTAAGGATTTATCCCAACTAAGAATTTACTTTTCCTAGCACTTCCAAACTAAGTATGTACTTTTCCCAACATCTCCCAGTCTAAGGATTTACTTTTCCCAACATCTCTCAAACTAAGGATTTACTTATTCCGACCACTCTCTAAATAAGGATGTATTGATCGGATCAGCTCCCAAACTAAAGATTTTCTTTTCTCAACGTCTCCCAACTAAGTATGAACTTTTTCCATCAACCCAAACTAGCTACATGTATTTATTTTCTCAACATCTCTCAAACTAAGAATTTAGTGTTTACTTTTCCTGATATCTCTCAAACGAAGGATTTATCCCAACTAACTATTTACTTTTCCAAACATTCCAAAATAAGTTTGCACTTTTCCCAACATCTCCCAGTCTAAGAATTAACTTTTACCAACATTTCTCAAACAAAGGATCTACTTATTCCAACCTCTCTCTAACAAAGGTTTACTAATCTGAACAGCTCCCAAACTAAGGATTTACTTTTCCCAAACTAGGGATTTACTTTTCTCAACGTCTGCCAACTAAGAGTTAATTTTTCCTAGCATTTCCTAACTAAGGTTTGACTTTTCTCAACATCTCCATTCCTTGACATTTCTCAAACGAAGGATTTATCCCAAATAACATTTTACTTTTCCTAGCATTCCCAAACTAAGTTTGTACTTTTCCCAACATCTCACTGTCTTTAAGATTAACTTTTACCAACATTTCTCAAACTAAGGATTTTCTTATTCCAACCTCTCTCTAACAAAGGTTTACTAATCTGAACAGCTCCCAAACTAAGGATTTACTTTTCTCAAACTAGGGATTTACTTTTCTCAACGTCTGCCAACTAAGAGTTAATTTTTCCTAGCATTTCCTAACTAAGGTTTGACTTTTCTCAACATCTCCATTCCTTGACATTTCTCAAACGAAGGATTTATCCCAAATAACATTTTACTTTTCCTAGCATTCCCAAACTAAGTTTGTACTTTTCCCAACATCTCACTGTCTTTAAGATTAACTTTTACCAACATTTCTCAAACTAAGGATTTTCTTATTCCAACCTCTCTCTAACAAAGGTTTACTAATCTGAACAGCTCCCAAAATAAGGATTTACTTTTCTCAACGTCTGCCAACTAAGTGTTAATTTTTCCTAGCATTTTCTAACTAAGTATTAACTTTTTTCAACATCTCCCAGTCTAACGATTTACTTTTCTTGACATATCTCAAACTAAGGATTTATCCCAACCAAGAATTTACTTTTCCTATTGTGACGAAAACAAGGATAGAAAATCACTTACGCACCGATTTAAATAGCATAATTTACCTCTGAGAGATGCCCTGATTACTTACCCTGATTGGCCTGTTCTTAAAATATCATAAGTCTAAGTTGTTATGTCTAAAATCAACATTTTCTCCGATATTTTTATAATCCGGAAATGAAATTCTGCTGGGGTCAGCCATGTTTCTTTATTGGAAGTGTCTGCTGACAACCGGTTGTCACCAGACTTTTTGGACCAAAACCGTCTGCTGACAACCGGTTGTCACCAGACTTTTTGGACCAAAAACGTCTGCTGACAACCGGCTATATATTTTCTATTAAATGGTTTTAAATTGGGTTTTATTTAACTGAATCTAAATTAATATGTTATAAAAATTTGTTCATGAATGATTATCTAATTAAGATTGTCACTTTTAGACTGATTAGTGATATTAAAACCTATATGGTCTGTCTCCATTACAATTAAGTCCTAGAATTGAGATGTGAAAATCAAACTTTGATCTTTAACAAAGGTGTATACCTCAATTAAGTGTGTTTGTTTAGCAATTAGTTCTGAATGCCTTCTTAATGCATTGGGTGCATCATATTTTATTCATATGATCTATACTTATCTGTCTGAAAACATCTACAAATCAGTAATAAAAATGGCTCTTGTCATTGGGCACAGTCAAGTTAAATATCTACACCAATACATCCAAGACCCCAGCATCCTTACCCTATCATATCCGGGTTCTAGAGTTGATCATCTGTGGTCCAAGCTAGAAGAGATTGCTGCCTCATTTGATGTAAGTATAAAAATTGATACTTTATAATCTATGGATTTTTTTTTTTGGGGGGGGGGGGGGGGGTGAGTTAAGCAGGAATCAAACCCATGACCACTAGCTCATCTAGCCAGTGGTTAACCTACAGAGCTACCAGAGCTCCTGTGGAATGTGAAACTGGGAAAAAATAAAACATTTTTAAAACATTTTTTCATTGTAAATGAGTTGTAAGTTTTTAGAAAAGGCTTCTTAAATTATGGATCTATAAATAGGTTTTATCATTTCATGCATGTGTTAGTCAAGGGACAGATAATAAACATAGGGTAAACTTTGAGCATCACTGGATGCATATTACATGTACAATGATCATTTGCTGTTAGTTTCAGAAAAAATGTGACTTTATATGGCAGTAGTAATTTATTTCTCGTAATGATGTCTCCCCTGCACCTCAGTGAAACGTATCCATGGCCGCATTATAAGGCACTGTGCGTCTGTCCATTGTGATTCTTTTTAGATATTTGATGACTTTATACATGTATTTAGAGCCTAAAAAGTAGTAAAGCAGCCACTGCCGGATAGATACCTCTTATAAACCGTGTTAAGATCAATGTGTATACCTACAGGGGAAGCAACTCTCCTATTTTTGCCTCCCTTTTATGGGGCACTGTGCGCTTGTCCATTGCTACTCCTTTTAGACATTTTATGACTTTATACATGTATTTAGCCCCATGACAGGGTCAGATAAACTCTTGGGCACATATTGTGCTATGGTGCTAGTGTCATCAGTCCGTCATTATCTTATCATTTCTGTATAAATGGAAATTCTGTTTTGCAGGTGATTGCCATACTCTCTGGTGCCAACGACATTCCTAGTTGTGGTTCTGCTACAGTATTGCGGCGTCTTCAACATCTGTGTGAGAAAATCCATCAAGTGAACCCAAGGTAATCAAACTGAATTTTTGGCACTATCATAGACTTATTTGGTCTCATCTAGATAAGTTGTTAATAGATAAAGAAGTCATGCTCAAATGGCAAACAGTAGAGACCATATCATTGGTCTTGCAAACAAAGAGGAAAATTTTGTTAATGTTCAAATTAAGAAGATAACTGCATGGTAGTTTCTCTTAATTTTCCATGTAGCCCCTTTTTGTTAAAATTGACTGTTTCAGTTTAGTGGCCCTTTGTAGTGGATGACTTGCAATTTTACTTCCTTTTCAACAGTATTTTAGTCTTATCTGGACAACGGGAGGGTGGTTATGAAAAACTTTGTGCAATGGAGCCATGTTTATGGTTGAACAGTTTTCTGCCTCCAGTGGGAATTGCACCAAGGATAGGTAGATCCCCAGGCCAGAAATTAACCCCAGCTGAGCTATTGGGGCTCCTAGTGGCTTTTTGAGATGCTATTTTACTTTACATTGGTCATGTTGAGCTGTCACATAGACAGTGAGAGAAAGAAGATGGTTGTTTTAGGTTCAACAGCTCTTTGTGACAATATTTCAGTCTATATATAGAGAGGTACAACAGCTTCCCTGAAGTGGCTCTAATGAATGGGAAGCAGAGCAAGTGCTTACTCTGTTATTATGTAAGATCTGTCAGACACACCAATGCTATACGTTTCCCGGCACTCACTCTACTATCCCAAGTCCTTTAAAAACCAGGTAAAACAGCCTCACTTTAGATAGGCAAATATGTTGTAACCCCTCATTGAAACTACCTCATGGAGGCTATTCTAATGAAAGGTCACACCATATGTTTCTATGGATACATAATTATGCTAAGGTTATGCTTAAATCTTTGATGTTTGCTACTGTACTAGCTAAACATATCCAAGTCCCTGTTAACACTGCATACTTAGCAATGGTGCTTTCTCATTTCATTCTATAAACAAGCAATATACAATATGCATTTCAGGGCGCAGATCCTGGTGTCTGACATTCTTCCCCGCACACAGTCTTGTTTTGATGGTCAGGAGCTGGATGAAACATTCTTGAGCGGTATTAACAGTGTAGCAGCAGATGTCAACAGAGTTCTTCGTGGAGTCTCAAACAAGCTTCCATGGCTGGATGTTATTGAATTTCCCATGTTTCAACAGAATGGTGTGTTTAAGAGGAACATGCTCAGCCGTGATGGACTACATCTCAGTTTCAAAGGCACGAAGTATGTTGCAGAGACAATAGCTAACAACATTCTCCAGTACCTAAAGCTGCCAAGTGTAGAAATTTCCAGCCAGGAACCCTCCAGCCCAGATATTGTTGCAGAAGAATCCTCTATTCCTGACGTTACCTTAGAAGGAACCACTTCAGAGGAATACTCCAGCCCAGATATTAATGCAGAGAAATCCTCTATTCCTGACGTCACCTTAGAAGGCACCACTTCAAAGGAACCCTCCAGCCCAGATATTGTTGCAGAGAAATCCTCTATTCCTGACGTCACCCTAGAAGGAACCACTTCAGAGGAACCCTCCAGCCCAGATACTGTTCCAGAGAAATCCTCTATTCCTGACGTCACCCTAGAAGGAACCACTTCAAAGGAACCCTCCAGCCCAGATACTGTTGCAGAGAAATCCTCTATTCCTGACGTCACCCTAGAAGGAACCACTTCAGAGGAACCCTCCAGCCCAGATACTGTTGCAGAGAAATCCTCTATTCCTGACGTCACCGTAGAAGGCACCACTTCAGAGGAACCCTCCAGCCCAGATACTGTTGCAGAGAAATCCTCTATTCCTGACGTCACCGTAGAAGGCACATTTTGTGAGCACAATGACACATCACAGATTAATGTAATCATGGTAGACAAAGATTTGACTGAAATATCTCTGCTGGAAGAAAAGATCCCGCATGCTCACATTCAGATATGCAGTTTTCATGTGCTGAAGTACTTTAAGAGCAGAGTAGCTAAGTTAGACGTAAAACAAGATGTAAAATCAGAACTTGTTCAACTACTTCATGCAACTCTCTACTCAGATGATGAGGAGAAGTACAATGAAAGGAGAAACAGGATTCATGAAGAATTCAGCATCTTTGCTCAGTACTTTGAGGAAAACTGGCATAATTGCAGACACAAGTGGGTGCGATGTTATCAAAAAAATGTCAAAAATTATGGAAACTTCACAAATAACAAAGTTGAATCACACAATGAAAAAATTAAACAGTACATGTCACGAAATATGCATCTTCCTGAATCTCTGCAAAACCTGTTACAGTCAGTCAAGGACAGTTATGACCGTTCAGCATACAGTAAGTTCTTGAATCTTAAGACAAGAATTGACACTTCATTCAAAGACGAGATTCGCAATAAGTATGCTTTACTCTGTGTGCAACCAGCATTTGATATAATTCGTGGAGAGCTAAATAAAATAGAGAGCATAGAACATAACATAGAAAAGGTTGAAAATAGTGTCATGGTCACCTCAGTATCTGACAACAGAAAACACAATGTTGATGAAAATTTTCGTAGCTGTTCATGTACTGTATGGGGAAATTATGGACTCCCTTGTAGGCATATATTTGTGTGTCGAAAAAATGAAGGTGTAGACCTGTATGATGAAAGTTTAGTAGATTCTAAATGGACCAAATCTACAGCTCTGAATAACTGTGTTTCTTCAACCAGTCAGCTGGATAGTGCAACAAGTCTGCTGAACAGTCCAAGAACTGTTCAAAAGAAGACCATCAGAAAAAAATGGAGAAAATTTCTGCAATAGAAAAATATAATAAAGCATCAGAGTTTCTGAAAGAGATGGCATCATTTCTGTCAACATGTGGAGAGGCTGAATTTCTAGAAAAACTTGACTATCTCCAACAGTTGAAAACACAATGGACAATGAATGTAAACGTGTCATTGCCAACATTGCCAAACAAGTCTACAGCTATTCCAAACACTGGAGACACCTTTGCACATGCAATATTGATAGAAACCTGTGGTATGAATAATTCAGCTGAATCTGTGGACACTGACTTTGAAACAGGACATGGTGGTGAAGATGTTAGAAATGTTGATGAAACAGTGACAGCAACTGAAGCTAAAGAAGGTGATGAAGTGGAATATAATTTAGAGACAAAAACTGTAAACGAGTCCACAGAAGACTTGATAAAAAACTTTGAGACCTATCCAACTACCTCAGGTGAAGACATTTCCAATCACCAACCATAAGAGAGTGCACAAAGTGAAACAGTTAATAGTGGCATGGACATTACCTCTGAAAGCAATTGCAATAAACCCTTTAAACCAGTAAATATACCAATAGTAAAATCTCGAATAGGCAGACCAAAGGGTACAACTAAGCCTTTTTGGGAATTCTCTAAAAGCAAACGGTCTCTGTCTTTGAAAAATTTGAAGAGAAAACAAAAGGAAAATGAACCAGTTCAGGAAAGACAAAAAACAGAGGAAATATTAGAATGCAGTCAGCCAAATGAAGTTATTAATATTGAAAATGGTGATGAGGTGCAAGACAATAAAACTTTGGACGCCAATTTATGGATCAAAACAGACATTGTGTGTTTGAACATAGAATCAAAAGTTTCAATTGAAGGTGGAGAAATGCTTGATGACAGAGTTATACAGGCTTCTCAAGACATATTAAAGTCACAATTTCAAAATATCAATGGGTTTCAAGCCACCGTATTAGGACAAGCTGATATATCTTTTGCACCAATGCCAAGTGACATGGTTCAGGTACTTTTTAAGGGCAATAACAAATGTGGTCATTGGTTCACTATTTCTACATTAAATCTGAAACCAGGATATGTAAACGTGTATGATAGTTTGAATTTGGAACTTGATAACAATGTTAAAGATCAAATCTGTGCAATAATGAAGCATGAAAGCACTACGGTCACAGCCAACAAAGTGCCAGTTCAACAACAACACGGCAGTGCTGATTGTGGCCTTTTTGCGATTGCTAACAGTGTTGCAGTGTGTTTTGGTCATGAACCAAACAAACTGCTATTCAGACAAGATCAAATGAGAAGTCATCTTATAAGATGCTTAGAGACTGGACAGTTCACCATGTTTCCTTTTAATGTCAATACAAGACAGAAAAAGAGCAAAACACAAAAAATCAGGGTCTACTGCACATGTAGAAGACCACATGATGGTACTCAAATGATTAAATGTCAGAACTGTAGTGAATGGTTTCATTCCAACTGTGTGGGTGTTACTGCTGTGAACCCTGATGAACCTTTTTTCTGTGGTGATTTTTGCTTAGATGATTATAATGATAGTCGGGATCAGTAGCAAGCATAACTGGTGCATGCACCTCAGTGGGAATAAGACAGATGGATGACATGCATTTTTACGTCCTTTTCAACAGTATTTCAGTCATATCACGATAATGAGGGGGTTATAATATATTCAATGGATCGTATCAACAGTTGAAAAGATTTCTGCCTGCAGAGCGAAATCAAACCCAGACCGCTAGCTCAGCAGGCCAGTGCTAACTCACTGAGCTATTCAGACTCCTGTGTCAGATACAAGCAAAATCCGAATAATTAAGTAGGCATAGTCAAACGCCACTGCCAAAATACCTCTAATAAACAGTGGTATAAATGAGTATATTATCAGTAGGGGTCACTCTTAAAGAAAAGAATTTGCTCCTCTAGGAGCAAATTATTTTCTTTTAGAGTAGACCCCATTCGAAGCTACCTTATGCTGAGAAGCAAACTGGAATGCATGCAAGTTAACATAATAAGAGGCAGTGTGTGTATTTTTATAGCAGGGGCATTTATTAGGATAATTATGGTATTGAGGCAGAGAGGTCTGAGCTGAATGTGAGACCCAGATTAGACTCCCCCAAAGGAACAGTCTGATTATGGTCTACACAGTTTGCCATTTAATCTGAATCTTTTCGACCCATTACTGCATTGTAAAGCCAAACTATTCGTTTTAGGACAATTATGGTGATTATTTTTGGTCTGCCATTTTCTTGTTAGAATTTCTACATTACTAAGTAGTCCCAAGAAGGCTAGTCATGGCATATTTTCTATATTAAAAGTTCATTACATGTGTATATGAATTTAGAGGTTTAAGAAAGCAGAGTCTAATCAAGCCGAACATGGAAGTGCTATAGGAAAGATTTATCTGGAATTTGTCCGATATTTCTTCACAAAAATGAACATTGTCTCCCCTGATTAGAACTGTTGTGGTGAGTTGGTTGTAATGAGGGTTCACAACATATATTTCCATCTTTGAATTATTAGAATAGCTACATTTGGAGCTAAGATATGTATTATGATTTGCATTTAATTCTTGTTAGTTACTTTGCTAAATGTTGTATTTTCTTGCTTTTTTATGCTTGTAACTCATTTAAATAAATATTCTTTGAGATGAAATGAAATAAAATTCTTCATTTAAAAGGTTTCTCATTATTAAAATAAAAATTCTGAGCCCGGTTGTCAGCAGACGTTTTTGGTCCAAAAAGTCTGGTGACAACCGGTTGTCAGCAGACGATTTTGGGCCAAAAAGTCTGGTGACAACCGGTTGTCAGCAGACCTCGCCTTCTTTATTTAGCCAATATTGACCGAAAAGGACCGAAAATGGACCAACGTAATTAATTGGTAGGGAAGTCAGGATTATTTCCATGGGAACAAGTTGGCTAAAAATTAATGTAAACGCAAGGAAGCGGATATTTTTTTATTAGGGAAATGATTAAAACTATAGTTGTATATTGATTAAGCTGTAAAATCACGATCATAGAATAATCCGTAATATGGTTTCAGCCTGCCACCCCTTTGTCCGCAATTGGACCAGTCCATGAACCAGTATAAATACAGTTGCTCAGCGCGGTAAAAGTTGAATGGACGGACGCTCGGCGCCCCGTTACTGCGGCTATGGATTCGTTCCGCTGAGGTGCGGGGGTAACGTCGATATGAGAATTGAAATATGATGATGGTAAAAGTTGAATCTCTTTCCGACTTCGCTAGGTGAAGATCAAATAGACAGGTAAATAATAAGTACAATAGCTTCGTGGCACGAATTTAGACATAATAGGGCTAAATAGCGATCATTGCGATAGCTTTTGCCCTAAAGTGTTTAAATTCATACTAGTGCTGAACTCATCTGAGACTCAGTAACCAGTCCACGACGATCATTGCGATAGTCTGGACAAGGAGGCTCAGACAGTTCTTGGGAAGCAAAGGTGTTGAGCAAAAGGTGCAGCCAGGCCCTACTTGTGTTCGTGTATTAGAAGGAGGTTCTCAGTTGAATGGTTTGAGAAAAGCGTAGGTATTAAGGGAACTGTAAGGAATACAGAAAAGGTTGACCAGAGCAGGTTGAACCCATATATGTGCATTTGTGTTGATTTATGCGTGATTCTTTTAGATGTTCAATGAATTCATAATCATAAATTATTGATAAAGACAAAGTAGTCTAGCTCATAAGTGAGTTTAAACCTTATCATCAGGCAGGCAGCCAAACGGAAAATTTTATATCTATGTATTTCTGCAAGTAAGAGAGGTACCGCTCGGAAAAACGTTACATTTGGTGGCAGCGGTGGGATTTTGATATATTTATTTTATCACGGCCCTACACACATAGTAATAATTGAACACAATGGACAGATCAGATAAGTTTGAAACCTCGATGAAAGTTCTTGGGAAACGGATGGAAGTCATGAAGAAAAAGAATGAGGCCAGTCTCCTTCAAAGTGAGATTTTGTCACTGGAAAATGAGCTACGCCAGTTAGAGATGGACCAAGAAGGCGGGGCTGGACAGGCTGAAGCTAGTGAAAAGAAGCCAAAAAGACATCTGCCAGACATACCTGTAGGCCGTAGGATTAGTTTTGAGACCCCCGAACTACCTCAGTTGCATGTGTATGACGAGAATACCACAGATATAGGTAGTATTACACCATTACCGAAGCCTACAAAGGATAGTAAGACTGAACCACAAAGCTAAACCCCAAGTACTAGTCAGTCCAATCCACCAGGAAGTCGTAATGTAAAAGTTAAGCCAGCAACCTTTGATGGGACAGGCTCCTGGTTGGACTACAAGGCCCATTTTGATGCTGTTGCCGAAATCAATGGATGGAGTCAAGCAGAAAAAGGCCTGTACTTGGCCGTATCATTGAGAGGCCAAGCCCAGGGTGTGTTCGGTAATATTTCAACTAACTCAAAAGACTATGACAAGCTGGTGCTTTCTTTAGAAGAACGGTTCGCTCCCCCAAACCAAACCGAACTATATAGAATCCAGTTAAGGGAACGAAGACAAACTGCATCAGAAACCTTATCAGCTCTGGGTCAAGAAATAAGAAGACTCACAAACCTTGCATATCCGACAGCCCCATGCGATGTCAGAGAAACCTTAGCAAAAGAACAGTTTATTGATGGGTTGCATAGTTCGGACATGAGGTTAAGGGTTAAACAGGCTAGGCCAAAGGATCTTAATGATGCTGTCAGACACGCAGTGGAGCTAGAGGCTTATAACAGAGCAGAAAGAAGGAAGACAGAAGGCCAAGGGTATCTGTGCTCGACAAATACAACGGATACTCGAGCAGAAAGTTCAAGTGATAATATGGAGAAATTGACAAGCACACTGAAACATATTCAGGTAGAGCTCAGAACACTAAAGACCCAGACGTCAGGTTCCAGGGGCTATAGACCGCCAGGTCAATTGCGAGACTCTCGCGGCTTTGGATCACAAAATCAACAGAGACCTTTTGCAAAGCCACAATCACCGCAAAGATGGCAACCACCTCCAAGGGAGTGTTATCAGTGTGGTTCAACTGAACACCTTATAAGGGACTGTGATCAGAAACCAAAGACAACTGAAGATCAAAAGAATACTGAGGATCAGCCCAAGGCCCCAGAAAAAGGTAGTGACAAAAGTGTCAGGACCAAATAATTCAGGTCTGTATGCAACAGCTGTAGTAAATGATAAGCCGGTATATTGTTTGATGGACACAGGAGCGACTCTGACCATTGTTTCAACAAAGGTTTGGGAGTTAATGGATCATTCATCCTCCGCTTTAGCACCCTATTCTCAAATTATTCTACAGCAACAGGGAGTCCAATAGAAGTTAGCGGAAAGGCAAGAGTGCAAATAAAGATGGCCAAATCGTTATGCTATATAGATGTGATAGTAGCAAACATAGAAAATGACTTGATTATTGGGTTAGATTTCCTTACAAAGATGGATTGTAAGATTGATGTGGCTCAAAGTACCCTTACTGTCCAGGGTCAGACTTTACAGTTAGACTGCATGGGATATGTCGGATGTAGTAGGATAATCGCAAGTGAAATGGTTCAAATACCACCTTTGTTTGAGAGAATCATCAGTGGGACAATGGTGGAATCATCACTTAACAGGGATAAACTGTGCATTATTGAACCATCCGAAAGTTTTCTAAAGAAGGGAAAGGCCCTAGTCGCCAGGACAGTCACATTCAGTCAAGATAAAGTGCCAATACGTGTGATGAATGTTACTGATGAGTTCTGTGACATATACCCTGGGACAAATTTAGCTAAGGCTAGTTCAGTTTCGGAGGTTCAGAAAGTAAAACCCACAAGTTCAAAGAATAGGAAAACAGTGCCAGACCATTTAACAGATTTATATCAGAGGACCATAGAGGGTCTGCATGGTGACCAGCAAAGGCAGGTAGCTAAGCTTTTGAATAAGTATTCTTCAGTGTTTTCGGAGAATGATGATGATATTAGCAGAACAGGAGTACTAAAGCACAAAATACCAACTGCAGATGCACGCCCAATAAAACAGCCGTTAAGAAGGGTCCCTTACCACATGCAGAAAGAAATGGACGACCAAATAGAAAGCATGTTGAAAAAGGACGTTATTACACCATCAAAGAGTCCCTGGGCTAGTGGTATCGTACTTGTCAAGAAAAAGGACGGAAGCAAACGGTTCTGCGTCGACTACCGTAGGTTGAATGATGTGACAATTAAAGATGCGTACCCACTGCCCAGAATTGATGAATCTTTAGATCAACTGGCAGGGTCAAAGTGGTTTTCTTGTTTGGATATGAACGCAGGTTATTGGCAAGTTGAGTTAGACCCAGAAGATAGGAAGAAAGCTGCGTTTATCAGTAGAAAAGGACTTTTTGAATTTAAGATCTTACCTTTTGGGCTGTGCAATGCTCCAGCTACGTTTGAGAGACTGGTAGAAAAAGTTCTGGCTGGGCTTCATTGGGAGACTTGCTTAGTATACCTAGATAATATAATAGTGTGTGGCAAAACGTTTGAAGATATGGTCAAAAACCTAGGCGAAGTTTTCGAAAGACTACAGGAAGCTGGGTTAAAACTGAAGGCTAGAAAATGTCAACTGTTTGCAAAGAAAGTAGAATTCTTGGGACATGTTATATCAGAAGAAGGGATCAGCACAGATCCCAGTAAAACAGAATGCATTAAAAACTGGCCGGTCCACAAAATGTGACAGAAGTTAGGTCTTTCCTGGGACTCTGTAGCTACTACAGAAGATTTATTTTCAGATTCTCGGAGATCGCAAAACCTCTAACTACAGTGACAGAAAAATACAGGAAACTAAGTTCACACAAGAATGTCTGGATGCGTTTCAGGAATTAAAGATAAAACTTACTAAAACACCAGTTCTGGCTCACCCAGATTTCACGCAAAGTTTTATACTGGATGTAGATGCCTGTGATCAAAGTATAGGAGGAGTGATCTCACAGAAAATCGATGGCAAAGAACATGCAATAGCATATGCAAGTAGGGCGCTAACTAAGTCAGAACGGAATTACTGCGTAACTAGAAAAGAGTTACTAGCTCTAGTGACTTTTGTCAAGCATTTCAAACATTATTTATATTGCAAGAAGTTTCTTGTAAGGACAGATCATAGTAGTTTGAGATGGCTTATGAATTTTAAGAATCCGGAGGGACAGATTGCTCGCTGGATTGAAGTGCTGTCGTCTTATGGTATGAAAGTTGAGCATAGACCCGGAAGGTCCCACCAGAATGCAGATGGAGTAAGTAGAATACCATGTGTTCAGTGTGACAAGAATCAGGGAGAAGATACACCAAAAGTTAATGTGATAGAACGTTCTGATCCGGAAAGACTAGATCTGAAAACATTACAGGAAGAGGACAGAGACATTTCACTCATAACAAACTGGGTTCAAAAAGGTGAAAGGCCAGAATCAAAGGACATAGCTAGTGAAAGTTATTTTGTGAAAGCACTAGTTGGACATTGGCCAAAGCTAGAAATTCACGACGAGGTACTAACTCGAAGATATGAGGTTCCAGATACAGATATGGTTATATGGCAGGCCGTAGTACCACAATCTCAAAGGAGACTTGTGCTAAAGTTTTCTCATGATTTGAAGAGTTCAGGACATCTCGGTATAAAGAAAACACTAAGCAAAGTTAGACAAAACTACTACTGGCCAGGCTTTGAACAGGATATAAAAATCTATGTATCAGGTTGTGAAACGTGCCAGAAGACGAAAGAACCAATACCCACAAGAAGAGCACCCATGCAAATTACTAGAAGCGGTTATCCAATGGAGAGGATCGCTGTTGATATCATGGGGGAATTACCAGTAACAGATAGGGGTAATAAATATGTGCTTGTGGTCTCTGACTACTTCACAAAGTGGACGGAATGCTACCCTATGAGCAACATGGAAGCAGCCACAGTAGCAAAACTATTAGTAGAGCAGTTGTTCTAAAGGTTCGGAATACCAGAGCAAATCCACTCAGATCAAGGACGTCAATTCGAAAGCAGACTATTCTATGAAATGTGTGAACTGCTTCAGATTGAGAAAACGCGTACCACTCCATACCATCCTCAATCTGATGGTATGGTAGAGCGTTCTAATAAAACTCTTTGTTCAATGCTCCGAGCGTATATCGATGAAAATCATTCTAACTGGGACCTCCTTCTCCCATACGTGACAATGGCTTATAGGGCTACAGAACACGAAAGTACGGGGACAAGCCCAAATATGTTAATGTTTGGCCATAACACACGAACCCCTCTTGACCTCATTTTCCAAATGTCTCAAAACGTAAAACAAAGCCCAGTCAGCACATGGGTATGGGAACTTCAAGATAGGTTAGCATCAGTCCATAGATTTGTAAGGGAACACTTAGGTTTGTCCATACTGAGGCAAAAGAAAGTTCATGATAAAAGGGTATCATTTGAAAGTTTCGATACTGGCGATAATGTACTTGTGTACTTTCCCGTGAAGAAAACTGGGCAAACAAGCAAATTTGCATCCTTTTGGAAGGGTCCGTTCCAGGTCAGTGAAAAACTATCAGACATACTTCTTAAGATAAACTGCGGGAGAAATGGTACATTGCAAACAATACATATAGATAGGGTTCGCAAAATAAGAAAACAAGCATTATTAAGAGAAACAGAAGCATCAAACCTGTCTGATCAAGGGCAAGCCCAAGCGGAGCCCATTGAAGCACAAGCAGAGCCCTTTGAGGCGCAAACAGAGCAATCTGAGTTGTTTGAAAATTCCGATAATAATGAACCTTTAGTAGAAACTAGGCACAAACGGGTTGTAAGAAAACCAAGATGGATGCGAGACTATTTATCCGTTTTTTTTCAATTTTCAGAGAGATGCCTAACACCAAACAGACAAAGAGAAAGCAAGCTACATGTCCTAATTGCAGGAGAGACGTACCACTGGAGAAATTTATGGAGCATGTAAAGGAATGTAGAAAGACTAGTACTGAAGAACCTAAGGTCATCCAATGTGACGTATGCCTTAGACCATTTAGCAAGGTCTCTTACATGAGGAAACATAAAACCAAGTTTCATCCGGTTGCAGAGACTATCACATCCACAACAACTGAGTCTCATCCAGTTTCAAAGACTGTCACATCTGCGACAAGTGATGCATCGCCAGCTACTCCAAAACGTGACACAGAGCTCAGTGATGATTGGGACCACGATCCTGAAGTTGTGTTAGATTTTGGTGACACGGGAAGTTTGAGTCCAAATAAATCAGTAGAGTCTGATAAGGCTGAATCGAGTGACGATGAAGAGGAGTCAGAAAAGTTCGAGGATGAAGACATTACAATTGGAAGAACCAAAAGGAAACCATGTGAACCTCGACCAGTCAGGGCCCCAATCAAGAAGAAATTAAATGTTACAGATCAGACAACTGTGGTAAAGAAACCTAAGTTGCAGTCAAAAGACAGTGACTCAGTAACTAAGGAACTGAGAGAAATTAAAATGAGAACAACAGAGACCCAGGACAAGGAAACCTTGGTCCACCGGGGCTCAACTGGTGACCTTCTTTTGCTTCAGATTTCCAGTGGGGTTGTTTGGCAGGCCAGGGATCTCCACCTGTCAGACGGCCCGTTGTATCTGTTGAGTCCTCGTCTTTGCTTCTTCATGGTGTTGAAATTTGATTTATGTGTTTACCGTGATGATTCACTGACGAGTTAGAGGGTTATCATGCGAACCGAACAACCAACTAAATGTTTTGTACCACTTCAGAAACTGAGGGTGAGGTTGGGCCTGTAAAATCGATTTAAGCCCCCCAGTAATGCGTTACTGACCGTTCCAAGGCGGTAGTTCTGTTGTGGTTCTCTGTTGCCTGTTTTTGATGTCTGAGTTTCTGTGATGTTTTACCTTATGTATGTTCTTATTATTTTTGGTTCGGTTTGGGTTGCTGAGTGGCCACCTTTTGGGAACAAGCTGCTCACTCGGTTGGCCATATGTTCTCTGTATCTTGATTATTTGTAATCTAAGTTGTTTCCATCTATGGTTTGAGGGCTGGATTTGGATTTTGATTGTTTCAGTTCCTGGTCTTTGCATACTTTTTACTTCTGTAGCCATGACTTTGAGATGTGATTACTGCCAGATCACTTTTGATGACGAGATAATCTTCTCCATACATAGAGGCTGGCACAATCACAGAGATCCATTTCAGTGTAACATGTGTGGAGAAATGTGTCAGACCAAATATGGTTTTACTCCCATCTTGGAAGATTTCACTCAGTTTAAACTTGTACCATGGCGAAAGTGACAAAGAAGTCAGAAATGTTTATTTTTTTATTCATGCTCAAAGAATCTGAGCTTTATTGCATTTTGGACTGGTATAAGTCTGTTCCATATCCGCATTTTGTCATGGAACTAACAGGGCATTTATATTGTTGCTTCACATATTTAGATGAGCAAAGTTTGCTCCTGAAGCTGAAGAAGTATTCAGTAAGAAATAGTATTTTTTATAAAGTCTTGTTTGAATGTGTTTTACCCTGAGAAATAATAGTTCATGCGGGGCGCATGTAGTCGGAGGCGTGGGTAGTGTGACGAAAACAAGGATAGAAAATCACCTACGCACTGATTTAAATAGCATAATTTACCTCTGAGAGATGCCCTGATTACTTACCCTGATCGGCCTGTTCTTAAAATATCATAATTCTAAGTTGTTATGTCTAAAATCAACATTTTCTCCGATATTTTTATAATCCGGAAATGAAATTCTGCTGGGGTCAGCCATGTTTCTTTATTTAACCAATATTGACCGAAAAGGACCGAAAATGGACCAACGTAATTAATTGGTAGGGAAGTCAGGATTATTTCCATGGGAACAAGTTGGCTAAAAATTAATGTAAACGCAAGGAAGCGGATATTTTTTTATTAGGGAAATGATTAAAACTATAGTTGTATATTGATTAAGCTGTAAAATCACGATCATAGAATAATCCGTAATATGGTTTCAGCCTGCCACCCCTTTGTCCGCAATGGGACCAGTCCATGAACCAGTATAAATACAGTTGCTCAGCGCGGTAAAAGTTGAATCTCTTTCCGACTTCCCTAGTAGAAGATCAAATAGACAGGTAAATAATAAGTACAATAGCTTCGTGGCACGAATTTAGACATAATAGGGTAAGTAGCGATCATTGCGATAGCTTTTGCCCTAAAGTGTTTAAATTCATACTAGTGCTGAACTCATCTGAGACTCAGTAACCAGTCCACGACGATCATTGCGATAGTCTGGACAAGGAGGCTCAGACAGTTCTTGGGAAGCAAAGGTGTTGAGCAAAAGGTGCAGCCAGGCTCTACTTGTGTTCGTGTATTAGAAGGAGGTTCTCAGTTGAATGGTTTGAGAAAAGCGTAGGTATTAAGGGAACTGTAAGGAATACAGAAAAGGTTGACCAGAGCAGGTTGAACCCATATATATGCATTTGAGTTGATTTATGCGTGATTCTTTTAGATGTTCAATGAATTCATAATCATAAATTATTGATAAAGACAAAGTAGTCTAGCTCATAGTCATAAGTGAGTTTAAACCTTATCATCAGGCAGGCAGCCAAACGGAAAATTTTATATCTATATATTTCTGCAAGTAAGAGAGGTACCGCTCGGAAAAACGTTATACTATCATTTCCAAACTAAGTATGTTCTTTTCCCAACCTCTCCCAGTCTACAGATTTACTTTCCCCACGTTCAAACTAAGGAGTTACTTATTCCAACCTCTCTTTCTAACTAAGGATGTACTGATCAATTAGCTCCCAAACTCAGGATTTTCTTTTCTCAACGTCTCCCAACTAAGTGTGAACTTTTCCCATCAACCCACACTTACGATATATTTTCTTAACGTCTCTCAAACTAAGGATTAAGTGTTTACTTTTCCCAGCATTTTCACACCAAGTATGTACTTTTCCCAACAGCTATCAAACTGGGGATTTACTTATCATAAATCTCTCCTACTAAAGATTTACTAATCTGAACAGCTTCCAAACAAAGAATGTACCTTCGCCAACGTCTCCAAACTAGGTGTTAACTTTTCCCAGCATTTCCTTACTAATGATTAACGTTTCTCAACATCTCCCAGTCGAAGGATTTACTTTCTTAACATCTCCCAGCTAACAGTTTACTTTTCATAGTACTTCCAAACTAAGTAAAAAGGTTTGCAATGGTCAGGAGTTAATACAATCAAATCCCATATTCCGCTCTAAAACCAAAAGTGAAAGAAGCACAAACACAAAAATTGACAAAAGTTCACGAAACATACACATGGTAAATGAAAAGAGCAGCTCTTTCCCAAACAGGCAGTCATTCAGCTACACTAATTAAAAGCAGCAGCAACATTTAAATTTACTAATTGTATATTTAAACCCGCAAAACCAAAATAACAGAAAGCAGTATGGCAGCTTTTCAGGTGAGCAGACATCTAGAGACCATAGATAAGCGGATGTATTTATTACAACATCTCCCAGTCTAAGTATTTACTTTTCCCAACATCTCTCAAACTAAGGCTTTACTTTTCTGACTTTGGTCAGGTATCAGACTCATGATGAGCCCGACATAAAGCTACTTAGTTTGGTTGTTTGGGGCCGTAGTTTGCCTTGTCTGTTGCTTGGTTACTCGGGGTCTAACTGATGGTTTTCTTTTGCTCCGGTATTTCAGTGGTGTTGTTTGACTTCCCAGGGGTCTCCTGGTGTCGCAATACGTTATTTCCGTCGAGCTCTCATCTCTGATTCGTCACAAGTCTTATACGTGATTTGTTTGTTTCCGATGATGATTCATTGATGGGTTAAGAAACCTTCATGCGGACCAAACAGCTAACTAAATGTTTCGAACCACTGTAGAAGCAGAGGGCGAGGTTTGGATCCAGTAAAACATGTTTAAGCCACCCAGTAATCTTTTGCTGACCGTTCCAAGGCGGTACTTCTGTTGTGGTTCCTTGATGTTACATTGTGCTATGTCCGCTTGTCTATGATCTTTGGTGGTTTGATCACCTGTTTTGCTACGCAATCTGCCTTTTGTTTTGTTTTGTAAGTTAAAAGTAAAATAGATAGAAATAGACGTTGATGCTGTTTTTGATTAGGGTTGCTGAATGACCACCTGTTTGGGAAAGCCTGAGCTGCTCATTCGGTTTACCGTGCGTGTATTTCGTGAACTTGTGTCAATTTTTTCGTGTGTGTGTGCTTCTTTTCCTGTTGGTTTTGAGGGCGGGATGTGGGATTTGATTGTATTAATTCCTGAGCATTGCCTATCTTTTTACTTAGTCAAACCAAGTTTAATGTATGCACTTTTCCCAACATCTAAACCAACAAAGGATTTGCTTATTCCAACCTCTCTCAAACTGAAGATTTACAGCATCCCAAACTAAAGATTTACTTTTCCGACCATTTACCAATCTAAGGATTTACTTTGCTTATCTATCAAACTAAAGATTTACTTTTTTCAACGTCCCGTAACTAAGAGTTCACATTTCCCAACATTTCCAAAGTAAGTATGCACTTTTCACAACGTCTTACAAGCTAAGGATTTACTTATTCCCACTTCTCTCTCTTATCTGAACAGCTCCAAACTAATGATTAACTTTTGTCAACGCTTCCCAACTCAGTGTTCACTTTTCCCAGCATTTCCAAACTAAGGATTTATTTCCCCACGATCCCCCAGTCTAAGGATTTACATTTCTCACTATCTGTCACACTAACGAAACGTCTCCCAACTTAGCGTTTACTTTTCACAGCATTTCCAAACCAAGAATTTACTTTTTCCAGCATCTAACAAACTAAGGATTTACTCATCCTAACATCTCCTTAACTAAGGATTTACTATCCATAAATTAAATTATGGATATCCATTAATCGAAATTATAGAATTTTTGGATATTCATAGTTCGATTTATGGATATCTATATTCATTTTTGGATATCCGTATTTCAATATATGGATATCCGTCATTCATTTCGGATATTACAAAATAATGTCCATAATTATTTTTGGATATTCATAAGTAAGCCTGAATATTAATGGCAAGCTTTTTAACTATTTATTATGCATAGTAGATACCTTATATAGTATATTAGATATCTTATATGCCAATTAAGATATCTAATATAACATATAAGATATCTAATATAACATATAAGATATCTTATATCCTATATAAGATATCTGATATAGGATATAAGATACCTTATTAAGGATATAAAATATCATATAGGATATGAGATATTTAATTTTTCATATAAGCTATATAATATATCAGATATCTTGAATAATACATTAGCTATCTTATATAGCATATTAGATATCTCATATAATATATCAGATATCTGATATATTATATAAGATATCTTATAGGTAAAAGTAAATAACATATCTTATATCCTATATAAGATATCTAATATACTAAATAAGATGTCTTATATGTTATATAAGATATCTTATATGCTATATCAAATATCTTCTATATTGTATTGTGTCTTATGGAAAAGTCAAATAAGATATCTTATATACCTATATTTGATTTCTTATATAGTATATTAGATATCTTATATGTGAAATTAAATAAGATATCTCATATCATATATAAGACATCTTGTATCCTATATCAGATATTTTATATCCTATATCAGATATCTTATATAGGATATAAGATATCTCTTATGATATATTAGATATCTTATGTTATATTCGATACCTAATATATTAAATAAGACATCTTATTTATTATATTAGATATCTTATATATATAAGATATCTTATTTATTATATCAGATATCTTATATAGTATATTAGATATCTGATATAATAAATGAGACATCTACATGCCATAATAAATAGTGAAATGGCTTGCCATAAATATTTGATATACAAAATTTGATAAATTTGATTGATCTATATGGATATTCAAAAATCGAATCATTTTAAATCCGAAAATCGGAGGATGGGATCAATTTTTTTTTTGATATCCATAATTCGATTTATGGATATCCATTATTCGATTTTCGGATTGCATAATTTGCTTTTTTATATCCATAAAAAATAATGGATATACAATGTATTTAATTTTGTGATATTTATTTTGTACTCTCCAAAAATGAGAATAATGGGTTTCTGTGAATGGAGTCATGGATATGTAAATAAATTCGATTAATGGATGTCCATTCTACCGTGGATGTCTGGATATCCAAAACTCAAATAACGTATATCCATAAATCGAATTATGGATATCCTATGGCAAGCCATTTTACTATTTATAATGCATAGAAGCTATCTTATATAGTATATTAGATATCTAATATGCCAATTTAGATATCTAATATAGCATATTATATATCTAATATAACATATAAGATATCTGATACAGGATATAAGATATCTGATATAGGATATAAGATATCTTATATAGGATATAAGATATCTTATATAGGATATGAGATATCTTATTTAATATTTCATATAAGATATCTTATATGTTATATTAGATATCTTATATGTTATATTAGATATCTTATATGTTATATTAGATATCTTAATTGGCATAATAGATATCTCATATAATATATGATATCTGATATATTATATATGTAAAATTAAATAAGATATCTCATATCCTATATAAGATACCTTATATCCTATAAGATATCTGATTTACTAAATAAGATATCTTCAATGTTATATAAGATATCTGATATGCTGTATCAGATATCATATATATTGTGTTGTGTCTAATGTAAAAGTCAAATAAGATATCTTATATACCTATGTTATATATCTTATATAGTATATAAGATATCTTATATGGCATATAAGATATCTTCTATAGGATTTAAGATATCTTATATGGGCTATGAGATATCTTATTTATTTTTGCATATAAGATATCTTATATAATATATCAGATATCTTATATAGTATATTAGATATCTAATATGCCAATTAAGATATCTAATATAGCATATAAGATATCTTATATGAAAAATTAAATAAGATATCCCATATCCTATATAAGATATCATATCCTATATAAGATATCTTATATCCTATATCAGATATCTTATATGGGATATAATATATCTTATATGTTATATTAGATATCTTATATGTTATATTAGATATCTTAATTGGCATATTAGATATCTAATATAATATATGATATCTTATTTATTATATAAGATATCTTATATATAAGATTTCTTAAATAATGAATAAGATATCTTAAGAAAATATATTAGATATCTGATATATAAATGAGATATCTATAAGTTCCATTATAAATAGTGGCTTGCCATAATATCCAATATGATGCTGTATTTTGGGATCTCCATTATCCGATTATGGATCTCAAAAATTGATTAATGAATATCCATAAGACAGAATGATTACCCCTACGCGCCATACTCAGCGAGGTTCTCCTATGCATGAGGGATAAGTACAAAATGTATAGCAGTTGCAGTTATACTGTACTAATACGCGGTTGTCTACCTTGAATGGATTACAGCTGGAACAAGGAAGTGAGTGTTTTCAAAGGTGTGTTTCATCATGGAAAGAAGCGATTGACATGTATTTTAATTTGCCTAAAATGATTAAGATCTTTTAAACTTTACAGCCAATTCAGAGATCTAGGTCATAAGCTCTAAAACACATAGTTCCTAAGGCAATCCAGTGACTGTGAGTCATAATCAGTGATAATATTTAGATATCAGAATTGTTTACAAATTACAGGTAATACGTCCAAGGACAATTATTCACCAGGACCAGTGATCAGGGAAGCTAGTCCCTAGCCCATACAAGAGAAGTAAACTTAGTAACTGAATCCTCTGCACACTCAGCAGCAGAAATAAGGGAACCTTCCAGGGAATTCCAATCTCTTAACAGTCTGGGGGAAGAACTGGACTTGTAATAGAGCGAAAGAAAGTATTATCGACAGGTAGTAGTTATCCCCCCTTGTGAACTTTTCTATTTCTTGACATTTTAATGTAAATAGTGCATTATAGTGTTGCAGTTTCATTTAGCTGTATGTATTAGTGCGAAAATGCTAGAAAGTTAAGTGTTTGGAGAAAAAATGAACATATTTGTTGATGCACAAATGAAAAACTGTGCCTCTTATGCATGGCTGTAAAGGGAGGTCACTCAGACACATGGTTGTTTTCACTCACATAATTTGTTTTCATGTGGTTTTCTTCCGTAAACTAGAACACCATGGAGAATATTAAGAGCAGACCTGGTTACGCTCTTCAAAACCATATATGGTATTGTGACATCCAGGGTGTCGATAACTACTTCCCTAAATGCAGTATGGTAGTAATTATCAACCCCCCAAAATTAAAAGTCTCAAATATGCACAGTTTCTAAAAAATAGATCAGAAAAATACTTTATTTTCAAGTAAAATTATCTCAAAAAGCAAACAAAACATCATCAAATGTACAATGTTTAATTTAATCTTTGTAAGAATTTTTTATCTTTAGGGTAAAAATTGAAAAAAAAATCCACAATTTTTACGGTACTTTTTCATATTTTTACATATTTTCTGGCTGATAGTGTAAAAATCAGAAAACTTGGGATTGTATGTTTCAATTTAAAGCAAATCTTTCAATCATTATCTACACCAGATGTCAGATCATAGCATAATTTTAAGAGAAGTTGTATAAAATCATCATTATTTTTATCTTCAGCATTTACGGGTTAATGGGGTGTTAATAACTGCTTCCCAGTGTTGATAACTGCTACCGTCCAGTACATGGCATGAGGCAAAAAATATTTTTGAAATATAAACAACAATCAAAAGAGTATCTTCTCATCATCTTGGTAGATAATTGTGTTAATAAAAACAGGTCATTCCAATATAAATCTTACAAAAGTATCTGTTTAAGACCAAATAGTAGCTTAAGGTGTCGATGATACCTTCCGTTACTCTATGTCAGTCCCAGCCAATGGGGTTTGAAATGCCAGGGAATGATGATTCCTGGTACGCCTGTTTGGGGGAACAGGGTTATTTATGGGTACACTGGCTGCACCCTTAAGACCTTCATGTATTCAATATTTATTTTGTGATATCCAAAAATGAATAATGGATTTCCATAAATGGAATTATGGATATCTAAAAATGAATTATGGTTATGGATATCCATAAATTGAACTATGGTAAATGACCTTGTTCCCCCAAGCAGGCGAACTGGTTGCACCCTTCAGGCCTTTTTAAAGCATTATTAGTCTACTGTCTGACGTCCCCCTCAAGGGGGACTGGTTTGACATCCCCCTCGGGGGTAAAGACGTAAAGGAAGATAGATAGATACTGTCTTTTCTCATCTTTTCAGAGATTCCCACTTAAAGACAGGACTTCTCTGCCGGGGGGTCTGGTTTCCATTTCACAGCAAATTTACCTGTACAGGTAAAGGTGTGAAAATTTATTCAACCAATCAGTGGACCAGAATTACCAGTTATGACCATTTTATTGGCTGACTGGAGGTGTTGACACTATGTGATCAAGAGACAGAATGACACTGTTGAAGTTAATCCTCTTTATATAGTACCATCCCTGTCTTTAAGTTTCTCCAGAATGCCAGTCATACTCCCAGTTTCATATGTGTAATTTCCTGCTACAAATCTAGCTGCCTTTTTCTGCTCCTTCTCAAGTTCATCTTGAAGAAGTAAACTTTAGGGGTCCCAAACTGAACTACCATACTCCAGGACTGTAGGCACCAGTTTCTTGTATGCTGACTCTTTAATGTCCAGTGGACATGTCGCCATGGCGGCCATGTTACGTCTAAAAGCATCTGAAGCTGATAGCTAGAAGTACCTGGATGAATAAAAGGGTATATCCCACACAACCATCATTCAAATACGTTTAATGGATTATCTACCATATTAATCCTATCAAATACCCTGGGGGTGTTGCATTTTGAGAAAAGGGGGCATTATTTAGAGCCTAAAGTGTAGGAAATCAGCCACTGCCAAAACCCCTCTAATAAGCAATATAAAGGTGATGGGTTTTTCAGGGGAAGCAATTCTACTGTTTTTATCCTCCCTTGTTTGTAGGGATCAACACTTAAAGAAAAGAATTTGCTCCTTTGGAGCAAAAGGAGCAAATTCTCTCCTTTAAGAGTAGACCCAATTTCAAAGAGCTACCTTATCCAGAAAACAAACAGGAATTCATGCAGCATAATATAATGTTATTTTCAGAAAAGAGGCAGGGGTGTTTATTAGGATTAATACAGTATTTCTATTCTATTCCATAACCATATAAGGTCGTTTGGGCACCACAGATTACTTCGGGCCGGGTAGCGCAATCGGTAGGGCACCTGACTCGTAAGTCAGAGGTCCTGGGTTCGAATCCCGGTCTGGCCACATACTTTCGTTTCTCCTTCTGCTGATTCAAGAAGGGCAGTTGTCAGTTACGGGCGGAAGTATGTGCACTTAGTACTGGTTAACCGCTTAGGAGGTCTAAGCCTGCCCAGGAATAGTGTGGTTAGGTTAACTGACCGTCCCGACATGACCTTAGTTGTTTACCGTGGACGTGCAGCATCAAATCAACCAACCAAAATCAAAACAATCCCTTACCACCTTGTGCTGTTTTCAGCTGCCCTAGCTGAGCTGGCAAAGTCCATCCCTGTCCACTCTTTAATATTGTCTTCCTGCCATTTTCACTGTTGCCTGGAGGCAAACAGCTGTTATAAATATATCATAAGGGGACAAAGGGACTTGCCCAAATTATCAATACATATGTGTAACCCTCATTAGAAATGTCCTGTGGTTTAAGTATGTCTGCTGCTGTGTACAAAATACAATTTTGTTGAGAAATCAGACAGACTGTAATCAGACAGACTGTAATCAGCACTAGCCTCAGAATGCTACTTCACTCTGGGAAGTTTGTTTTTTTATATGTATCAGCTGTGATATTTTTATTTTTAATATTTGAGTCTATCATACTGAAGAATTTTACTGTAAATGTTTATTCTAACATGAAGTTAATGTTTTCCCCCATTGAGCCTATACGAAGCGGCACTGTGTGAAAAATTGTGATAAATCACATTAACCCTCGGTGTGCACATATCTTGCCTTGATGATGTCAAACATAAACATTTAACTTATGGTGACATCCCCCTCAAAAGAGTCCATTAGAAAACATCGCAATATCCATGAAATTCGATCCCATATAATGTTAGAATCAAAATAATTTTTCCTTGCGACCATCGTGAATTAATTTTTTGTGATCTGCCCTCCAACAACATATATTAATCTGCAATAATTCACGGGTAAGGAAAAATTGTTTCTTAAATATTGTTGTTCTATTTCTACAGCAGACAGGAGATGAATTCTGATTCTGTAGCTCTATGTGAGAAGCTGGTGCCATCATCATATGTTCAGCAAGGATGTCAGGCCAGAAAGATCAGAGAAAATCAGATCAGGACTCTTATACAACATGTAAGTCAGAGCTGCTGCCTACAGATCATGCTGCTGCCTACAGATAATCATGCAGATATCAGCAGCTGAGCCCAGTTGTTCAAAACTAACGACGTCTTTAGTTAACGAGACGTTAAAATTTCAATTTTTGATACTTCAAATACATGTACCCCAATATTTTTGTTAAAAAAAGTTAGTAGCTTTCGCATTGCAAAAGCTTCTCACATTTTTTCAACAAAAAATATCATGGTATTTGGTAATGAAATTATAAAACACTTAACGAGTTGACCACTTAACAGGCTCGTTAGGCTAAAGATGCTTTGGATACTTACTGCTGTACAATGCTTTTTCTTGAAGCTGCCTAAATGGTATTGGATGCTATTGAAAATGAAGGACCTTTATTGTGAGGATTCCTGGATGACCACTTCTCATTTTTAGCTCACCTGAGCCAGCGGCTCCGGGGGAGCTTATAGGATGGTAAGGCTCCGTCGTCCGTCGTCCGTCCGTCCACAATTTCAAACGACTTCTCCTCTGAAACCGCTGGGCCAATTGTAACCAAATTTCATATATGGCCTCCAGAGGAAGGGGGAACGAAAAGTTGTTCAAACCGTCCTGGTCACATGACCAACATGGCTGCCACGCCCATATATGGTAAAAACCTAAAAAAATCTTCTTCTCCAGAACCAATAGGCCGATGGCCTTGAAACTTGGTATGTAGCATCGGGTACATGAGTACTACCAAGATTGTTCAAATTATGACCTTGGGTTGACCTTGACCTTTTTTACGGCAAGGTCAAATTTGCTTCCTTGTGCTTTTATAAGGGAAAATGCTAGAACATAAGATATCTTGAAAACTGTTGAAGATTTTGGGCTAAAAATCGATATCTACAGTCATCTAAATGAGTACATGAAGATTTATGAGTACAAGAGGTCAAGGTCATTCTTTGACCTTTGACCATGAACTCTCATATTTTGACAATTTCAAACAATCTTCTCAACAGCCACTGGGCCAAATGAAACCAAATTTCATATAGAGCCTCCAGGGGATGAGGGAATGAAAATTTGTTCAAACGGTTCAGGTCACATGACCAACATGGCCGCCATGCCCATATATGGTAAAAACCTAAAAAAATCTTCTTCTCCAGAACCAATTGACCGATGGCCTTGAAACTTGGTATGTAGCATTGGGTACTCCAGTACTATCAAGAGTGTTCAAAATGATGACCTTGGGGTGACCTTGGCCATTTTACAGCAAGGTCAAATATGGGAAAATGCTAGAACATAAGATTTCATGGAAAGTTTTGAAGATTTAGGCCTAAAAATTGGTAAATACAGTCATCTTAATGTGTACATCAAGATTCATGACTACAAGAGGTCAAGGTCGTTCTTGGACCTTTGACCCTGAATTCTCAGAATAGTTTGACAATTTCAACCTTCTCCTTAAAAGCCAATGCGGCAATTGTAACCAAATATTATATAGAGCCTTTAGGGGTCGAGGAAATGAAAATTTCTTCAAATGGTCTGGGTTACATGACCAACATGGCCACCATGACCATATATGGTAAAAACCTTTCAAAATCTTTTTCTCCAGAACCAATTGATCAGTGGCCTTGAAACTTGGTATGTAGCATTGGGTACTCCAGTACTATCAAGATTGTTCAAATTATGACCTTGGTTGACCTTGACCTTTTTTACAGCAAGGTAAATGCTAGAGCATAAGATTTCATGGGAAGTTTTTGGCCTAAAAATTGGTATATACAGTCGTCTTAATGAGGTCATGAAGAATTATGAGTACAAGAGGTCAAGGTCATTCTTTGACCTTTGACCCAGATCTCTCATATTTTGACATTTTCAAACTTTTTCTCAAAAGGCAAAGGGCCAATTGTAATCACATTTCATATAGAGCCTCCAGGTGTTGATTGAACGAAAATTTGTTCAAATGGTCCAGGTCACATGACCAACATGGCTACCATACCCATTTATGGTATAAACCTTAAATATTTTTTCTTCTCCAGAACCAATACACCAATGGCCTTGAAACTTGGTAAGTAGCATGGAGTACTAGAGTACTACCAAGACTGTTCAAATGATGACCTCGGTTTTTCCTTAACTTTTTTTGCGGCATGGTCAAATATGGGAAAATGCTAGAACATAAGATTTCATGGAAAGTTTTGCCTAAAAAATGGTATATATGGTTGCCTTAATGAGTACATGAAGATTTATGAGTTCAATAGGTCATGGTCATTCTTTGACTTTTGACCCAAGACTCATATTTTGACAATTTCAAAACATAAGAAAAAGCCACTTTGCCAATTGTTCAGGTGAGCGATTCAGGGCCTCATGGCCCTCTTGTTTTATTTGCTCATAAAACCTCATTGTGACACCTCATTTGAACAACATCAGTTGTTGCATCTCACTAAAACCATCTCAGATACATGGTTCTATTTTGGTGCCACAAAGTCTGTTTATTTTCATGTAAAAATACTATCCCACGATTATCATGCAAAATTATCTTTATCTGCAACTTTAAATAGACCCAAAGTGATATAATAAAGACAGAGCTTCAAGCCCTTAATTCTCATCTAGACCAATAATATGTCTTATTAGAATAAATGTAGTTTGGATAGAAAATATATAAAAAATTCTCTTTCATGTAAGTTTCAAGTCCACTATCTGTATTTCAATTTAAACTATTTGAAAGGACTTTTAAGGAGCCCTTTTAAAAGAGTGTATGTGTTATCTGGTGGATACAGTAAAAACCAAAATCCATGCACCAGGGTTATTATTTATTCAGGTTTATATAGTTTCTACAAAGAGTGTGAGTGTAGCAGAACTGAAGCTTTTCTAAATATATGAGCTCATATTAAGATTAAAGGTGAGTGGATACACTTTCAGAGGAAGTAACTGCCATTTTTATTTCCCCCTTCTCTGGGGGATAACTCTTAAAGGAAAGAATTTGCTCCCCTAGGAGTAAAGGTTTCTGTTTGAGTTGACCCCATTTTGGAAGGGCTTTGTCATGCAGGGAAACAGATAGGAAGTCACAAAAGTTGCTTGTTTTTTTGGAAAAAAATGGTAGAAAAACACGGAGGTGTACTAATCCACCTGAAAAATGGTTACTTTCATCATAGAGAAAATTACCAGAAGAAGGATGGGATGACCACACAATAGAAATGCTCTTACAAGAATTTTCTACCATGGATAGCAACAACTTTCCCGGTAACTGTGGTGTTGGTGAGAGAGAGGCCAGGATTTCCTCTGACCTGGTTGGTAGGAGACACTTTAGACTGGGACATGGTATTGGAAGATCTGGTGATATAACAGCAGTCCAACCTAAGGCAGCTGGTTCCAGTCTCCTGATGAAGTTGACAAACAGCCTGGCACTGGATGTTATCAAGTTAGCTGGTAATCAAATATCATTTGTTCAAGAGACAAGCATTTTAATAATGGCAAATATAAGCAGCTGGTGTTGTGCCATGTGGCAGCAGTAAAACATTTCCCCGTGCATCATCATTGGACAGATTAGATTTTCGAGTCCTTTGGGATCATTGGATTCATTTAGAATCATTCAGGAAATATAGTTCAGCTTTAGGGCTTGCTAGGGGGGCATTGCCAGTGTTTCATATTTCATTATTGGTCATGAACAGACTCAATTAGACCAAGCCTGCTATTTTCATTACTGTGTTGTATTCCCTGCTTCCAAAGGATCTTACTATTGAGAACTTATTCATAAACAAAGTTTGACTTACATCTTTCTTCTTCTTCTCTGCAATAGACTATGCAGAACATTCTGGAACATAGTTATACTTGCAACTGTGAACATGGTGGTGAGGCATAGAGTAAATCACCATTAAAAACAGTGCAGGTGAACAGCATCATATTCTGACATTGCTAGCATAGTTTAGTAGTGTTAAATGATGTTGGCAATGATAGAATACAATAGTAATTTTGCCACTGACTGACAATGTTTGATTGCATTTACCAGTTTGTGTATAGCTGCCATAATGGGACCATGACCCTCATCTAATTGTTGATCAAAAGTACTGCTATCATAATGATCCAAATCAGAAAACAGTGTAGACACATACCAGGCTTAAAGGGGCTGTTATATTATTTTATTACATTCCAAGTGATCAAGTTTAAGGTAATCTCTGTGATGGGGTAAAATGTCCCATAGATAGCTCTGGATCACACTTGGGCTTTTGGAATATCTTTCTTTCTTTCTTTCATTTACGTCTTAACCCCCGGAGGGGACAGAGACGGTGTACTTTTGTACACTAAGGTGTTGCAGGATGAAAGCCTATGTATAGCCATGTAGCTACAGTAGGGATCTTAAACCTGCACAGGGGATGACTCTCCCTGCACAGGGGGCCTCCAGTTAACGTCCCGCTCCGAAGGATGGCACACTTTTTAGCACCATCCCTGCAAATGATGCTAGAAAAACGCGTTTGGACATAGGAAGATTTCGCCTCGGGTGAGGATCAAACCCACGACCTCTGGCTTCAGTGTCAAGTGCACTAACCACTGAGCCACCGTGCCTTTCTTGATAGCTTTCCAAAGTTGCCAGTCTCTTGTGTAAATTTTTGTTTTGCCAATTGCTTTTTTTGTTAGTGGAAACAAAAAATATATGTGACTACTTGCTGTCTTTAAAATAGTTTATAGTTTCTGAAATGTAGCAGGGGATATGAAGTAAATATGTAAAGAATTTATTTAACAAGGTTGGCAACACAAAATGGAACTGAAATGGAAGTTTAAAACGTTTCTATAGGTAGTATACATTCTACAATCAGAATTGTTACTGAACATCATGATCTTTGTGAGAAGACAATCTAATAGATAACTTGTGCATTATGATCTTTTTGTATTTTATGCAATATAATGTATTTAATCTACTGAACATGAAGTGCTTCACAGTTCAAACCCTAAAATAACAAGGATTGTAGGGCATAATTTAATTGCCAAAACCACCATTATTTTACAGGTATTCAGTCAGTCCAGAGCTGTTTTGTGGTTCCTATGGCAACTGGTATGAGCCTGGTATTGTGTATGTTAGCACTGAGGCAGCACAGACCAGCAGCAAAGTTTGTGATATGGCCAAGAATTGACCAGAAATCTTGTATCAAGTCCATTCTGACAGCAGGTAAAAACTAGAAGATCAGCGAGCACACCTAGCTCAGATAAGGTGGGGCTTTGTATTTTTTCTTATTTTTGCATGAACACATATGAACCAGTTTTATGATGCAGTAATGTGTCCAAAAGATCCAAATTGAATAGTAAACATGTAGAGCCTGAACAATCTTCTCCTTTAGGAGCAGAGTTACCTGGCCGAGTGTGTGTAGGGGGCGCGGGGGTAACTGTTTGCCCAGATTGATCTGTCCCAATACTTAGAATTTTACCGTTGATGGACTTCGTTTCATTAGAACCTTCTCAGCTAGGTATAATGGCAAGATAACTTGCTGGTAGACAATAATGAATCTTTAAACATGCCAGTGGCACTGTGGATGTATTTGAGCTGCAAAAGCAGTTCCTAAGTCGTAACTGGTTTTGTTTCATTATGTGCATTTTTATTCAACAAAAGCAAACTGTATGATAAACAGATTTAATAGTATGGCATTTTCCAGATAGTACACATACCAGGCTTGGACCCATACCAGTCTGATGAGGCGAATATGTGTGTCTCAGGTAACATAGGATATGATGTAAAAACTGCGGTATATAAATAACATTTGATCAAAATGTAGAGCTGATTGATGAGGCAATAGCTATTATTTTAGTCGCACTAAATATGCTTCACATGTGTAATTGAAAATCTCTTAAATGACACAAGCACAGGAGTCTTCTCTGTTATAAGGCCATTTTCAATCAGTGTATGTTGGATGAAACTGTTGGCTTACTGCCAATCAGTGCAGATTCAGTTCAGAAAGAGCAGCCACTTTACTATATGTGTCTGTTCAGGCCCCGAGGTAATAAAACTTGAGTGTATTCTCAAACTTAAAATAAAGCACACTGATTGGCTGCTTCCGAGCACATGCTCGGAAGCAGCCAATCAGTGTGCTTTATTTTGAGTTTGAGATTATTCTCAAGTTTTATAACCTCGAACCCAGGTTTTGAAGCAGTGGTCATTGAGAACAAGCTAGAAGGGGATGAACTCAGAACCAATATGGAAGCAATAGAACAGAAAGTACAAGAATTGGGACCAGAGTCTATATTGTGTGTGATGACTACCACCAGTTGTTTTGCCCCTAGGGTACCAGACAGGTGAGGGATTTTGACAGAAAATATAGATTACTGTTATTATTTGGCTATAAAACTGGGTTTTCCCTTTTCTTGATTGGCCCTAAATATTAAAGTCTGTCTTATGAAATTCTGCAATTCAAAACAATCCGAAAGATCTAGATCTATCTTTAAAAGATAAATCTAGATTTTTGGGATTGTTTTGGAAGGGGAAAAAACTCCCATTATAACCAAAGAAATCAGGTATCAGATTCAGAGCCATTACACAAGCATAAGAGTCTTCTGGATGTTGCAAACAGTATGCTCTGTAAGAACATGATGGAAAGGTTAGCATAGGCGGCAGAAACATTACCAATCTGCTGTTTTCCGATGACATAGACGCTCTAGCTGAGGAACAGCAGGAACTAGAAGCTCTAGTTGAAAGTCTCAACCAAACCTACACAAGGTATAAGATAGAGATCAGTGCTAAGAAGACCAAACTGATGACAAACAGTGCAGATGGCATCCAGAGGGAGATCAAGGTAAAAGGGCAGAAGCTGGGTACCGTAAGCAGCTTCAAATACCTTGGAGCAGTTGTCTCAGATGATGGCTCAAAACAGGAGGTTCTCTCAAGGATTGCACTAGCCACTTCAGCTCTTACCAAGCTGAAACCAATTTGGAGAGATGACAACATATCTCTTGGATCAAAGGTGAAACTTATGTGCTCCCTTGTGGTTTCCATATTTCTGTATGCCTGTGAATCTTTGACCTTGACGGCAGAGTTAGAGAAAAGAACGCAGGCCTTTGAGATGAGATGCTGCCGAAGGTTACTGAACATTTCGTACAAGGACCATATCACCAATGAGGAGGTTCACAGGAAGATCCAAGCAGCCAATGGAGAATATGATGAACTCCTGACGCTGGTCAAGAAACGGAAACTAAGGTGGTTTGGCCAAGTCTCAAGGTCTTCTGGTTTAGCAAAGACGATTCTTCAGGGCACAGTAAAAGGAAAAAGAAGAAGAGGTAGACAGAAAAAGAGTTGGGAAGACAATATCAAGGAGTGGACAGGAATGGATTTTGCCAGCTCAACTAGGGCAGCTGAAGACAGGACAAGGTAGAAAGGGATTGTTTTGAAGTCATTTGTGGTGCCCCAATGACCTAGTAAGGCTATGGGATAATATAGAAAAATAGAATAGAAACAGTGTGCCTCAGATCAGTATGCACAGCCATACTTCCAGTTTAGCCTTCACTCAAAATTAGATGTAAAAGGAATAGTGATTTCGATACTTAGGAAGACTGCTTTGCCTGGGCAGTTGTGCAAGTTAATCTATTTACATGTATATCTTGCCTACCACTAGCAGACTGTGAGACATAGGTATTACTTACCTGGCATCATTGTCAGCTGTGTACAAAGTTGCTGAGTTTTCTGATTTAGCTTTGTTGTGTGACACTGCTTAGTCAGGTAAGACATCATATTCTATGGAATTCTTCTTGTTTTGTCAGTATTCCTTGTCTAATTAATGGATCATATACATGTATCTAGTAGTCAGCTTCTGTTCTTTTGCAGTTTTAGTTAAAAGTACATGTTTTAGTCTTATTACAGGCTTGAAGAGGTTGCTGTTTTGTGTCAGAAATACAAGATTCCACATCTAGTCAACAATGCATATGGTGTTCAGGCATCAAAATGTACACATCTTCTACAGCAGGTAAATAGTATCACAATGTATACAGTAAATATACAGAGACCTTAGCTGTTTCTGTAACGGTCTCTTCTGTCGTGTGATTCTGAGAAATCTATTAGAGGATATCTGAGTGGCCTGATCAGGTAATGGTGGGCCAGTGGTAAATTACAATTGAGAGTCAGTTGGTTTATTTAGCCGATTCCATCATCAAATTTAAAATTCATTATTAATTATAATCAAAAGTTGGTTGGTTTATTCAACCGATTCTGATTTCATATTCAATTATAATTCGAAATAAACATTTTGCTTTCAAAAGTATAAAATAAGTGTATAGAGAGATTTGAAATAACAAAGTAGTGATGAAACAAGGATACAGGGCAATAATGGAAACCAAGAAGTTTTTGCAATATGTTTAGACTAAAATAGACAAGACTAGACTAAAATACTAAGAAATGTGAAGCAAATGAGCATCAGTTGCTTATCTCCCTTATATTCCTTCATAGTTTAATTGTAATGGAAGCCATGACCTGAAAGTTATAGCCAAATTAGCATTATAATGACTACTGTTATGAGGAGGAGTCTCTACTGTTCATGATTAGGAAAAAGTTCAGTAAAGAAAGAAATATCACTGACAAATATATATCCTAATGTCATTAAATATTTGGACAACTAAAACTATTGTTTACATTACGGACAAATACTTAAGGACATAAATGTAAATACAAAGCAAAGTTGGCCTGGTGGAATTGTTCAGGAATTATAGAGAAGCGCTGAATTCTCCAGGCCAATTGCTGTAGGTCTCTTGATCTGGGCAAGTAGATGAAAACTAAATTTGCTCACTAATATTATGACATGCCACTATTATATTATAGTCAAATTGAAACAAGATACAAGGGCTATATATCATTTCTTTTATTTCTTATGTAACTTAGGCCCAGAGAGTTGGGAGAGTTGATGTGTTTGTACAAAGTTTGGACAAAAATTTCTTGGTACCTGTGGGAGGTTCTATTATAGCTGGCTTTGACAAGAGTTTTGTGGAACATATCAGTAAAACTTATCCAGGTAAACATCGTGCTCTCAGGTTCTGTATAATCTACAGCTCATGAAAAGGAGCAATGTCACTATCTGTTGGAACTTAAAATCAATCAGTAGTTGTCCATTGGCCAGCCTGATCATCTGGCTGGCATTGACCTTTTAAAAGATTGTTGTTAGGGTGAACTTGTATCATGATTGGTGAGGATTAAATCATTTTGCAGTTGAATACAGTAATAAGGGTAATTACAGCATATGTTAGTAGCAGTGACTCAGACCAACCTGTCTGGCTTAGTTGAATAATCGGTTTTTGTCTTGCCTGCAAAGCAGAAGAGAGACATATGTATTGCTTTTCTGGTGTCTGCAGTGGTGGCGGCATTGGCAGTGTTGATGGCATAAATTTTATTGCCAAGTTTTCACATTCAGAGCTAGAGCCATGACACTCGGGTCATGCATACATTAAGCTACCATCACTATTGAGTCTTGGCAAACATTTTACGCTTGACCGACTTAGCAAGTTTTTGGTAAGTTTTTGTGTGTAGCTCCTTTCCTTAAGAACTGTACGGGCTGGAGCTATGAACCTTGGGCCAGGCTTACATCTTTCAGCAATATATAGTCAACCCTCTTTACAACGGCACTCATTACAACAGCAAATTTTTTATAACGTCTTTTTGGTTTGCACAAAATGGCTTTATTGTTCTAAATATACATTCTTTATACCAGCAAATTCAGTTTGTCATTTTTTTGGAACAAATGCCTTCATTGTAAAGAGGGTCTACTGTAGCATCTTTACATACTGTTTAGGGTTCACTGACTTTCAAAATTTGCATTGTGTTTTCTGGTTATGCTCTGTTTCTCGATAACTTAACATAATAGCTATGAAACTTTGGGTCATGCTTACAGCCGTAAGGTCTGTGTTATGTACTGACCTTCATTTTATGGTTCAGTTACTTTGCAGTAATTTGTTTGTTTTTATCTAACCTTCAACTAACAGAAGCAAGACAGGTATTACTTTTCTAGTGTTATCAGGGGTATAATATTATATCAGGTTTTCAGATTTAGCTCTATTTTGTGACAAAGGACAGGGAGGCGAGAAACTATATTCTGCAGAATCCATTTTTAGCTATATTGCTATATAGATTTCTCAGCCCCTTAGACTGTTGATGGGGCTAAGAAAAACTCTGATCAGACTGTGTGCAAGTCCATTCTGCAGAATTAATTTTTAGCTATATAGATTTCTCAGCCCCTTAGACTGTTGATGGGGCTAAGAAAAACTCTGATCAGACTGTGTGCAAGTCCATTGATGGCAGTAATTATCAGAATTAAAGTATAACTGGCAAAAAGTAAAGACCGACCAGACTGCTTTTCGATGTTTTTTATTTGCAAATCTCTGTTTGCTTATATCTTGTGTATTAATGATTAAAAGTGCCTAACAAGTGGGGAAGTTTTTAGTTTTACATTTATGATTGTAGACAGAAGAGCTATTTGCTGCAAACGTTATAGTATACACAAGAAACAAATCATCAGGTTTTTACATTTTAAATTATTAATAGCAGTTGCTGCATTCTAGCGCTCTCATAACATAACCACAGTCAGCTCTAGGGAACTAATCCATAGCATGAACCGCATTGTCTCTGAAGTCTGTAGTGTAAGTGATTTAGTCTTGCATATGGTAATATCCATACCATCAATCCTGCCCACCTCAACCATTAATTAGTAGGAGTATAGTTGAACTAGGCTGGATTTGACAACATTGCCATATATATCGATATCTGATGAAACTCTATTTGAAATGGTCATAAAATTTCATAATGCAAATATTTCAGGCCGTGCTTCAGCCACACCGTCAATAGATTTGTTTATCACCCTGTTGTCATTGGGTTGCCAAGGTTACAAGGAGTTGCTGGTACAGAGAAAAGAGCTGTACCAATATCTTCAGTACAGGCTACAGGAGTGTGCCACACAGAATGGAGAGAGATTGTTGGATATTAGGCACAATCCAATATCATTAGGTGGGTATTCGTTTTCCTGTTATTGCAGTAAACATAATAGACATAATGACTGAGGAATAGAACAAGGTCCGCTATGTCATTAAATATTTTTTATGTATTTCACTTAAACTTTTATTAGGCTGTTTTTCATGCTCTAGTAAGGTGCCAGTTCTAGATTTCAAACAGGGATAATTCTTTATATGAGCTGCGACATGAGAAAACCAACAAAGTAGTTGTGCGCCCAGTGCAGACTCAGATCAGCCTAGGCATCCACCCAGTCCGATCAGACTCTTCCCTAAGCACATAAAGGGTAGCTAAGGGTCTAAGCTACCACCATGCAAACAGCAAAGACTCTGATCAGACTGGTTTTCTCATGTTGTGGCTCATACTTTATCTTTATGTTATTATAGTACCCTAAAGTGCTTAAGTATTGATACACAATTGGGTAATACCTTCTGATTTGGTTATGCTTGCAGAACCTGCAACAGTACCAGTTTGGTCTGGCAATGTTTGAAGTAAAAGGGTTCAATAGATGATTACTTGGTTACTGCATTTATAGAAAGTTTAAACGCTTACCTTGGTGGGTTAGGGTAGTCATTCTAGTTTTTTTTTTTCAAAATTTATTTAAGAATATTTATTCCTGCTTTCTCACTTCAGCAATGAGCTTGGAAAACACAACAGGTGACAATGCACAGTTAGCCACAGAACTTGGATCAAAGTTATTTACAAGATTTGTTTCTGGAACAAGGTAAGCCATTTAGGTCTATAGGGACGCCTCCATCTTTTTCTGCCATTTTTACAAAGGAAAACAACTTTTGTGGCCCTCTGTTTGCTTCCCTGGACGGTATAGACTTTTTGAAAAGAGGTGTACTTTTGAAAGAAAGAATTTGCAATTTTTTTCTGTTAAGAGAGCTGACCACTTTTAAGAGGCAAAAAAAAAATCACAAGAGTTGCTTCCCCTAACTGTATACCCCTTTCTCCATTTATGATATGAGACTTGCTTACAAAAAATGGTGTCTGTAGGAATTACAGAAGACATAATGTGTTTAAAATGGGAAACTAAAAGGTGATTATAATTACAGGACTATCCATTTAAAATGGGTTTGCCTCCAAAATGTCCCCAGATATGTGAAGCTGTCTTGCATCACTGCTATGTTTTTATTTGTATTTCAAAAAAGTCCAAAAATTATTTGTTGAAGTTGTTTTGGAATGGGAAAATTGTATATAGGCTAATAAATACAGTATTGATGACTGGAAGTTATTTTGCAGGGTTGTAGCGAGGAGTGGAAAGATAACAGATGTGAGTGGACACAAATTCCTCAACTTTGGAGCACACTGTGATAATTATCCCTGTAATTACTTAACTGCAGCAGCGGCTGTAGGGATGACTAAGACTGATGTGGATCTCTTTATTAATAGACTGGACCAAATTCTGAAGAAATCTAAGAAATCCAACATTCCAAAACAGCTGGCAGTGACTAAACAAACTTTTGATTCAAAAACATGTGCAATAAATGATTCAAGTGCCATTTCAGGTGTTATTAAGGATAAAGATGTGATAACAAAAGATAATAGTAATACAGATATAGGTGCAACAGATATAGACAATATTGGCGGTGAAGATTTGGACAGAACTGGTAAAGATGAGGAAGACAACAAAATCAGTTCTAAGACTTCTGATGGTGAAACTGTCAATGATGAAGATTTGTAGTGTAAATAGGGCATCTTATACTAGTTGTCATTTCATATAAAATTTATGAAACAAGTCTTTAGCGAGTTTCATAAATTTCACATGAAATGACTACAAGTGTAAGATTGTAGTTATCATGTGACCCTTTACAATAGTATTTTATCGCCCTCAAAGTGAACATTATTTCAATAAGAAAATGCATTGCTGACATGGACATTGTCAATGACGTTGCGTGTACGCCCCAAAGCGTTATTACAGGTATGGTCATAGAATTTTTATGACTCAAAGTTATCCACTGAATAACAGTGAGGTCATGTGATAACTCTGATTTAGTTTCAATATTTATGAGCTGAATGTGATAATAAATTTGTGTAATTGTACCAAAATTATCCTGAACCTGGGGCTAGCACAGCCAAACCCTGTATTTATATAAGAGCCACAACACGAGAAAACCAATGAAGTGGTTGTACACCCAGTGCAGACTCAGATCAGCCTGGGCAGCCGCCCTGTCTGAACAGAGTCCATGTTATGCGCTTAAAGGGTAGCTAAGGGTCTAAGTTAGCTTCATGTGGACAGCGATGACTCTGATCATACTGGGGGATGCCCAGACTGATCTGAGTCTTTGCTCGGCGTACAACCACTTTGTTATACGCCCGTTTTGAAAAAAACGGACGTATTATCGTGGCGCTGTCCGTCCGTCAGTAAACATTCTTGTACACGCCATAACTCAGTAACCATTTGGGATATCTTCATGAAATTTGGTAGGCATATGTATCAGGGTGGGGGAACGTGTCGCGTACAAGAATGGTTGCTCCCCCTTTCTTACTTTTGAAGTTATGCCCCTTTGATTAATTTTTATGCCCCCGCCACGAAGTGGGGAGGGGCATATAGTTTTGCCCTTGTCCGTCCGTGCATACGTACGTACGTCCGTCACACTTTGTAGTACTGTTCTTGTCTCCGCAACTCCTCCTACAGTATTCGATGCAGGGAGCTGAAACTTGGAACACAGTTCAGACATGCATTGAACATGTGCATAAGGAAACAGAACTTTGATTAAGATCTTTATTGCAGAATTATGTCCCCTTGAATAATATACATATTATAACCATATTTCACATTTGAGTACTGTTCTTGTCTCCACACTCCTCCTACAGTATTTGATACAGGGAGTTGAAACTTGCAACACAGTTCAGACATGCATTGAACATGTGCATAAAGGAAACAGAACTTTGATTAAGATCTTGGTTGCAGAATTATGTCCCCTTGAATAATATACATATTATAACCATATTTCACATTTGAGTACTGTTCTTGTCTCCGCAACTCCTCCTACAGTATTTAAAGTAGGGAGTTGAAACTTGCAACACAGTTCAGACATGCATTGAACATGTGCGTAAAGGAAACAGAACTTTGATTAAGGTCTTTATTGCAGAATTATGTCCCCTTGAATAACATAAATATTTTGACCATATTTCACACTTTGTAGTACTGTTCTTGTCTCTGCAACTCCTCCAATAGTATTTGATGTAGGGATTTGAAACTTGCAACACAGTTCAGACATGCATTGAACATATGCATAAAGGAAACATAACTTTCAGTCAGGTCTTTATTGCAGAATTATGTCCCCTTGAATAACATACATATTTTGACCATATTTCCATAGCTTAAATACAATCTCATCTTTTATTGTCGCTCTAGCGGCCTCATTTATTAACAGATTTTGATATTACATCACAGCTTTATTGGGTATGACAGAATCTCGAACAACTTTGCTTTTCAGGTTTGTAGGATGAAGGTCAAGGTCACAGTTGCTATTTTCAGAAAAACTAGGGCATTGCTCCAGCGCTTTCATTTATAGATCGATTTTGATGTAACTTCACATAAATGTTAAGTATAACAATATCTTGAATAAATTACTGTTTCAGCACCGCAGGTCCAAGGTCAAGGTCACAGTTGCTATTTTTAGAAAAAAACTTTATCATTCCTCTACTCCTCTATTCATTGACAATTTTGATGTAACTTCACTCAAATGTTTAGTATGACAATATCTTGGACAAGTTCGTGATCCAGAATTCCAGGGTAAAGGTCAAGGTCATATTTGCTATTTTAGAAAATATGCTGTCATCCCTCTGGAATGATTTTGGCATAACTTGACACATATATTTAGCTTGACAATATCTGGGACAAATTTACGTTTCATCATTGTAGGTCCAAGGTCAAGGTCACAGATGCTATTATAGGTAAATGTAAATCTTTGTCATGGTTCTAGCGCTTTTATTTTTTAACTAATTTTGATAGAACTTCACACATATATTAAGTATGACAATATCTTGGACAAGTAAACCTTTCAGGATTGTAGTTCCAAGGTCAAGGTCACAGTTGCTATTTTTAAGAAAAACTCAGTCATCCCTCTAGCACCTTATTTATTGACAGATTTTGATGTAACTTCACACAAATATGTTTTAACACATTACTTTTCTAGTGAGGCATATGGCGGGGGCATTCATCACCTTTAGTGATTGTCTAGTTTCCCTGTAAGTCTTGTACGCGCCATAACTAGATAACCGTTTGGGATATCTTTATAAAACTTCATAGCAATGTGAATGAAGTCCTAACGATGTGTCACGTACAAAAATGGCTGTTCTACCTTTCTTCGTTTTAGAGTTAATCCCTTTCATTAGGTCTTAGGCTATTTTTGTGTTTTCTTGTACAATATATTGTCAAGGGAAAAAACTAGAACTAAAAATGGTGTATCTAGTGTATATAGGTTATCTCCCTTGTTCAACTCACCATGGAAGCTGATTTTTGGAATACTAACTGTATATCATGTGTGAAATATTTAGATGATGTTGCAGTCAATATACCCCCACTTTGAAAAATGGGAGGGGGGGGGGGGTATACTGGTTTACATCTGTCCGTCCGTCCATCCAACTGTCCGTTCTTCCGTCCCCATTTGATCTTATTTTTCATCAAAGATTTCTTCACAACCATACAAGTTAGACTGGTCATATTTGGCATACAGGTTGATGACGACATGTTGTATTGTGGGATTGAGAACCAGCCTTCTCCTGCTTATTCTTCCCTGTATTTGTCCGATTTTCTTTCTTTCCATACTTTGAATAATGAAATTTTTCGTCAAAGATTTCTCCACAACCATGCAAGCTAGAGTAGTCATATTTGGTATGCAGGTTGATGACGATATGTTGTATCTTTGGATTGAGAACCAGCCTTTTTCTGCTTATTCTTCCCTGTATTTGTCCAATATTCTTTCTTTCCATACTTTGAATAATAAAATTTTTCGTCAAAGATTTCTCCACAACCATGCAAGCTAGAGTGGTCATATTTGTTATGCAGGTTGATGACGATATGTTATATTGTGGGATTGAGAACCAGACTTCTCCTCTTTTTATTTCTATGTCAATTTTCTTTCTCTCTTTACTTTGAATAATGCATTTTGTTCGCAAAAGGTTTCTATGCATCTGTAAGTTAGAGTAGAGATTTTTGTATGCAGGTTGATGATAACTTGTTGTATTGTGGGATTGATAACCAGTCTTCTCCTGCTTATTCTTCCCTATATTTTTCCAATTTTCTTTCTCTCCTGACTTTGAATAATGTAATTTTTTGTAACAGATTTCACATCAACCATTCATATTTGGTATACATGGTAACAATGATTTTTCTCCCTCTTTATGCTTTTTGTTACGAAAATAACATATTTGATTTAATCAATTAAGCCCGGGTATAGTAGGATTCGCTGACAGTTCTAGTTAATTATAGAGTGGTTGCCCCTGTTTGTCTGCCTGTCTATCCTTTTGTAAACAAGCTTGTTCATTCTGTAACTCGTTTAGGACATTGAAACGGGCGTATTATGCGAAGCCCTTGTTGGTTTTCTCGTGTCGTGGCTTATTTAAGTTGAATGGCTACACTTTCAAGGGAAACTCTGCCATTCTCATTTTGTCTTCCTTCTAAGTGGAGATCAATAAGCAGGTCCCAAGGTTATAAAACTTTATTCATGCTCAACTCAGCTGAGCATGAAATTCTACCTGTTAGTAAATAGCCAATTACTGACAAGTACAGCTGTTTTCTTGCTCAGTTTAGCTGAATATGACATTTTCTCTGCTTATGGATATGAAAATGCCAACATTAGTTGGCATTTTCATATTTATCAGCAGAGAAAATTTCATGCTCAGCTGAGTTGAGCATGAAAAAAAAAGTTTTATAACCTCAGGGCCTGGTTGTTTTGTTGTTTTGGGTTTAGCGGTTCTTTGAGAGAGTATTTCAGTCTATATCAAGCAGTCTCCTAGAGAGTGGGAGAAAGAAAAGAGGACTGATAGGCATGAGAAAAAATATGCAAACATTTCCAACCTTCACATACTGAAAGCACAGTAGGCCCTTTCCCTACTATTATACAAATAAGTAGGATGCCCGGCACAGAACGTTACGCAGCACCATTTCCCTACCCAACCACCCCAGAGATCAGTAAGATTTGAATAGTTAGATCCTTTGGAAACAAGGATTACACCAACAAAATGAAAATAGCAGACTCAGTTTACTGGAGACTGTTCATGACCAGTGTTGAAATGAGCAACACTGGCCATGCCCTCTAGCACCAGCTTAACTCTTAAAGGAAAGAATTTGCTCCCTTAGGGCTTCATTGTTCAGGGAAGCAGGCAGGAAGGAAATCACAAAAGTTCTTATCCTTTGTGGTAAAACATGGAGTTGTTCCCTTACATCTTATACTCAAACAGAATGAGTTTACTGTCTAGTGAGCAGTATAATCAGGGTCTTAATGCTATTCAGACAGACAGATGTTTATGGGGGAAAGGTGTTATGTGGTAAGTTGATGGTAAGTTTCTATACAGAAATACACAGGCCAAGATATGGTGAGTATTTGAAGATAATGCCATTATAATTTGAGCAGCAACACAAGGAAACTAACAAAATGGTTGTGCACCTAGCACAGACTCTGATCTGCCTGGGCATCTGCCCAGTCTGATCAGAGTCTTCGCTGTCTGATGGAGCTAGCTTAGACCTTTAACTACGCTTTAAGTGCCTAGGGAAGAGTCTAATCAGACTGGGCGGCTGCCCAGGCTGATCTGAGTCTGGGCTGGGCACACAGCCAGTTTGTTGGTTTTCTCATGTTGCAGCTCATTCTGTAAATTATCCATAAAAACCTATGTTGTGACCCCCCATTAGAACCATCTCACTAAGAGGGTCCATATACACATACATTGAGACCCCTCATTAGCACCAACTTTCTGAGATGGTTCAAAAGAGGGGCAACAAAATAGGTTTTTATAGTGAGGTGGTTCTAATTAGGGGGCACAACATAGGTTTATAGAGAGGTGGTTCTAATGTGGGGTCACAACATAGTTCTTTGGAGAATTCTAACACAGTGCGCCTATAGAAGCAATGGAAAATTACCGTGTTTTATTCTGCAACAATTCACTGTTTCAAAGCGCGCGAGTCTAATTGCTGACGTCACTGCAACTAATGACGTAATTTTCCGACGTTTTGAGACGTTAGACGGTGTAACGTCTCTTTTTCTTTCTAAAATCGCCATTAAAATGTATATTGGTCTTAGATACAGTTAAGAATATTGGCGGGAGCATGAACGCGCTGGAAGGAATGTTGGGAGAGTTTGAATGAAAAGAATAGTTTTTCGGCGTTTTTGAGTGTTAGAATCAAAATAGTTCAGCTCTAGCATTGAATTGTTGAGTAATAATTCACTGTTTGTCGGTCAGTTGTGAGTAGATATATCACTCGCGCTCCGCGCTCGTGATATGATCTACTTTACAACTGACCTCCAAACAGCGAATTATTACTCAACAATTCACTGCTAGAGCTGATCTATTTCTTAAATAAAAAACTATCTCCGGATAAGTACCATATTTGACCTTATTTGGCTTCTGAAAATAACAGTTACAGTAGTCTCATCTTACCCCACCTTGTCAGAAGCTTTATTTTGAAACTGTTATGATCCAATTTAAAAACAAAATACGACTGGTAGAGCATATTTTTTTCTTCTTTTAAGTTTTTGACATGCTTTCCACACTTTCACATACAATCACTATGGAAACATAATGAGGCTGTTCTAATGTGGTCACATCATAGAATGAGGGAGCATTCAGATCAGCCTATGCATCCAGAAGGTCTGGTCAGAGTCCTTACTGCAGGGCTGGAAAATTCTTAAATTGTCACTCGTCCTGCGTCTTAAGATGTATAGTGAAATTAATAAGTTACCTTGGCAGTACTGAGCAATTCTACTCGTCCTGTAGCTTGAGGCACTCGCCATGGCGAGGGGACGAGTGGATTTTTCCAGCCCTGATTACTGTTCCTCTGAACCTGATCCACTGTTATTCAGAGCTCCAGATAAGAGGAGGTTTAGAGGATAATTCTGGGATAATTTTTCTTATTTCTCGACTAAAACATGCTGTGACCCCTCCTTTAAACCGCCTTGGCAATACTAATCTAATGAGGGGTCACATAATAGGTTTCTATGCAGAGTTGTGAAAAATGACCCCCAACTTATCCTGTTACCCCTTCTTATCCTGAGCACTGGCTATTCAAAATGTATACATGTACCAACAGAAAAGCTCTTAAGACACTGGCTTGCCATTCAGCCAATAGTTCCATAAAGTTACTCTAAATATGACAGACAGACAAACAATTTGAAAATGCTGAGTCTGTTGTAAGTAAGAGTATGTTAAGGTGAATGGATACACATATAGGGATAGCAACTCCTTCTTTGCCTCCCTTCTCAATGGAGGTCTACTCTAAAAGAAAGAATTTCTCCCCTCAAAGCAAATTCTTTGCTGAAAGCAAACAGGCCTCAAGGTTATAAAACTTGAGTACAATCTCACTCAAAATAAAGCACACTGATTGGCTGACATGCTCGGAAGCAGCCAATCAGTGTGTGTATTTTGAGTTTGAGATTATTCTCAAGTTTTATAACCTCGAACCCAGGTTCTCTAGGGAAGCAAACAGGAAGTCACAAAAGTTGTCCCCCTTTATAAAAATGATGGATAAACAAGGAGGTGTACCCATTTACAATTAGAATAAAGCATCCAATATCCAATTATTATGGTAGTCATCAGCTTTCATCAGCCTCTTTTTCGCTTCTCTTTGGATCCTTTGTTGTGGTACCATCAGGATTCAGTGCCCACTCATAGTCTGATCTTGAATCTAGAACTTTATCAATTTCTTCATCAAGATTTTCCATAGTTATGAATGATTTGTAGCTTTCCTACAAAGAAAAAGGATATTAATTCAACAATTATTTCAACAGAGTTAACTGAAGCCTTTACTGATGTCAAGAATTCCATAGAACTCTGTGTCTCGTCTTTCTGCACCTTGTCACTGACACAGAGCGGAACTACTTTCAAATACCTTGGAGCAATTGTCTCAGATGATGGCTGACAAAGCTGAAGCCAATATGGAGATATTACAACATATCTCTCTGATCAAAGCTGAAACTGATGGGCTCCCTTGTCATATACATTTTTCTGTATGCCTGTCAGTCATGGACCTTGACTGCATAGTTTGAGAAACGAACGCAAGCCTTTGAGATGAGATGCTATAGTAGGTTACTGAACATCTCATCTAAGAGCCATGTCACCAATGAGAATGTTAGCAGAAACAGCCAAGCAGCCATTGGAGAATATGACAAACTCTGATCTTGGACCAGAAATGGCATTTAGCCACGTCTCAAGGTCTTCTGGCTTAGCAAAGACAATACTGCAGGGCACAGTAAAAGTAAAAAGAAGAAGACACAGAAGAAGACAGGGAAGACAGTATCAAGGAGTGGACATGGATGGAATTAGCTGACTCAATTAGGGCAGCTGATGACAGGACTATGTGGAAAGTCATCTGTTGTGCCCCAATGACCTCACAAGGTTAAGGAATAGACTAGAGACTAGACTAGAGCAGATAAGAAGAAGAAATAATTGGGCTAAATTAGTGATAATTTTTTTTTATACTCTGGGTACACTTTCCTGGGAAGCAACTCTGTCATTTTCATGTATGCTGCCCTTCTCAGTTTGACTACTATTTACTCTTAAAGGAAAGACTTTGCTTCATGGGGATCCTATTTTTAAAGAGCGTCTTTGTCTAGGGAAGCAAGCAGGAAGTCACAATAGTTGTTTTCTTTCATAAAATTGACAGAAAAACAAATTGGCAGAAAAAACGGGCAGTGTACCCACACACCTTGTAAGAAAACAGTAAGAAGTAAGGATTACCTTTTCTTTTATGAACTTTTGCTCTGCTTTAATCAACATGTCCATCTTTTCTCGTTCATCTCTTTCCTTTATTTTCTGTCTCATCAGTTCTTTTGATGCCTCTACCTTAAGCATATCTTCTTCTCTGCGGAATATATATATATATATATATATATATACACTACAAGTAACCTTTAAACTACTGGAGGATAAATCGATGGTGCTCTTTATGGCTTCGTGTCCTCGGACATCTAAATGAACAAACAACTGGATTTAAAATTGTATGCCGAAGGGTTTTCGCTTTCTCCAGATTTCTATTTTTGGGCTGAGACTCAAATTTCAGGGTGATTTGGTAAAACAATATAGGAGGACTTCTATTGTCTCTCTTTTCTCAACAGTCTCCCTTGAACTACATGTATTTTGTAAACCCCTTTTCAGAACCTTTTATAAATTAAACAGCATGGCTTGTCCTCTCAGCAAGATCTACAATAGTCTCCCCACCCCTCCCCTATAAAAGTTAAGTCTTACTTTATATTTGACCTTTCTACAGTGGTCACCTTTTCTTACAACAGCCAATAAAAGAAAGGCTGTATGGATACAAAGTATACAGTGAACAACTATCAGGGTCAACAACATTTTTTTTTCCCCAAAGAAATGATAAGTTTTTTCCATGTAAATACTGAGGAAAAATACATGTATTATCAAAATTTTAATCTGTTCCAGCTGAAATAGTCTGGGCCAAAAAATGATGACTTTTAAATCTGACTGCTCTATAACTCCCAAAACAAAGATGTGGCATAAATCAGCAGCGATGCGAGAAAACCAACAATGTGGTTGTGCGCCTAGCGCAGACTAAAATCAGTCTGGGCATCTGCTCAGTCTGATCAGAGTCTTTGCATTGCACTTTGAGGGTAGCTGAGGGTCTAAGCTACATTCATGCGGACAGTGAAGACTCTGACCAGACTGGGCAGATGCCCAGGCTGATCTGAGTCTTTGGTCGGCGCACAAGCCACTTTGTTGCTTTTCTCATGTCGCGGCTCATATGTATATGGATGATGTCTAATACTATGAGTTTGAATATTTACTGCAGTATAGTCTGATCTGGGTCTACAATGTATGCTCAGGCTCCTCTGCCTCAATATGTACTGACTTCTAAGTTGTGCATACCTCTCCATTCCAACTTTAAAATTCCACATTTCGTTCTTCTGTACCATTTTCTTCCAGTGTTCTTCGAATCTTTTCTGTTTTTCTTCAGCAGTTGTCCCCATCTTTGATCTCCTGTCCAACTCATAATTACGTAGGAATCTCCTGCAAACAGATCAGCCACCAGGTGACTACCATATTTCCTTGGTTATAAGACAGAGTTTTTCTCTTCCATAACAGTCCTGAATATCTAGATCCATCTTGTGAGAGATTTAGATTTTTTAGAATTGTTTATGAAGAGAAAACTCATAGCAGGGGCCATATTTATAAAACGACTTAAGTGGTTGCTATGCTGTTGCTAAGGCTAAATTTCTTTGAAGGAGATTCCCTACAACTATGAAATTTGCTCTGGAGGAACAGTCTTACAAAGACTGTTCCTCCAGACCAAATTTCATAGTTGTAGGGAATCTCCTTTATAGATATTTAGCCTTAGCAACCGCATAGCAACGACTTAAGTGGCTTTATGAATACGGTCCCAGAATTTCTTAAGAACAATGTAGATATTTGGAATCATTCTAGAAAGGAGAAAACCCTGTTTTAAAGCGAGACAAATAAGGTTAATGATTTTAATTCTCTGTAAGAGTGTACACTGTGACCATCAGGACTCATTTGAACTGCCTCACTTCCGGGATAATTGTTTTAATTCTCCATAAAAATGTCAATTTGAGCCTTCTCTTACCTTTCACTTTTTTATGTGTGAACGGTCAGAGTACATTAGCGGTCAAAAATCCTAAATTTGTCGCATAGTTGCGGCATTTGTGTTACTGAAAACCATCTTTTCTTTCCAAGGAAAGCAGTATTTTTCTTATCTGCGGCATGTTTTAACATATTTATTTACCTGCACAAACCAAAACAACAATAAATATGTATTTTAAACATGTTTTAATAGGTTGGTATCAGTCATGTCGCCAAAATATAATGCTGTTGGAAGTTTCGCTTACTGCCAGATAAGTTCTTCATTTGAAGGTTATTTTATAAACGAGAGATGCTATCAGGTATAACTATTTTTCTCCCATTGAAATTAGGTTATTATTTCGAAGTAAACACCACAATGCATGTATATTCCAAGAGAAGATGGAGTACGAGCACCCATAATTTGTGGTTTTTCAATTGCTAATGTTCTCTGACAATAAAAGGCCCCAATCAAAAAATATCATCAACACTTTTGTTAGTCAGAGAAGGCTCTGATTATAAAAATGTATTGTCACTCTTGATTACAGCCACCCCAGTAAGGCAGTCCTAATAAGGTGTCACAACATGCAGTGCTAATGACGGCTCACAGCATATTTTATGGAGAAATAACAAAGTAGTTGTAAGGAGTGGTCACAGCATATTTTACTGAGAAATAAGATAAATGATCCCAGAACTTCCTTGTCAAGAGTTTGGTCTCTGTTGGCTTCAATACAAAGAAGAGCTCCAGCTGAGGTAGAAACGATGTTGTTACGTCAAATTGGCCATTTGACGTACAAGTCGATGGTAGGGAAGCTTAAAAGCTTATGTTGTAACTCCTCATCTGAACCACCATTGTGACCGTTCATCTGAAAGGCCGTTGTGACCCCTCATCTGAACCACTTAGTCGAGGCTTCATCTGAACCACCATTGTGACTCCTAATTTGAACTTCCTTGTGAAAGCCTTATCTGAAGTGATGTTATGACCCCTCTTCTGAACGGCCTTGAGTCAATTCAGATGAGGGGTCACTACTGAACTGCCTTGTCAGGGCCTCCTGTGACTGGCCATTGTGTTCTCCCATCTGGACTGTCTTGAGACAATTCAGATACGTTCTGTTTCTATGCATATTTAACGAAAATTTCCCCCGTTAAGGCAAATATTTCCTATTATCTAAGGCAATGGTACCAGCCAAATACAGACTCTCCAGATACAAGTGAGCCTTGGTTAAAACAATAATTATTTGCAAAATAGCAATGATAACAATTTATAAATGTTATAAGCGAGTGGAATCTAAAGAAAAGCACATTGCTTTTAAATTTCGTTTCCTAAGGTGAGCTTTGTTAATTACGTTTCTCAATATTTTTCTACAAGTATATACATATATCAATAATGGTGATCTCACTGATATCAATCTGGGCACACACTCCAAAGGAAGGCCACAAATTGTTTTATACAAAAACAGGAGACAATATTGTAGAATTTTCATAAAAACCTTTCGTATATAGAGCCATGTGAACAGATCAGTGTATGTCAGTGCCAGTCAGTAAACAGACCAGTGAATACTTTTGTACGTCAGTAAACAGATCAGTGCATCTCAATGCCAGTCAGTAAACAGATCAGTGTAAGTCGTTTCCAGGCAGTAAACAGATCAGTGTATGTAAATGCCAGTCAGTAAACAGATGAGTGAATATCAGTGCAAGTCAGTAAACAGATCAGTATATGCTAAAGCCAGTCAGAAAACAGATCAGTGTATGTCAGTGCCAGTCATTAAACAGACAAGTGCATGTCACTGCAAGTCTGAAAACAGATCAGTGTATGTTAGTGCCAGTCAGTAAACAATTCAGTGCAGGTCCATGCCAGGCAATGTACAGATCACTGCATGTCAATTCAAGTAAACAGATTGGTGTATACCAGTACCAGTCAGTAAACAGATCAATTAAGAGATGAATGTAAGGCAATGCCAGACAGTAAATAGATGAGTGTATGTCTGCAAGTCAGTAAACAGATCAGTATATCAACGCCATTTAGTAAACAGATCAAGTAAGCCTGTTGGAAAATGACTATCAGTGTACGTAAATGCTAGTTGGTTAACAGATCAGTGTATGTCAATGCCAGTCAGTTAACAAATCAGTGTATGTCAATGCCAGTCAGTAAACATGTCAAGTGTATTTCAGTGCCAGTCAGTAAACAGATCAGTATATGTCAGTGCCATGCAGTAAACAGATCAGTATGTCAGTGCCAGTCAGTAGACAGGTCTGTGTATGTCAATGCCAGTCAGTAAACAGGTCAGTATATGTCAGTGCCATGCAGTAAACAGATCAGTGTACATCAATGCCAGACAGCAAACAGATCAGTATGTCAGTGCCAGTCAGTAGACAGGTCAGTGTATGTCATTGCCAGTCAGTAAACAGGTCAGTATATGTCAGTGCCATGCAATAAACAGAACAGTGAATATCAATGCCAGTCAGTAAACAGATCGGTATTCCATGCCAGTCAGTAAACATTATCGATGTGTAAACGCCTGCAAATCCAACACAAACTTTCAGTTTGTGAGTGATTTGCTGGCATTTACACATCCATAAAATCCCAACTTGAAAGGGAAATTCCTTTCTATAATAAAAGCATTGCAATTCAACAGCTGCTAACTCCGTCTACAAACTGACGAGAACAGATTTCCCCATAGTAATCTATCCCCTCGGAAAACGCGCTATAATTTTGCACTTCTTTCTCTACGGCACTTTATTTCCTTTAAATTTCACCCAAGGGTCAGCCTCCTTGCATTTTGTGTGATCACAAAAGTGTTAATGTTGACGCCATCTTGTTTATCCCAAACGACCGTTTGACATCATTACGTAACGTAGCGACAGAAAAACTTATTTTCTCACTGATTTCTATTCAAACCAGTCTAATTATAACTTCCGTTTGGTGTTGTTACGAAAGAAATTCCACTGACAGTAATGTCTTACAGGTAAAAATATGCCTTACCAATCCTCTACCATAGAGCTCCCCTTCTTTCAATGCTCCTTCCGAGAATGAATTGCAGGCCCTATAAGCGAGTGCTGGCTATAAAGAAAGAAGGCAGTGTCTAGGGGTCCGGTACCGGATCTCTAGCCTCTACGGCTAGGGGTCCGGAACCGGACCTCTAGCGTTATGGACTAGAGGTCCGGTACCGGGTCTCTAGCTATTTCTAACGTGGAGGCTAGGGATCCGGTAGTATGTTATTGATTGGTTTAAATAGCATTTCCTTGCGAGAGTTTCGATACACTTCATCTTGTAAAGGGAATCTACTTTAGTCTAGTAAACCCGGTTATAACGCACAATGATTGTGTAAAATAAACGAATAAAGTTTTATTCTTATTTTTCTCTCCTTTTCAATTATAATCATTATAAATTAAACTGTTTGCAGTGTTTGAGTTTTTCATCGATGCATGAAAATGATAATTGCACTGATTAGTTCTATCAAAGTATATGCTCCATCTAGTTGCGGATGCCCGAATAACAAATACTGCGTTAACGGGGTTGATTAATGTTTTCATAACTCTACAAAACTAGCCAGTGGAATGAGCCTATGGTCTGAGATGCTCATTAGTCGCCGAAAAACAGATCAAAGGGATATATTTTCTAAGTCTTTTATAATAGATAATGCAAAGCAAAAATAATTATGTTATTACTCATTCACCGTACAATTTTGTCCATTTCAAACAAGATTCGGGTCATATGGCCAGAATGGCTCATAATATTCACATCGGACAAATTTTTTCAAGACTTTCGTGCTATCAAAATGTAGAAAGTGTTCAGTTCTTTAAAAGAGATTCAAGAACAGTAGAAAAAGCCCAACTGCGCATAACGAATAGGATACTGAACCCAAGGCTGAAGTACTATGAGATTAAATTCAGCTGTATACATGGCGGCAAGAAATTTAAGTCCAGAGGGACAGGGTTGAGAGAACAGGTATCTATCTATCTGTCTGTCTGTCCGTCCGTCTTTCTGTCTGACGTAATAAGACATAGATAACCGACTAGAGATAACCCCTACAGATGAGCTGTGCAGAACATGACTTGATTTTGTGAAATTATGTAGGGTTTTGAAGTAAATCATGCATGTTCCAAACAAAACAAGCCTTTTAACATCTTACGGAAAACCTATCTCACTAACTTTGACAAATATAATTGCAACATCCGAGCGGCCCAACTAATCAAGCGTAATAAACAATTACAGAAATCAATAGCGGAACGGTTGCAACTGTCCATTATGAATACAAAACACTTCTTTTAACAAATTGATTGATATACAAAATATAATTCCGGATCCCTAGCCACCACGTTAGAAATAGCTAGAGACCCGGTACCGGACCCCTAGCCTATACCGCTAGAGGTCCGGTACCGGACCTCTAGCTGTAGAGGCTAGAGATCCGGTACCGGACCCCTAGCCACTGCCAAGAAAGAAAGACAGATTTCTTACTGCACTGCTTCAAACTCTTTGCTGTACACATGCTGATGAAACTTCAAAAGTTCTGCTTCAGCCGGATCCACTTTTGTCGGCATTCTGAATTTGTAAATCTTGCTTGCTGCTCTTGGAAGCCATCTTGGTTTCCTCCACCGCACAAAAACAAGGCTTAGCGGCCTACCGACAGAGACTTTTGATGAAAGAATGCAACAAGTTGAACAACCTTGCAGAACCGACATGACTGACTAAATCGAAAGTACAATATAAAACCTGAAGGCTGATTGGATGCACTTTTAGAATTTATCCAATCAAATTGCGTCTAACAGAAGCGAATTTACAATTTAACCTGACTAGTATCACGGCTACCGTTGCAATCATGCACCCCCCCCCACCCCCCTACAAGTCCCTACATCCCCGATCCCACTACATTGCCGATCCACCTGCATGCGTGCCTTCCTCATCCACCTGCATGCTTGCTTTTCTGCCTACCTATCTGCAAACCTACTTACCTACCCCACCACACGCCCAACGACCAACCTAGATATATTCATTTACTTACCTACTTTACCGAATCATCCACCCACTCATCATCCTACCTACCTACTTAACCTACCAACCAACATACCTACCTACCTACCTACCTACCCACCAGCCCATCCACCGACCTACCTACCTACCTCCTACCCACGCATTCACCCACCCTACCTACATAACCCACCTAACCTACCTACCTACCTACCCACCAACCAACCAACCATTCAGCCAACCCGCCCACCGACCTACCTACCTCCTACCCATGCATTCACCAACCTTACCTACCTACCTAACGACCCACCTAACTACCATCAATACAATACAAAAAAAACAATACAAACTTTATTTATAGTCGGAAGGTTATAAACATTAAAACATTAGCTATGAATAGCTATTTACCGACTAGTGCCTCGACCTTCTACTTGTTAGGGACCGACCATTTGATATTCTGGGGGGGGGGGGGGGGCCTGGTATATTTATCAAAAAAATTCCCTGTCTTTGGATATGCAAGAAAAAAATAACCTGGCTCATAAGGGGGTTCAAAAAAATAACCTGGCTTCAAAAGTAAGAGAAAAAAATAACCTGTCTCCACCCAAAATTTCAAAAAAAAAAAAATATAGTCTGCAGATAATTCCATTGGAATTGAGTCTTTATAATCTCTCTGGCTTCTGGGGGCTGTGCCCCCAGACCCCCATATCTATAGTAATATTTTAATATTATCTACAATTGGCTTACACCAGCAGGCCCGCATGTGCATACATTTACAAAAGAATCCTATACAACATTGACATACATGTATCATTGATCTGCCACATTACAAAGTAAATGTTTCCACTAAAACTGAATTGCAAAAGAGTCACTAGCTTATGGCACAGGCATTCGGTACATTGGAAGTTAGAGGGGGTCAGGACATAAACATCGACCGATAAATTATATAAATTATATATAATTTATCGGTCGATGTTTATGTCCTGACCCCCTCTAACTTCCAATGTACCGAATGCCTGTGGCTTATGGGAGACAAAACCATTATGGCAAAATAAACACTCTAAAAGGCAAAAGTCCCAATATAAAAACCCTTATTTTTACCATCATTCCTAGTTTTTCTCTTGTTTCCAGTCTTAAAAATTGCCTTTGAAATTGGGAAATTGCTTTAGCTTCTGGGGGCGTTGCCCCCCAGACCCCCCTTTCTTAACTTCTTAGCACATAACTTTCAGCCATTTTATTAATTGCCATTCATGTATGATGTGACTCTATCGGTAAGTATTTATCAAACTTTCTAAAGGACGAATAAAGCATGTTTTTGCATATATTGGGATAGAAAAAAACTTAAATTCCTAATGTTCGCCCTAAAACTTTGCCAAAATAGCCCTAAATTTTGGCCAAAATATCCCTAATTTAAGGCCTAATTTTTTGCCAAACTCTTACAGGGATGTTTGTATCTGTACCTTAGATGAAAAGAGTAACATGCTCCAGGCACTGGTTTGCAAAAGCAAGCTAAGCCATGCCCTTCGCCTGGTTAAAGACAGCACCATGTTCTTTTTGTGAGAAAAACAGGTGAATAAAATACTGATGTGGGTAAAATAAAAGGATATTAAGATCAAGTAAACAAGGATCTGATAGTTCAGCTATAAAATAAAAAAAAATAACCTGTTTGAGTTAGTTTGTAAAAAAAATAAATTAGCTTCCACAAGGTGAAAAAAAAAAGAAATTGTTTCCAGAGGCCAGTGAAATAAAATGTGTCTCCATCAAGAATACCAGGCCCCCCCCAGAATATCAAATGGTCGGTCCCTTACTTGTCTCGGAGTTCCGGACTATCTAGTCCCATGCGCCTGATGGTGTTACCTCGTCCTCTTGCAGGAGGGCAAGGGCATACTTTTGTACCAATAATGATGATGATGATGTGCCTATGCTAATACCCTAGGACTGTCAATAATAATGTGCCTGTAAACCGCGTATATACAGATGTTCCTGGTACTGTACGAGTATGTTGTTTCGAGTCGTTGTTGCTGTTTCAGGTTGATATATCCAGCACTGAAACCAAAGCTTGTACTATTCTACCACAATTTACTTCCATCACCTAACATATTCTATTCTAGTGTAGTCTATTATTACATGATGTTACATTTGTACAGTTGCGGTTTATTTCACTTGACGTTATTTATTAGAGAAATTTCATTTTATTTTAGTTAATCATTCTTCCCGTAACAGCAGGAAGAAAAACATTGGAAGTGTAACCAACATAATTTTTGGAAATAAGGGGCCTTCCCGACACACCAGGAAGAAAAGTGTATGAAGTGATAACCGACATATATAATTCATTGGGAATAAGATTCACCGAAATAGCTGTTAAAGGCATGGCTAAGATTGCGGCCAAAACATTAGTTAAAACAAAAGACAGGCAATGATCAAATCAATCAAATCCCACATCCCGTCCTCAAAACCAAAGGGGAAAGAAGAACACACACACACACACACACACACACACACACACACACACACAATAAAACAAACGTGCACAATAAACTGAATGAATAGTTCTTTTCCAAATACGTGGTCATTCGGCTACCCTAATTTAAAACAGCAGTAACATCTTTTTTCCTATTTTCTATTTTAAACTACAAAACGAAACAGAAAGCAGAATGGACAGCTATTCAGGTGACAGTCAGCAGCTACAGAGTCAGTATTTTGAGAAAGAAATTAGCACAGACAGACGCTACACTCTGGGTTGCAAGCTGAAAACTAGACGGGATTAGCCCAAACTTGACCTCTGCCCCCTCCAATAACTGCAGATTTTAGATTGATTTGAGCGACATCATTGTTTATAAACCAACCACTAGCATGAAAGGTCTTCTCTTCAAACAAAAATAATGTATTTCTTTGGTCAGTCTGACCAAACTTCCTAGCCCCATTTATTGACAGGAACATGTATTAGGAATTCAGTGCAAGATGCTTATCAGCTGATTTCTATAAATATATTTAGAAATATTAACCCCAGCAGTATGTGATGAGTATCCTCCACAAGATAGGTTTTAGTGATAACCATACAAAAAAACTTTGAATAAGTATTAGCAACACATTTTTAGAGGAAGATGATCAATTAAAAATACAATGTATGTTGCAGGGGATACTCATCAAATATTCTACCTGTGTTATGATCCATCAAATAATATGCTGTGGTAGTAATCATTTACTCTTACACCTATGTTGTGAGCCATCAAACAAAAGATGTGGGTACTCATCAAATACTCCCACTTCATATATGTTATGAGCCATAAAACATATGTTAAGGGTACTCAGCAATGATATGCATTCTGCCTATGTTATAAGCCATCAAAATGTATGTTTGGGTACTCACCGATTACTGTCTCTCCACAATGTTATCCACCGTCAAAACATATGTTCTAAGTACTCAGTTACACTCACTCCACCTATGTTATGCGCCATTTAAGTGTATATTGTGGGTACTCGTTAATAACTCACATCGTTGTGGATCACTTAAACATTTGCTATAGATACAGAAAAATCGACTTAAACATATGTCATGGCACACTGATCTGTGAGACTTTCCTCGCTAATATTTGTTTAATGAGTAACTATGAAACATGCTTTTAGAAGGAAAATAATTCAATAAAACGTGGGTAAGTGTATGCTTGACACATCGCACAGCGATTATTTTTAGAAGTGACATATGTTATGGGCATCTGTTATAATTACACTTTTAAAGTAAAACATCGGAGCCTGGCTGTTCCGAAACGCTATATTAACATTCTAAATTTCCACTAGTTTTAAATTTTGTAGAAATGAGACTGAAGCGGGGACTAAACAGTCACTAGAAGACAAGAGAGAGAGAGAAAGGGAGAGAGAGAGAATTTTCGCACAGCGTTATCAGTCTCAAATATGAGTAATTACCACAAAATTCCAAACACACTGCCAAATATTTATTTAACCATAGGAAACCATAGGAAACCATAACAAACTATTTCTTTCTCACAATATTTTGAATTGTTTCAAATGCTGTATACGAGGGTCATACAATAAATCCTACAAACGACTGAGTTTCAGGCAAATGATAATGAATAGCGAATCAAACGGTCAAAATAACTCCTTAACGCTTTCCCGTCGTTCCAGTCAACAATTACTAGGACTATTATGACCTTGCAAATGTCGTTGCTAGGCAACAGAAGAGTAATTACATTAGGGGTGCGGCGGTACAACGGATAAAATATTTCCTTAACTGACATTTATTTATTATCAAAACGTACTCGCGACATGTTGTAATGTAGATATTAAAGAAAATATAAACGGCGAACCTCGTTTATTATCATTTAAATACCATAGGCAAACGTCCAAAACTAGAAATTTGTTAAAATTCTGTAATATTCTTTTGCTGCCTAGCGACAACATTTGTTTGGTAATGTGAAATTATAACTGTCTCTTATCTGTGTTCTTAAATATAAGACAATCATTTTAGAACATGAATTCTTATGATTTGAAAGACCTATAAACAGATATGCAGGGATTTTCCTCCCTACACCTCTTGTAATAGACGTTGTGTGTGTGAGCAAATTTACCGCCGGTATTGCTTACCCCTTTGCATTCAGAACCTTCTCATTTACGAGAAAGATATGTCACATGCATGATTGTAGCACAAATGTGTTTATTATATGTGATCTGTTTATGGTAGAATTTGATTACCCTAGCTCAATCAATAAAAAGTTATGACGGAGTTTTGCAAGACTTCTTGGATGACCCTCGTATACTGCCACAATTAGAATGCTTGCTGAAGCATACTTTTTAAATATTTTGACCATAAATTCAAACACATATGTACTTCATTTAAGTAAGTAATAGGGAATTTCTAGTAATCGTCAGCCACCATTAACAGTTTCTTGTCCAGTGCATTTATTTTGACTGCAGGAACAAATTACTGGAGCAGGTAACAGTTAGAATACTATTATTTTAGATCAAGCAGGAAAACTGGAAATAAGTTGAACTCTGGCCTTTTATGCCAGTCTGTAAAGTAACAATAAATTTCCTGTCAGTCATGTTCACCAGAAAGGGCCTGATATGATTTGTGCCATATTTGGCCCCCATATTTACGAATTTCAGAATTGTATCTTTTAACCTCTGTCAATGATATATAGGTGCTGAAACCTTTAACTATCTATTATCATTCAATTTTTCTACATTCATGGCACTTTTATGTGTTTTTTTTTTCTGCACATCTAGATGCACCCTACTCAGCTGAATTTTGGCATTTTCTACCATTTTTTTGCCGCCATTTGGGCTATAAAGTATGTCAGCCCAGTCAAGTGCACGGCTAATTTTTTGCACAGTGATGGATTTCAATAATGTAAACAATGTGTGAAAAATTCAGCTGTGCACTTAACTGGGCTGACACTTAATTTTATACTTTTGAAAAACCTTGCCGTTTCTTGGACACTTTACCGGTGATCTCAACATAAAAATGCCCATATTTCCGCTCATAGACAAAATAAACATATGTTGTGGTATTCATTTTCTAGTTAGAACACTGGGAATTATTTGGTACACATTCTATTTTGATCCGTTGAAATTTTTTGGTTAGCGTCTCTCTATGCCGAGTGGGTAGGGTACCTGAGCAGGCCTTAAACAGTACACATCTGTTTAGCGGTGTTGTACCACTTATTTGTGTATCACCAAAAGTGCTCTCTAAAGCTGTGTTAACTGTCTTGTTTCATTAAAGGAAACCCTTCTAAACACAGTTTTCTTGTCGTTTTATTTAAAATTTAATAATGAAACAAAACAGGCATGTCTGAAATTATGTTATTCTGAGGTTTCAGGAAGAAGAAACATATTATTTCTGTATGAACCTGTTTACTCAGATGATGAGCAACAAAAACGTGTAATTTTTAAGAAAGCTTGAATGGGGGCCAAAAACGGCCCAAATCATACCAGGTCCTTTCAATACAATGACTCTTGGCAACTAGAGATATAAATCTGATTCACAACAGACCATTAGAAACAGCCTTACTTCCTGGGTTATCTACAAATTTTCAGTAGAACTGACCGCTAGTTTTGCAGAGGCTAATAAAATCATTATATCAACTGATCTTGCATCGATCTAGTACATTTACATTTCATGCTAACAGAAGAAAATTCTTTCCCTCTCTGAATGGAAAAGTAAACATTTGTAAATGATTGATATAAAAAAATGAATGGACTGTTTCTAGTCTAGTTGAAAACCTGCTGTAATCTTTAAACTAAGTTGGAATTTTTCTCTGTTTAGTGTTTAGGGAAACTCCAGTTAAGGTCCTGATACGAATGATGGCCCCAGAGGGTGTATTCCGATATTTTTGAGCAAAATAGGCTAGCCTATTTATTTGGGTTCAAAATTTTGAATTTTGCTATTTATTTATTTTTCTTTGAAAAAAGAGAGACTATTTTGGCGGGAGAAGGGGCTGGACGATATGGACAATTTTGAGGACATTTTGGGGGGAATATTTTTGGTCACTTCTAAGTTGAACTATTTTTCATTTTAATTTTTTTTTTGTCTTTTTTTTGAGGGGGGGGGGGATGAGGGGTGGGGAGGAGGGGGCTTAACAAAAAGGTCAAGGTACAAATACGAATATATTTTGGGGGTAAGCTAAAGCACGGGTGGTAAACCTAGGAACTACCACGAAATTGTGTTAACGTAATTTTGTTCCCAAGCCACATACGGGACATAACGGGGTAGTTTCCAGGCCGAAAAACTGATAAACAAAGGTTGGTGTCATTTTGGTTTTTGTTTTATTTTACTACTAAGAACAAACAATGGTGAAATCGGCCAATATGGTTCCGTGTAAATATGTCTCAGCGTCCCCTCTAGCCCCAAATTTTATATGAAAAGTTATTTTCTTTCTTTAGATTTTTGTTTCCCCTCTGAGCATCGGACCAACTTTCCCCAACGTACAGTGCCAGTTCGAAGGATTTTAGCCCGTATCTGTCAAATTAAATTGAATGTGATATCATTTGCCGATGAAAATGATAAAAAAGACCCTTAATAAACGTTTCTACACAGAAAAAAAATCCGAGCGTTTACTCGTAAAAGATTCATGCCCTGTCTGTCCTGTGTGGTAGTTTCCAGCGCATCGTGGTAGTTAAAATGCTATCGTGGTAGTTGCCAAGACTATGTAGTAGTTCCAATCAACAGATTTTCCGCGCGTTTAAGAATCGTCAATACTAGTGCACCTATCAATATTCCCCCCCCCCCCGGGAGGGATACCATGGGGATTAGACAGTCAAAAATCCCAACCCATGGGAATTAGATAGAACACCTAAAAACGGGGTTGGGACATTTGATACTTTTCTGGAAGTTCTAAATTAGATTTTATAACAAATTTGATGGCCCACCAAAGAAATTTGTGACACCACATATTTGCTTATGGGTAGGGAATTGGAGCGAAAGTTTTCAAAATTGTCTTATTCCCCATGGGTATCCCGCCGCCTCCCTCTGGGGGAAAACATTGATAGGTGCATTGGGACCAGTCGTGACTCAATTTTATAACTGATATGCGTTTCACTGAGAGAAATAATACCCATAAAACTAAGAGCTTATACAGTTGTAAGAAGCAGCCCCTTTCCACAAACCACCGCAAACCACCCCAAACCACCGCAAACCACCTTTTTTTTTATATATGATAACAATGGAAAAGGGTGAAAATGGATGTGAAAGTGCTAGAATAAGAGCACCTCTGACACTACGATTCGCTAGTATTGGTATTGAGGGTGATGGAAAATTATAGGCGGACGAGACTGATATTACATCTATAGATAATGAGATAGCTATAGATCAAGAAAGATTGTATAAAGTATGGTAGGTTGTTAATTTTTTACAATTTGAACTTCATAACCCAGGGAGAGGGGGTACTCTGAATATAAGTATATAAAAAATCTTAACTTTAGGCTAAAGTGACAGGGCGAAATTAAACCAGTATTTTGTTGACCGAAAATAGAATACTTATGCCTATTACATACCAAGTAATACATTTTCATAGTGGTTTGCGGTGATCGGGGTGGTGATGCTGCTTATGGTAAAATCATTACGTTGATCACCCAAAACGTAATGCTAAAGCATATTCTATATTCTCCTCATATCAGGAAACCTATTTCAAAAGTGGTTTGCGGTGGTTTGCGGTGGTTTGCAGTGGTTTGCGGTAATTCGATGGTCCCTCGGGTTGGGTCACTTTTTATATACATGTGAGTGCGACGATGAACGGGCATGTTATATGTTAATTATAAGGCATGTTTATTCAACAACAAATTAGCTATGTGAATATCCCTTCTTTTCATTCTTCTCATCATTTCAATAGCCCACTAAATTTAAAATTCAGGCAGTCGACAAATTTTATCCGACAAAAGGTTGTTTGAAAGGTCTTTGTATGAATAAGAGGGGTATTCAAGGTTCGGCCCGAACACCCCGTCTTTAAAAATTTGAAGTAGCCCCTGAGTAGTGAACATCTGCTGATGGGAACTACTACTAAAATCCTACAAAGTCTTGGCAACTACCACGATAGCATTTTAACTACCACGGTGAGCTGGAAACTACCACACAGGACAAACTGGGCCTGAATCTTTTACGAGTAAACTCTTGGCTTCTGTTTTCTATGCAGGAACGTTAAGTAAGGGTCTTTGTATCATTTTCATCGGCAAATGATATCAAATTCAATATAATTTGATGGATACGAGCTCAATTCCATCGAATTGGCACTGTACTTTATGGAAAATTGACCCGATACTCAGTGCGGGCGCAAAAATCTAAAGAAAGAAAATAACTTTTCATATAAAATTTGGGGCTAGAGGGGACGCTGAGACACATTTACACGGAACCATATTGGCCGATTTCACCATTGTTCGTTCTTAGTAGTAAAATAAAACAAAAACCAAAGGGACACCAACCTTTGTTTATCAATTTTTCGGCCTGGAAACTACCCCGTTATGTCCCGTATGTGGCTTGGGAACAAAATTACGTTAACACAATTTCGTGGTAGTTCCTAGGTTTACCACCCGTGTAAAGGACTATGTGCATTAAGGCCCAAAAAACGGCCCCCAACCAAAGTGACTTAAATTGGTAGAATTAATAGCTGTGGTATACCCCTATATGGAACCGATAAGGAAATAGGTGACAGACATTATATATGAGGACAAAATGGGATCAAAGGTTATAACCTTCAAGCCACTCTCCATACCAGGAAAATTACATTGTCGTTCTATGTTTGAAGCATGTAATTATATTTTTCTTTTTGAATGAGTTTTAATTATACACCTGGCATACGAAATAGTTAAGGAATATAATAATTTTGACTTTTTGTCCGTTGGGCCATATCTTAATTTATTTGTTTGTCCATCTGTTTGTCTGTTTGTCAACATTTACATCAAAGTTCTGAATTCAACGTTTTGACTGTTTATATCTATGTAACCATAATATCAGATCTTATTCATATTTGGTTCATTATATCTCTATAGCATTACCTTTGGTATGGAATATCTAGGATTCACAGTAAGGCCCCTGCGGGGAGCCAGGGTCAATAATTATGACTAAGACACTTTCATTATGTGAAAGTTTTGCCTTAAACTTTTTAGGTTGCTCATATCTCTTTAACTGCAAGTCAGCTTCTTTTCACATTTGGTTAATAATATTTCGGTAGGAGTTGCCTTGACAAAGGATATACAAGCCCCAGGGTTGGGCCCCTGGGTGGGGCCAGTGAACTATAATTAGGACTGATGCATCTGTTGTAAATATTTGCTTATAGTGTTGTTATACTAGAATGGAGCCTTTTAATATACATGTAGAGCAAAATTTTCTTCCGAAAATTTAAATTCATTAGTCGACATAATCGTTACTGCTTCCTGAAGGTCAAGGTCACAGACTTCGAAACTTTAATCGGATTTGCATTAAAGTTTTTGCTAAGTTTGTTTGAATTTGGCAGAGGCACTGGCTGGGGTAATCCACTGCTCACTTGTTCTCTCTTTTGAATGTTTCCATAGCTTTTGAAGGCCCTTACTTATGATTTTATTATAGATTAGATTTACTATCATATCTATAGTTGATTGTAAACAATGTCAAATAAAAACATAAATGTTTTGATGCCCATTTCAGCTTAAAACTGTGCTGAAATGTGTCACACATGTCTGAATGAAAGCCTGAATGGCAACATTTCAATTACTTGCCGGCTGACTTCAATTTCAGTCAATTTCTGCTTGACATCTGTCAGTATGCACCAAAAAGAAATAATGTTATTGATTTTATATGTATAATCTGATGTTTATTCAAGTGAATGAGGGAGAGGAATCCTATAAGCAGAGGGAGAGGAATCCTCAAGCATTTTGCTTTCATTCCAATCCCATTAACTATTTTTTGTGTATATCTTATGTTGCATGTGAGTGAAATTATGAATAAAATATGTTTAAACTATACTAACTGAATGTAAAAAACACTAACTTCCTATTCTACAAACATGCAGATATATTCAATAAACTGTTAAACCTTCCAAGAACAAGTTCTGGAATAGTGGTTCCATGATCAGTAAAGCAAGCATAACTGAGGCAAGTTATAGTACTTTTTCCTTCATGTTGGGGCAGAAATTCTTGAACAGTAAGTACAAACCCTGATAAGACTGCATCTGATTAGGAACAGTTAACTCAGATGCTGCACCATTGTTGTTTTACAAACAGTATAGCTACTGTAAGTAGTAAAAAGTTCCCATTTTAGGGTAATCCAACTGACGCAACATTTTTAGGATATTATTTGTAACTTGTTAAAAGCTGTTAAATTACTTAAATGTAAGCTATATGGCTATGGTATTGGTGGTAGGACTCTTAAATGGATAGATTCTTTTTCTGTTACAGGCAGCAGCGTGTGGTAGTTAATGGAGTTAAATCGGATTGGGCCCCGGTGTTGTCGAGTGATCCCCAGGGCACCGTACTTGGACCACTTTTGTTCTCGTTGTACTTCCACTTTCATATCGGCAAATCCCCACTTATAAAGACTACAACAGGTTTACATTTTTCCCTAGGACTATCATCCATTGGAATGCCCTCCCACCCTACATACCGGTCCTTCCCACCTTTGCGCAGTTCAGTGGTGCTGTCTGCCAGGTGATCCATGTCTCTCCCTAAACACCAATTTCTTTTTTTATCTTTTAAGTATACTAACACTCTTTATCGCACTGTACAAACTTATTTCACACACTTTCCTATACTTTGTTTCAGCTAACCCCCTTCAGCACTTCGTTCGCCGGAACCCGTCTGACGTCCCCCTCGGGGGTTAAGACGTAAAGGAATAGATAGATAGATAGATAGATAGATAGATAGATAGATATATAGATAGATAGATAGATAGATAGATAGATAGATAGATAGATAGATAGATAGATAGATAATGGATAGTCATGTCATTTTAGCAAGGTATAATAGACAGGGAATGTTTGAAAATTGAATTTATATGTCAATATGTTGGTGTGTTAAGCTTTGCGTATATGGCTTTTTTTGGTATCCATGCCCTCTGACCTCCGAGAGCAAAATCTGAGTGTGCGCATGTTCAGTGCGGAACTCCGAACTCGCTTATTAGGTCTGCGTGCACATGGAAGTAAATAGGTAGGTAGTAGGTAGGTAGTGTTAAGGTTAGGGTTAGGTGGCAATTTAGTGGGTAGATTGATGGTTGATGGATGAATAGGTAGACAGGTAGGTAGCCCCGTTCCAGGTTAGAATTTCGACTCCTCGGTTGAGATGTGCCTATCCTTCGTGGACAGTCATGATTGATTAAAATTGTACAGGACAATTGAACACGGCTACCTTATCAATAGCGCTGAAGTTTTTGCACGGACTTAGGGCCAATAGTCATAAAATGGCTGCGCCCGGTGTTGAAACCGAAAATTGCAATTCATTTCGCAATACCATGATTTAACCACAAGTACGTCCATCCAAATAGAGGTACCGGTCGAGGAAAGAATATCCAGCTATGAATAATTCAAAAATAATAATTCCAGCTGTCGTTATGACAGGTATACTCGAACTCCATATTCTCGCGGCAATCCTATATTCTCGCGGTAGTGCTTTTTTAAAGCCCTCAGACATACATGTCTCCTTATTTTTATATTGGCTTACAGGCTTCCGAAATATAAAGTATCAGAACACTTTTGATTTCAGTTCTGTCATTTTTTAAAGCTTCTATGACTTCTAAAAGTCAAATTAGTGAAAAAATACCAAATGTGGTAACAAGGAACACCCCAGGATGATAAAAGTGGCGATAAAATAGAAAATAATTGTGTGGTCATGTTATTTCTTGCTTTATTTAATTGAAGTATGGTTATATTAACCATTTTAAATAAGGAAATATTTCTGCTTGCATTCAGTTTGCTAACATTGAGGCAAATAGCCATGTACCGTGAGAATATGGAGTCCGTATTTCTGCCTAACCATTTTGGGGTAGTGCTATGTGCAATTGAAAATATGACACTCATCAGAAAGTAGAAAACACAAAACTGCCATGAGGCTTAGATGAAATACTAGAGGGCTTAACTACTTAGAGTATGTTGGGTTGTTGGCTCTCCTTAATTAGCCAGACTTGCTTGTATCCTTAGTGCCGTGAGAATAGGGAGTGCCAGTCTACTGACTTTAATCTATAGGTTTTCTAATCTGTAAATTCGGACACGCTGAGCACCTGTTGTCTCAACGATTTGTCATGATCTCAGAACTTCTAGGATCTCAGATTCTGATACCCTTGTACCGAGGATCAAACCAGGCCCAATTGATTTTAAGGCAATACTCATAAATGGTCAATAAGGCAGTTCAATGCGATGGTTGTGAACTGTGGCTACACAATGAATGTTCTTTTCTTTCTTCTTTCTTCCATTTACGCCTTAACCCCAGAAGGGGACACAGACGGTGTACTTTTGTACACTCCGGTGTTGTAGGATGGAAGCCTACATATAGCCATGTAGCTATAGTAGGCATCTTTAACCTGCACAGGGGATGACTCTCCCTGCACAGGGGGCCTCCAGTTAACGTCCCGATCCGAAGGAAGGCACACTTGTTAGCATCATCCCTGCAAATGATGCTAGAAAAACGGGTTCGGACATAGGAAGATTTCGCCTCGGGCGGGATTCGAACCCACGACCTCTGGCTTCAGAGTCAAGTGCACTAACCACTGAGCCACCGCTCTTTATTTCGGACGCTGATTATGAAAATGTTTTGACTTCTGGATGCACATGGATTTGTCCAAAATGTGAATTTTTCAACTTCTCGGACTCCTTCTTCGATGATCAGTTGAATCTAGTGACTGAGAATCGATTTAATCCACTGTCAAAGGATGAGAATGTTAGGCTTTCATCAAACAGTTCAAATGAGTCAAATTTTAATGGCAAGACTCTTGGCGGTTTGAAACTTGTTAGTTTGAACATAAATAGTATTAGGATTGGATTTATTATCTTTCCTTGATGTCCACCAACCTCATGTTGTGGCTATTCAGGAAACAAAAATTGACAGTTCAGTTGCAACTTCGGAATTGTTCCCTGAAACATTCCCCTACAATGTATTCAGGAAGGACAGAAACCTTCATGGTGGCAGAGTGATGCTTCTCATTCATAAGGACATTCGGCACATGCCCTTGTCAGAAATAGAAAATGTCTCCGAATCAGTTTGGGTTAAAATTTTGGCAAACAAAACTTCTCATTATGTAGCAAGCTGGTATCGTCAACCTGGTGGCTCAAGTGAGGAATTTCAATTGTTCCATGATCAGTTAGATCATATTAGGACAAAGCACAAGGGAAATAAGCTCCCCTCAGTACACGTACTAGGGGATTTTAACTTCAAAGATATTGCTCGGCCAGACCAACTTAATAAGTCAGGATCAGAATTAAGTCAGTCAGAGGGACAACTGTTGATTGATGTCATGAATGACCATGGTTTAGAACAACTGGTGAATTTCCCCGACTCTGGAGAAAAACACATTGGATTTAATTCTCACTTCGCTTCCTGGCCAGTTTCAAGAACTACATTCCCCAGACAAACTTAGTGATCATGATGTGATATCAGGAACATTGAAAATTTATGTCCCCCCAAAAAAGAAACCTCAAAGGAAAGTGTTTTTGTACCAAAAGGGAGATTTTGAATCAATGAGGAAAGAAGTGTCAGACTTCGCAAAACATAGGTACTTCAGTAGTTACTCGGACAATCGCTCAGTTTAGGAAAACTTTGACTCGATAACCTCCTTTATTCAGGAGTCTGCTGAAAAGCATATCCCCTCAAAAACCAGTAGGTCAACCTCCTCTGTTCCTTGGATAACCCCTGAGATAAGAAGAACGATTCGTAGAAGAAATAAGACACATGCGAAGGCCAAAAAGACTGGCAGTAGCAAACTTAGGTCAAAATTTGAATCTTTGAGAAGGGAAGTTAAAGCTGATGTGAAAAAGCAACATGATTTGTATGTCAATAACTTGGTTGGTGACATAAAGGCTAATCCCAGAGACTTCTACAGGTACATTAATAGTCAAAAGAAAGATACTCAAGGTACCCCAACCCTAAAGAAGAGAACTGGTGGTGGTGTTGCGAAAATCAAAGTTGGAACAGGCTGATGAATTTAACGGTCAGTTTTCGGATGTGTTTAACGAAAGTGAGCACACCCAAGTCCCCCTTCCTAATCCCTAGGCTCCTTTCATGGATGACATTCATGTTTCGGCAGAAGGTGTAATGAAACTTCTTAAGGGCTTGAACCCATCGAAAGCTTAAGGACCTGATGAATTGCATCCTGGAGTCTTAAAAGAACTAGCATCTGAATTAGGCCCAATGTTTGCTCATCTCTTCCAACAATCTATTGACACGGGCGAAATCCCCAAGGAATGGTCTCTTGTAAATATATGCCCACTCTTCAAAAAAGGAGATAGGTCTTTGGCTTGCAATTACCGACCTGTTTCTCTAACTTGTGTACCATGCAAGTTACTTGAACACATTGTCTGCTCTAATATTATGGCACATTTGGATGAACATAAACTTTTGTCAGACAGACAACATGCTTTCCGGAAGAAACATAGCTTTGAAACTCGATCACGGTTATAAATGACTGGGCTAAAATCTTGGATAAGGGTGGTCATGTTGACACTTTTATCTTGGACTTCCAGATAGCTTTTGACACTCCCCCTCATGAATTACTTAAATGTAAGCTATACGGCTATGGTATTGGTGGGAAGACTCTGAAATGGATAGATTCTTTTCTCTGTTACAGGCAGCAGCGTGTAAAGTAAATGGAGTAAAGTTGGATTGGGCCAAAGTTTTGTCGAGAGACCCCCAGGGCACAGTGCTTGGACCATTGTTGTTCTCGTTATACATTAACGATATAACAGAAAATATTGACTCTGAATTAAGACTTTTTGCTAACGACTGTGTTTGCTATCGTGAAATCAGAGATATTGAAGACACGGTGAAACTTCAGGAGGATATAGATCATTTAGGTTGCTGGGCAAGGAGTTGGGGCATGAGATTTCAACCTGCTAAATGCAATATAATGCAAATTACAAGGCAACGGATCAAGAAGATCAATGCTTCCTATACCTTAGAGGGAATGGTCCTGAGTAAGGTAGAAATTATCAAGTATCTCGGCATAACCATTGCCAATGATTTGAAATGGAACACACATGTCAGTAATATTTGCACAAAGGCTAATAGGACCCTCTGCTTCCTCAGATGTAACTTGGCAGCATGTCCACAAGATGTTAAGGAGTCAGCATACAAGGGACTGGTGGGTCCAGTCCTTGAGTATGGCAGTATGGACCCTCAAAGTATACTTCTTCAAGATGAGCTTGAGGAGGTGCAAAAAAGGGCAGCTAGATTTGTAACGGGAAATTACACATATGAAACTGGGAGTATGACTGGCATTCTGGAGAAACTTAAGTGGGAATCCCTAAAAAAGAGAAGGAAAGATAGTAGACTCATAATGCTTTACAAAGGTCTGAGGGGTGCAGCCAGTATACCCATAAATGACCTTGTTCCCCCAAGTAGGCGTACCAGGAATCATCATTCCCTGACATTTCAAACCCCATTGGCTGGGACTGACATTTACAAGTCCAGTTTCTTCCCCCAGAGTATTAGAGATTGGAATTCCCTGGAAGATTCACTTATTTCTGCTGCTGAGGGTGCAGAGGATTCAGTTACTACGTTTACTTCTCTTATTTGGGCTAGGGACTAGCTTCCCTGATTCACAGGTCCTGGTGAATGATTGTCCTTGGACGTATCACCTGTAAACAATTCTGATTCTGATTCTGATAAAGCAGTGCAGATGTAATATGAAATAGGTGTTACCTACATGCGTTCAAAAACAGATTGTTTTTTTCAAAGCTGAGGGCATATAATCTGCATCAATTGCCAGACAAATTGACACATGAGATTAATGACACATGATTTATGATGCAGTTTTTTTTGGTATTTTTGCTGATACACAGCTAAATCAGTTTAGTTAGTAATTTCTCCCATGCAGGAACAAAATTCCTCATTTTTCAGTGCTCCAAGTACCATATGCTGGGACTGAATTTTTAAGTCCAGCAGCTATGGATGAGCATATCCTTCCTTCTTCTCTCATTTCCTCTGCCCCAGTTTTGTCTGAGGATCGCATCTCCACATTTATGTCCTTAGTGAGGTCAAAAGATCAGATTTTCTGCCCCCCGCTACCACGCCCACCGCACTCTCCCTCTCATATGGGAAAGGAGTAAATAGTATTCAAAAACAGCAGGTCCATAGAAATACCGGAATGCACCAAAACACCGGAACGCACCTGTATTTACCTGAACACACTATAAAGAAAGGGTTTTCCTTTACTTGTGTGAGGTTTTAAGACTGGCATATTATTGGATATCATTATTTAGAGGATAATAAATTAGGTTTTCAAGTTGATATACAACTTACAGAAAAAATGTTTTCTGGTAAAAATGCTTTTCTGTTCAAGAATAGAGACAGTGAGTGTATGTAAAGCAGAACTGTGTCTGTTCTGATGTCTGTAAAAAAGCTTCTTGCTGGATCAGGAATCATTATTATGCATTATTTTAATTTCAAGGCACCATAGAAGTAAAATGAAATTGTCTTGAATGCATTTTATGATCCTTGACACTGTAATGGAATGTAGGACAGACTCAAGTAGTGTCCCACTGGGCACACAACGTTGAATCAGTATAACAAAATAGGGCTCAAATAATGCTTTTCATCTTTTCATCAAATGAGCACTTCATACTTAACCCCGAAAACCAATATCTGTCCGGGAAAACCCTATTTTAATAGTGCGTTCCGGTAATTACAGATGCGTTCCGGTGTTTTGGTGCGTTCCGGTATCTCTATGGACCGAAAAACAGTGTTACATGTTGATATGCCTATTTGATAAGATAATGATATATTATGGTACATGTTAACCTGCCAGTTGAGACATTGAGGCGGTTGAGAAAGATGACACTTTTGGTTAAAGTTTTGAACTTTGTTCTAAATGTTTTGCAAACTGTAATTCAGACCAACGTATGTAGAGTTTTGCCTCATATGTTAGTATGTATTTCAAAGCACCAGATAATGTGGAAATTTGAAGATAACTTTTCTTATTTCTCAGTAAAAGCATACATTGTGACACCATACAACTGCCTTGATTAGTCCTCTTATTAGGCCTAATGAAAGGTTTCATCTAGACGGTTCTAATGAGGAATCACAACAAATGTTTTTTTGAGAAATAGGAAAATTATTCCTGTTACCCCTTCTTATCTGGAGCACTATTTAATTGTAGCTGCAGCTTTATGGACTGCTTGGAAGGCATTAGAAGCTATGAAGAGGAAAAAGAAAAGGTTAAAGTTCAGAGATATGGAGCAGCGAGAGATCCATGTGATAAACACTCCTGAGGATTGGGAAAAATTATACCCTGTGCTCAAGGAACGTTGTGACAGAATTAAGGTCAGTCTTTTTCATTGCCATTAATATTCCAATTACCGAAATTTAAATATCATTTAAAAGATTATTTGAAATCATATACATTTTATAAGCGTGCCTTTGAGAAGCAAAGGAGAGCTTATGCTATACCCCCAGCGTCGTAGTCTGAGTATGCGTCAGCGTTCCTGTCCACGTCCGTGTCTATGAGCAGTTTAATCTATGTTAGCCATTTGCGTTGAGGTCTTTTTCTCACAAAGTATAAGGGCTAGAGTAATGAAACTTGGTACACACTTACATCAGCACATAATCACCTGAATGTATGCACGATGTATGATCTTGACCTACTGGTCATTGTCTGCTGACTTTGAAAAAAAATTAGGTTAATGTATGTTAAGCATTGGTTTTCAAGTCAGTTTCAAAGTAGTTATAAGGGTTAGAGTCATCATATTTGGTCTTTACTTGCATCTGGATGAGGGCATCTGAGTGTAACCAACCATATAGGACAGTGACCTGCATTTTTACACTTCATTGACTTTATGATATTTCTCACTCCTTATATGGGTTACAGTTATGATACTTTGCACACACTTACACTTGGACAAGATCATTTCAGCAGCATCCTCTTCGTATGGATTTGAGTATATTATATGCTTCATTTGACTTTATGATATGCTTCACTGACTTTGTGATATTTCTTAGTTCCTGTATGGGTTAGGGCCATGATACTTGGCAAACAACATACGGACAGGACCATTTGGACACCATCGTCCATGTATGGATTCAACCTATATTTTTGCTTCACTGACTTTATGATACACTTTGCTGACTTTGTGATATTTCTCAGTCCCTATATGGATTAGAACCATTATACTTGGCACACACTTATATATGGACAAGAACATTTTAGCATTGCCATTCATGTATGGATTTGACATGTGTTTTATGCTTCACTGACTCAGTCATATTTCTTAGTCCCTATATGGATGGCAGTCATTATACTTGACAAATACATTTGGACAAGAGCCTTTCAATACCACCACCAGCGCTGTGAGAGTCAAGCTCCTGTAAGGCGCACTTTGTTGTCTTCTGACAACTCTTGTTATTATGGATACAGCTATGTGTGAAAACAGCAAGTATGAAATAACTTTGAAGTAAGAATTGTACAGTGTGAACACAGACGCAAATGTCCAAAACATGCACATTATAGAGAGAAACATTTTCATTTTAATGTTTACAACATCAGTAACTTTTTATTCAGTGAACACTCGATCTACAAAATGTTAAACTCATGTAGCTTGTAAGTCCCACAGAGTACATACTATTATAACATGCTTTCATTTTACAGATTTGCACTTTTGGATATTTACATCAGGGTTTGCACAGTTTTTAGCTTGCCTGTACGAATGTACAGGAAGAGCTATTTGTTACGCAGAAGGTTTTACACACGGTCGACACGGGTGTAGAGCCTTATGCGTCGCCAGGACGGCGGAGGGTGACTTCCGGTTAAAGGGTTATCTACTAGTGTAATACACTAACAAGGAAACTCTAACAACGTTAGAATTTTTTAAGTTTATATATAATGTAAATTCTATATACAACAATACAATTTACAACTGTCACAATTACAATAATATACAACACATATCAGTTCATGTCGCTGGCCCAAGTAAGGTGTTTGTTTCAAATCTGTAATCGATTTGCGTACAATACGCAAATAGATTACCGTCTGACGTCAACACCGTACTCGGCTCAGCGCCATGAACTAAAGGAAAACACAAAGAACAAAAGACGTCAGTTTGAGCTCATACAAAAAAACAAGGCCTTATGTTGGTAGACTTCAATTCGTCGTTCCCTGGATCATGTCATGGGCCAGTCCATATATCATGAGGAACACCAACTCATATAAACACGTGCACGGTTATATACTGGTCGCTCCCTGGATTGTACCAGGGACCAGTCTATATATATTAAAACACCTTAGTGGACGAACACTGTCCCACACTTGATGTGACCTTCAGATCTTATCACAGAATCTGGCAAAACTGTGCTAACCACTTCCGCCTACATTTTGTGCTTCCCGCCTCTGCTTGGGAACCTTGCACAAACGGCGTTGTAACTGCCTCTACCCGGGTTGGTATTAACCTGGAGACGTAAATCGAATCTCCAGGTGAGACGTGGCTCTAAGCCCTAACAGCTGACTGCCGGACTTGATGTGCCCTTCTAGGTCTTAACACAGAATCTGGGCACACAACAATATAACATCCATCAAGAATTAAACAGCCACGTCTAACTTTTCATTAAAAGATAGGCGTATAAATACTATGCGTCTCACATTAAAATCATGCAACACGCTTTCCACAATCAAAAGACACGTGCAGGTATTCACCTTAAAATCATGCAATACGCTGTCCACGAGAGGTATTCACAAACAACCCATGCATAACGTAGCCACAATTTCCGTAAATGTTTTATTACCACAGTTACCCTAAAAACTGTAACCTTACTGATTGAAAGGATTAAAATAATCTCGACGACATAGCGGACGATTAGATCCATTTCGTAACATAGGTATCCCCTTAGGGAGAAAAAAACATAACAATGTTTCTTTTCTGAAATAGTACGAAATGCGATCGAATCGTAGGCTATGTCAAAACTGGAAAACTAGCTATATGCACAACAACGGTGCGATGCATAACGTGGCCAAACTATCTACTAAGGTAGTCCGCCCCTAAATTATCTTGGCCGCGGATAGCAACGATCCTGAATCTGTACGGCTGTAATTTCATGGCCCAACGCATGATTCGGGGATTGAGCACCTTAGCTGTCTGCATATAAGACAATGGTTTGTGGTCAGTTTCAAGTAGGAACTCCGCCCCATACAGGTACTTACGAAATTTCTCAACACCCCAGATAATACCCAAACATTCCTTCTCAATTACAGAGTAGTTCTTTTCCCGAGGTAACAATTTCTTGCTAGCATAAGCAATCGGCAAACGACCTTCACCTTCGAACTCCTGAAGCAAAATAGCTCCAAGACCAACGTCTGAAGCATCTGTTTGGAGTACAAACGGGTTACCGTCTTGAAAAACAGGTAAGCGAAGAATAGGACTAGACGTGAGCCTACTCTTCAGGGTTTGAAATGCCCTTTCATGCTGATCTTGCCAATCTTTGATAGAATTAGGTCTATCCCGTTTAGTCAAATCAGTCAGAGGAGAAGCTATGGATGAAAAATTTGGGATAAAACGACGGTAAAACCCAGCTAATCCCAGAAAAGATTTAATTTGTCTTTTCGTACATGGACGAGGAGCATCTCTGATAGCCTGTATCTTGTCCTCTTGCGGTCGTACCGTCTGTCCGACGATATTGTGACCAAGGCACTCGATACTGCCATATCCGATCATGCATTTAGATGGTTTTGCCGTCAATTTGGCCGACCTGAGCCGATCTAACACTTGACGTAATGACGTCACATGATCCTTCCATGTTTCAGTGAATATCCACATGTCATCAACAAAGCTGTCAACATTTGGGAGATTGGACAATATGATTCTCATTAACCTACAAAATGAGGCTCCCGAATTGACCAAACCGAAGGGCATAGTTTTAAACTGGAATAAACCCTTAGGCGTTTCAAATGCCGTCAAAGGTTTAGACCTTTCAGTAAGACTGACTTGCCAATAACCCTTACTCAGGTCCATCTTTGTGAAGAATTTATGTCCCGACATTTTATTGATAACCTCCTCCATATTTGGCATAGGTTCTGCATCGAATTCCGTCACTTTGTTAAGCTTCCGGAAGTCGATACAGAATCTAACCGATCCGTCTTTCTTCGGAACTAGGACAACAGGAGATGAATACGGTGAAATCGACGGCTCGATTACCCCTAAATCTAACATATCCTGTATCTCCGTCTCCATGACGTTACGCGTCTTATACGGGATAGAATAACCTTTCGTCCGTATGGGTTCTGACGTGAGTAGTTTGATATCGTGCTTTATTTGATCAGTTCGACCGGGTAAACTTGATAGTACATCCGGGTACTGTTTAATCAACGCTTCAACCTCCATACGTTGTTCTGACGTTAACGTATCTGAAATACTGACGTCGTTATAAGTTTCCGGCTCTTTAGCTGTCGGAAAAGCACAATCATCAAGAGAAAATTCATCATTACCATCGTCATCAACCGACTCTGTAGTCTCAGTCGACAATAAACAATGTGACGGCACAGTACGACGTTCGACATACTGTTTCAGCATATTAGCATGATATGTACTCACGACACCATTGACGTCGATTTTATAGTCCATTCTATTCACCACCTCTACTACTTCATATGGACCCTTCCACTGCAATAACAGTTTATTACTGTCAGTTGGCAGTAATAACAGTACTTTATCTCCCACGTTAAATTTACGCGACCTAGCGCGTTTGTCATAATAAGCCTTTTGCTTTACTTGTACTTTCCGTAAATTATCATGTGCTAACTTACACGTCTGCTCTAACCGTTCTCTCAACTCAATTACGTACTGGTACGTAGACAGAACCTGCTCATCCTGTACCTCTTCAGACCATAATTCACGTAATATTGCCATAGGGCCCTTAACGTTACGTCCGTATAACAGTTCGAACGGAGAAAACCCTAATGACTCCTGCGGAACCTCCCTTATTGCAAACAGTAGTGCTGGGAGATATTTATCCCAGTCCTTTGGACGTTCTGCGCACATCCTACGTAGCATTTGCTTCAACGTCGCGTGAAAACGCTCTACGAGACCGTTGCAGATAGGATGATACGGCGTCGTGGTTAACTGCTGGAGTGATAACAGCCTGCTTACTTCTTTCATAACTTCAGCAGTAAACTGACTTCCGCAATCTGTTAACATTTCATCAGGTATGCCAACTCTACTAAACATCTCAACTAACGCTTCGGCTACGCGTTCCGTTTCAATGCCGGGTAACGCTACCGCCTCGGGATATCTCGTCGCATAGTCTATCATTGTTAAAATATAGCGGGATTTCCTGTCAGAACGAGGTTCTATCGGTCCAACTATATCAACAGCGACTCGTTTAAATGGTGTGTCAATCTGTGGCAACTTTCCTAAAGGAACCTTAGTGACACGACCTTTTTGAATAGTCCTTTGACATATGTCACAAGATTTACAAAACCTTGCCACATCACCACAAACTCCAGGCCAAAAGAACTCAGTTAAAACTCTATCCATAGTTTTCTTTATGCCCAAATGACCTGACATCAAGGTTTCGTGCGCCAATCTTAACACCTTTTCACGAAAACCTTCAGGGATAATAAGTTGCAAAGTGACCTTGTTTCCCTTAGTAAACTGCCTATACAATAAATCTTTCTTTCGAATAAACTTAGTTTCACCCCGGTTCAATCCACGACTAATAGTCACATTCCCAGATTCCACTCTTTGCCTTATGCCATTCAATTTAGGGTCAACAACTTGGGCCTGCTTTAATGCCTCCTTATCACTAGCAATAATTTGATCAGGAACTTTAAGTTTCCTATAGACCTCTTCACCTTGCATAGCTTGTGACCTAGTCACTGCCGCCATTGCAAAATGGGACATATCGGGAAGTTTTGACCCGTCAATATTTCCAATAACCAGGTCATACAATGTATCTTCCATGCACAATGCCTCAGTTTTTCCAGTGAAAAATGGACAATCTATGTCAACCATTGCTAAGGGATACCTTTGGGTAGATTCATCAATCAAAGTTACATCAGATTCTCTACCAAGTAACTGATCATTAGAAACGAAGTTTCTACGAACGACACACCCAGTACAACCTGTGTCCCTTAAAACTACAACCGTCTTACCATTAACGGTACCCTGCGCTGTTGGTAATCGCGACCTTAAAAAGTAACAGACACCTTCCCTATCCACGTTATCATTGATTAGTGGACTTTCTTCCTTACTCTTATAGAGACCTTCAATTTCATGAGACCTATTCATTGTAGTTTTACAAAAGCTCATTTGATGTCCGCCACCCCGACCACGTCCGCGGGAATAACCCCGACCACGGCCACGATCTGAATTACTACCCTTCGTCTGTACAGTATCGTTCTTACTCTGTGATCTTTGTGTCTCATCTTTCGGTGCATAACTACTCCCCTTACTTCCGCTATACCCGCTTGCACTTGCACCTACCTCCGCACTATATGCTTGCTTCCTATCGGGATTCTTAAAACATTTATATGTTAAATGTCCCTTACCACAAATACTACATTTTATCTCTGGCTTCGCACTCGGCTTATTATCAGATCTACTCTGAATTACGCCCTTACTATCACGCTGCCCCTTATTAACACAAGCGTAGACACCGCCACGTGCTTCTGCAAATAAATCTGCTTCCCTAGCCATCTCACCTAGATTCGTGAATGCTTTCGGTTTCAAATGAACATACAGTTCTTTACTACAAGATTCTAAAAACTGATCTCTAGCGAAAAAATCGCAAACAGCTTCGTAAGACTGGTCTACTTTCGCCATTTTTAACCATTTATTAAGATACGACCTAAGTCTACTACTAAACTGAATAAACGTTTCGGACTTTTCAGGCCTATCATAGCGAAATTTCTTCCTAAATCCGCGTTCAGTCATATCAAAATTCTTTAATAACGCATCTTTCAACTTGTCATAATCTGCTGCATCATCTACAGACAATCTATCATAGACATCAAGCGCGCGACCTTTAAGTAATGCGCTTAAATATGCAGCCCAAACGTTTTTATCCCATTTATTCGCCGTCGCGTATTTCTCAAACCTTGATAAGTAACTATCCATTTTGTCCTTACTTTCATCAAAATACGGTAACTTGGGATCTCGCGCATGCGCTAACTTTTCAGACTTCTGTTTTTCTAATTTAACTCTAAACGTTACCTTCTGCAAATCTATCTGATTCTTTAACTCGCGTTGCTGCAATTCAAAACTATACTTCAACTTTTCTAACTCAACTTCGCTCGACAACTTCGCTTCCTTATCGCTTTCGACTTGAGACAACTTAGCTTCCCTATCTTTCTCGGCTTGCCGCTCTATGCTTTCAATTCGCGCCATCTCGATTTCCCTATCCGCCGCAATCTTAGCCAATTCAATTTCCCGATCTTTTTCGGCCTGCGCGATCCTCTCTTTCTCCGCCGCGATCTTCTCTTTCTCCGCCGCGATCTTCTCTTTATCAAGTTCCCTTACCGCGTGCCTTTCTGCCCTTTCAGTCTCTTGCTGTTGCTTTACAAATTCCTGCAATGCCTGCCCTTCATAACCTAACTCCCTTCCCGTCTTAACTAACTGATCCATGACGCTTAACGTAAAGCTCACGTTAACTTAACTGAAACCGACGTTCACTTATAGTCACACACGTTAACTAAAACGTTAACAATAATAATAACGAACTAATCCAACTAAAACGTTGATTAATTAGTATACTCGCGATCTGGACATAGCCATTAAAGTTACGTTCATAACAGACCGGAAATGACGTCATAAACTGACGTTGACTTTGCCGAGAATTACTTTTCACTATTAGATGACGTAATTAGATGACGTAAATAACCCACATACAATTACGCCCAACTTGATCTAGCGTATAGGATATACAAACGTAACGTATGTAACGCAACGTATTAACACTGACACGACAACTGTACGTCCTACATTACAAAACCATATTAGATACCAACGGTAAATCAAACTTAAGATTCCGCTATTAGGTTTAATTCATTGTAACGATATTATATAACGTTACGAGTGACCTACGTTACTAAATCAGGACATAAAATGGACCTCAGTAACGGTTACGACACAACGTACAAAACGTTTAGGTTAATAAACTTACAGATTGTCATGCAACAGCAGTGCCAAGGTACTCAACCGGACCCTAAAACTAAATACGTATCATCCGTGCCAAGACAATTCAGGTCTATATACCTCAGTTTCCCCACTCAGATATGCAACCTGTTACATTTTATCACAAATTAATGCATGGGCTATCGCACTTCATCACGCAGGGAATAAGGATAGTTGACCTTAATTGAGTGTAGGTTACATTTACAAAGAATTTAGTGGCAAAATTGCTCCCCTAAAATTCACAGCCTTACGTCACCTTAGAAAAGAACAATCAGAAAGTCAATAATAATAATAAAAAAATGTCTGACAAAAATTGTGCCTAGATTCTGTATATATTGTCAATGTCTTACACTGGCAGATATTAACCAGAAGTCAAATCCCGTTACTTCATGACACCATGTTACGCAGAAGGTTTTACACACGGTCGACACGGGTGTAGAGCCTTATGCGTCGCCAGGACGGCGGAGGGTGACTTCCGGTTAAAGGGTTATCTACTAGTGTAATACACTAACAAGGAAACTCTAACAACGTTAGAATTTTTTAAGTTTATATATAATGTAAATTCTATATACAACAATACAATTTACAACTGTCACAATTACAATAATATACAACACATATCAGTTCATGTCGCTGGCCCAAGTAAGGTGTTTGTTTCAAATCTGTAATCGATTTGCGTACAATACGCAAATAGATTACCGTCTGACGTCAACACCGTACTCGGCTCAGCGCCATGAACTAAAGGAAAACACAAAGAACAAAAGACGTCAGTTTGAGCTCATACAAAAAAACAAGGCCTTATGTTGGTAGACTTCAATTCGTCGTTCCCTGGATCATGTCATGGGCCAGTCCATATATCATGAGGAACACCAACTCATATAAACACGTGCACGGTTATATACTGGTCGCTCCCTGGATTGTACCAGGGACCAGTCTATATATATTAAAACACCTTAGTGGACGAACACTGTCCCACACTTGATGTGACCTTCAGATCTTATCACAGAATCTGGCAAAACTGTGCTAACCACTTCCGCCTACATTTTGTGCTTCCCGCCTCTGCTTGGGAACCTTGCACAAACGGCGTTGTAACTGCCTCTACCCGGGTTGGTATTAACCTGGAGACGTAAATCGAATCTCCAGGTGAGACGTGGCTCTAAGCCCTAACAGCTGACTGCCGGACTTGATGTGCCCTTCTAGGTCTTAACACAGAATCTGGGCACACAACAATATAACATCCATCAAGAATTAAACAGCCACGTCTAACTTTTCATTAAAAGATAGGCGTATAAATACTATGCGTCTCACATTAAAATCATGCAACACGCTTTCCACAATCAAAAGACACCTGCAGGTATTCACCTTAAAATCATGCAATACGCTGTCCACGAGAGGTATTCACAAACAACCCATGCATAACGTAGCCACAATTTCCGTAAATGTTTTATTACCACAGTTACCCTAAAAACTGTAACCTTACTGATTGAAAGGATTAAAATAATCTCGACGACATAGCGGACGATTAGATCCATTTCGTAACACTATTGCACTACCCCCGGCGTCGGCATCAGGGGCGGTGGTGGCGGTGTCGGCGTTAGCAAAATGTTAAAGTTTTATGTTAAAGTTTTTTAGTTGATGGGCAAGGCGCTGTCAGGCAAGCTATCCTGTCCCACTGACAGGTCTTGTTTACTTAACAGTAATCCAAATTTAACTGGTACTGGTTCTAGCAGAATTCGTGGTTCTTATGACTTTATCTACATTTTTGCTTTTCAACAGATTTGAAAAATTGTTTAAACTAACACGTTTAAAAAAAATTCCAGTGTTATATAAGTTTAATCATCAATAGTCAACTAAAGATAGTCACTCAGTGTATTAAGATGGATTAAAAATATCAGCATTTAGAAATTTTCTATTTCCCATGTGTCTGTTATACAGAGTCTTGAATCTCAACACTGTTTTAGAGTTCACACTATCTTTAGGAGGATATTCAGAAATGAGTTTCCCTTCCTGTCTTGGAAACTGATAAAGCAGACCTACTGTAGTGACAGGGTAATTATACCATATTTCTTTGGTTGTAAGCCTTCAAAAATTATCCCAAAAATCTAAATCCATCTTATGGACAGGAAAACCTCATCTTATAGCTGAATTTCATTTTGACTGATTTAGATATTTGGGATCATTATAGAAAGGGGAAACCCAAGTGTTAGAGCCACACAAGTTATAAATAAATGAGCTGCGACACGAGAAAACCAACAAGGTGGTTGTGCGACCAGAGCAGGCTCAGATCAGACTGGGCATCCCCTCAGTTTGACCAGACTCTTCATTGAGTGCTCAAAGGGTAGCTAAGGGACTAAGCTACCGCCATGCGGACAGCGAAGATTCTGATCAGACAGGGTGGATGCCCAGGCTGATCTGAGTCTGCGCTGGCCGCACAACCACATTGTTGGTTTTCTTGTGTCGCGGCTCAAATACTGTAGTTTTATTTCTTGCAGGCAGTGGGATTTGATTGTGAATGGGTGTTCGGGGGTCAGCGACTTCCAGTAGCTCTCATACAGATAGCCACATATGATGGTTTATGTCTTCTTATCAGAGTATACCAGATGACAGATTGTATACCTACGTCATTGAAGAAATTTCTTGCTGATAAAAGGTTACCTTGATACATGTTTGCTATGATGGAGAAATACCACAAATACAATGACTAGTCAGGCAATTAACCAGTTGTCTTACATTTATTAGTTTTGAGAAGTCATTGTGTCACGATAGAACATTTATTTATAAATTGTATGGTTACACCTGCAAGCTGTCTTGCCATTTTTAGCTGGCCTGAACGAAGTTCAGGAAGAGCTATTGCACTACCCCTGGCGTTGGCGTTGGCGGCGGTGTCGGCGTTAGCAAAATGTTAAAGTTTTTACGTTAAAGTTTTTAAAATCTCATAGTTTCTAAACCCTTTGATCGATTTGGATTATATTGGTATGATAATAGATATTGGTCCAAAATTTTATTCAACACCATCCCAACCCCCCAGACATCACCTATAGGTCAAGGTCACGAAGTTAGAAATTTCATGTTAAAGTTTTATGTTAAAGTTTTTAAGATGTCATATTTTCTAAACCCTTAGATCAATTTGAATTATATTTGGTATGATGATAGATATTGGTCTGAAATTCAATTCTACAGCACCTCAACCCCTGCACATGACCTGTAGGTCAAGGTCATGGACTTAGACATTTCATATTAAAGTTTTACTTTAAAGTTTTTAAGATCTCAGAATTTCTAAACACTTTAATTGATTTGAATTTAATATACTTGGTATGATGAAAGGTATTGGTCGGAAATTTTGTTCAACCACATCCCCACCCCTGCATATGACCTATAGGTCAGGGTCACAGACTTTGCGATTTTATGTTAAAGTTTTCTGAAGGTGTCATAGTTTTTAAACCATTTGATCTTTTTGAATTATATTTGGTTTGATGATAGATATTAGTTGGATATTTTATCAGCCACATACCCACCCCTGGACATGACCTACAGGTCAAGGTCAGGGACCTAGCAATTTTATGTTAAAGTTTTACAATTTAGTTTTTTAGCTTGCCTGTAAGAAAGTACAGAGAGCTATTGCAGTATCAGGACATAGGAGCTACATTTTAAAGAATTTATAGAAAATTAAAAATTCACATGAAATAGGTATTTTGACATACCAGTGTTTGAGATAACCACAGTCAGCTGTGTTTGGAACTCAGCAATGTCTTATTATTTATTCTTTCAGTATTTTAAAAGTTGGTGTGTCCTGTAAGGATGATGGTAGAAAGCTGTTTAAAGATTACGGGGTGACTGTGAATGGTTGTGTTGATTTACGTCACATACTAGGAAGAGTTAGAGGCTATCTCTGGTAAGATTTGACTGTTAGTTCATGTATCATCATTCTTTACAAATTGAGACAGCTGTCCTGGAGCAAACAGTGCAGACCCAGATCAGACTTCAGCAGCAGTTTGATTGAAGTATACAGTGTATGCCATTCTACCAAAATGTTTCTGACAAGTTGCTAGTAAAACGTCTTGTTGAGACACTAATTGGTTAATAGGCACACCTTCATTGTTTACAACTATCTTTAAGAAACAACTTTTATGATTCCTGTTTGCTTCCTTGCAAAATGTAGCCCTTTCAAAATGGGATCTACTTTTAAAGGAAAGATTCTGTTCCAACGGGAGCAAATTCTTTCCCGTGAGAGTTGAGTGTGAGGCAGGAGAGAAAATGAAAATGGCTGAGTTTACCAGCTTTCTCTAAACATATGTTCCTGAGATGCCATCTTTTCAAACTTAAGTAATCCCAGTGATGTCAGTGGGAAAAACTAGGTTTGAACGCATGAAACTGCAGTGATATTAGTGAGAATACTTAGTTTGCACTTTGATAAAAGAGCTCATTTCTGATCAAGTGTCATGGCTACACAGACTATAATCAGAATCTTCAGTAGGTGCATGTTGCTAAATGCACAGGCTACCAATTTATCTGTATCTTATGATTACAGTGCCCACCAAGGCTTACAGGGATTAGCTAAAGCCATTCTTGATGTCAATATGACAAAGGACAGAAAAATAAGATGTGGCGATTGGGAGGCCAAGATCCTGTCAGAGGAGCAGGTATGTTATTGTCTACAGCTTTTAATGTTTCTCTCCCAGTCAGAGCCACTCTGGTGTTTTTCCAATAAACCTTTACCGGTACCCCTGTCGTTGCTTGTTAGAGACAGCAAGTTTGGTATAGATCCAGATAAGTGTGGGATATTATGGTAATTAGTAGAAACAGTGAAAATTTGAAAATTTGGGATATCTGAATTAGTAACTGTAATCATCTTCAACATAGAACAATGTTGTTTTACAATGTACATGTAAATGCAGATGGAATGGCAAACAGTCTAGACCAGATCAGACTGCTCCTTAGGAGCAACTTGATCTGGGTTTGCACTATTTATTAGGACCTATGTGTCCCAGTACTTAGAATTTTCACAGTAATTTCTTTTATTCTCCTGAAAAAATCTGTGTTGTGACCTTTCATCAGAACTTACTATCTGTCTATCTATCCATTATCATGAACCCTCTCTAGAGTATTATTTTGGATTTTTTTGACCACACAAGGTGTGTTAGTAAGAAAAGTAAAAACTTAGGTTGTGCAGAATATAAGTTTAAAAGTAAAGTGAATAAAGATGATAGAGTTAATGTTAGTAAGAAGAGTTTAAAATCAGGATAAAAACAGTATATGTACCTAAGGAAGGGCATGACTGGTCTTACTGACTCCTAATTATACCCCCAGCATACGAAGTATGACGAGGGGTATATAGCTTTTGTCCGATGTCCGTTCGTCCGTCCTTCCATCCGTCCGTCCGTCCGTCCGTCCTTCCGTAAGTTAACATTTGCGTTAAAGTTTTGCGTTAAAGTTTTTAAGATCTTATATTTTCCAAACCCTTTGATGGATTGGGCTTATATTTGGCATGGTGATGAATAATGGTCCAAAGTTTTATTATGTACCACCCCCATCCATGCCCATGACCTATAGGTCAAGGTCACAGACTTTGATTATTCATGATAAAGGTTTGCATTAAAGTTTTTAAGGTCTCTATATAATTCAAACCCTTTGATGGATTGGGTTTATATTTGGCATGGTGATAGATAATAGTACAAAGTTTTATTATATGCCACCCCCACCCATGCCCGTTACCTAAAGGTCAAGGTCACAGACTTTGATTTTTCATGTTAAAGTTTTGCATGAAAGTTTTCAAGATCTCTATATAATTCAAACCCTTGGATGGATTGGGTTTGTATTTGGCATGGTGATAGATAATGGTTCAAAGTTTTATTATGTACCATGCCTACCCATGCCCATGACCTAAAGGTCAAGGTCACAGACTTTGATTATTCATGTTAATGTTTTGCATTTAAGTTTTTAAGATCTCTATATAAGTCATACCCTTTGTTGATGTGGGCTAATGTTTGCCATGATGATAGATGCTGGTCCAAAGTTTTATTCTGTACCATCCCCACCAATGCCTGTGACCTAGAAGTCAAGGTCACGGACTTTGACTTTTCATGCTGAAGTTTTGTGTTGAAGATTTTAAGATTTTATATTATTCAACTTCTTCATTCAGTTTGGTTTATATGTCCAAAGTTTTATTTTGTACCACATTACACATGCCTGTGACCTACATGTCAAGGTCACAGACTTAGAAATTTTCATATCTGTTTTGTGTTAAAGGTTTTTAGGTCCCATATCATCCAAATCTTTTGTTTTGTTTGGTTTATTTTTGGTATGGATATAGGTATTGGTCTAAAAATTTACTCTCTGTCATCCCTGCACATGCCTTGACTCAAGGTGAAGGGCAAAGACTTGCTTTTCCATGTTTTGAGTTAAGTTTAATTTATTTGCTTATTTTTCCCATCTTTTTCTATAGGACCTTTTGATATGTGACTTTGTTCACCTCTAGGTTGCAACAGTCTTCATCATCTGGATTGTCAAGGTCACATACTTTAACAGTTGCATCAATGTACTGCTTTATTTCAGATATCCTTCAATGGAACCTTTTGATATATGACTCGGTTTACTGTCAGTTTGCAGCTGATTAGTTGACATTTTCTGCTACTGTCCAAGGGACAAGGTCACAGGCTTTAAAATTTGTATCTTATATGTGTTAAATTTTTGTGTTTAAAGTTTAATGCTATTAGGCGGTGGCACTGGCCGGGGGTATACGTGAGCCCCTGCTCACTTGCTCTAGTTTAAAGGAGTCAAGATCTGACACCTGGACGAGATCAGCTGGCAATCTGTTCCAAAGAACAATAGACTCATGCACCAGACTGGTACAAGTTCTTCTCTTTTCTTTCCCAGGTGAACTATGCTGCAGATGATGCTATATATGCAGTTGACATGTTCATGCAACTCATTGCTGTTAAAGCTTATAATGTAGACAGAACTTGTAGTTACTATGGTAACATGGTAAATGCTGATGAAGACTTGTTCTGGAAGTCAGCACGCTCACTATGTCAGGGAGTTGTGGATGTTGGATTCAAATCTTCAAAACCATCGCCCGCCGTGACAAAGGAAGAAGATGATGAGAGTGATGAGACACAGTCCCAGCAGGTGAGAGATAGGATTGAATATACATGTATAATTGTCTGTGTGGCTTTTCATACCTTAACATATGACACAGAAAGCCCTGTCATTATTTTGAGCAGGTTGAATACAGCGCCATGTAATCTGGCAAACATTGGCAAACAAACCCTTTTTGCATAAGCATTTCAAGATCTATTTTGTAGTAGACTGATCAGACAGGAGGAGAATATGAAATATAGGTAATGTAAAGTTGAAGTCAGTGCAACATTTCTACAATGCTACTCAACTGAAGAATGTTTGGCAGTGCAGATGTGCATTGCCAAACTTTGTTCAGTTGAGTAGCTATATAAAGAGTTGTATGGTGTCTGTATTGGTTGCTATTGTTCAGTGTGGCATATACCATGTTTTTCAGCCACAAAGTAGTGACACATCAAAAAAACCTGGGAAACAGAAAGAATCCTACAAGGCATACATGACTAGAAAGCGCCCCCTATATTATAATTGTCGACTGCTGGCCCCAGATGGGAAATGTCTGACACAGTGTGATATAAGAAAAGCCAACTGGTACATAGAGAAAGGGCTAGGAGGTATTTATACACTTACTTCATACTCTTAATTTATCTACAGTCGAACCTCGATAGTTTGAATGCCGATTTTTCGAAACTACCGGATTTTTCAAAGTTGAAACACAGTCTCAATCTTAAGTCCATTTATTCTATGCAAAAACGCTTCCGCAAATTTGAATTTTGATTATTCAAAAAAATCATATTTTCAACAGAAAAATTTGGTCCCGATGGAAGTCAGTGAGGTCCCTGTCAGTTCGAATTACCGAGGTTTGACTGTATATGAAAATAATATTATTGGCTTTTCTATGATGTGAATAATGTTATAATAGCCCTTTTGCAGCATAATACATTGCAATCTAGATCATTTGCTTGACTTTGCTGTCCAAAAGTTACTGGCCTGTTGGAAATGTTATCAGATGTCAGCTAGCTGGCTAGGCATGCCACATGTACCTGAGTGTTTTCCATTTCTAGAATGACCCCAAATATCTCAAACACTCTTATGAAATTCAGCTATGAGATTGGTTTTTCCTTCCAAACAAGCCCAAAAATCTAGATCCATCTTAAAAGATTTTGGAATGTTTTGGAAGGGAAAAAAACCATCTTATAATTGAAGAAAAAAGGTTCCCTAAATATCTTGGCAGCTTGTATGATTAAACAGTTTAGACCAAGATCAGACTGCTTCTAAAGAGCAGTTTGTTCTCCATTTACACTGTTTGTCAGCAGTATAACAAGACTGCGCCTAATTGGACAAAACTGCATGCTTAGATTTAGGGCGGGGTATGGTAGCTCAGAATAGGGTTATATAGTGCACTAACGTGTGCAGAAAATGGAACAGTGAATTGGCTCTGTTGAAATGAAAAAAACCTTTGAGAGGAGCATAGGTGCTCTGTTCATGTTACAACTTTTTCATTACACATTCATTTGAAAAATATGATTCCCAAAAGCCATTGTGTTGACAAAATACAATACAGACTCCTTATAACTTCCATATTTGGAGTTTTTCATGACTACTTTAGGGCTCGTGATACCTTGTCTAAGAGTGTAGCTTCAATATTACAATGTGGGACTCCTACATTTTCACAAAATCTCTTAGACTCCTACTTCCAAAATCCTAGTGAGAATCCTGTAATGTAAGGAAAACATATAGTCCCTCTTCCTACTTCCAAAAACCTTTCTTATGTATCACTTCTGAAATTTGGCTCTCAGTATAACTAAATATGAACTGAATAACACATTTTGATGTGCCATATAAACTGACACATCACTCCCCCCTGTCATTTAGTGAAGGTTAGCGATGACCCTGTAACAGTACAGTTGAACTTTGAACCTACCAAGCGTATGGCACCCTCGGAATACAGATTACAAGAAAGACAGAATCTCTGTTCAGTTTGTGGAGCCACTGATGATTATATACGGAGGCTTATTGTGCCACTGGAGTACAGGAGGTACGTTAATTTATACTCCCTTTGTTGAGAACTCAATAAAAAGTCTTGCCATTGAAATAATCTAAGTACATGTATCTTTCTTTTCTGATGCAGAAAAATACAGCTAAAGACCAGTTGATGTTTTTTGACAGAGTATACCTATATCTTTTTGTACTGTATGGCTGCTGTCCAGGAAATAAGTATACTATTCACTATTTCCTAAGTATCAGTTTTTACCCTAGACGTGTTTGAAGCACCAGAAATCAGAATAAAACAAATGATAGTTACCAGAAGTTCTTGTATTTTGCTTAGTAAATTTTGAGTAGTATTTGTGTATGTATCTCTGACTTTGCAGGTATTTTCCACCAAATTTTCAAGACCATATTGCCCATGATGTGTTACTGATGTGCCTTGCTTGCCATCACAAGAGTGCAGTATATGAGACGTCACTACGACAGAGATTGGCCCGTCAGTGTGATGCTCCTCTACAGGAAACTTGTTTAGAGAATATGTCAAAACAGAATCAAAGTCTTCAGAAAGTTGTCTCAGCTGCAAAGTATGTAGACTGTATCACGAATTTCTGATAAAAAAAGGGCATTTAAGTGTATCCACGGTAGAATCTCTAACGTGGCAATATTAACCTCTCTTACGGGGCTACTCTTAAAGGAAAGAAATTGTATTCTTGAAAGAGAGAGAGAATAGCATCTATTGGAGAAAAATACCAACCAAGAAAGCAAATACTATTCTGTTACAGTTGTAAAAGTAGTATCCATATCATGGAGGGTGTGTAGTTATGCATTTAATCAACTGATAATTAGAGATGAAGTGTTAATGGATGCACTTTCAGTGGAAGCAACTCTGCCATTTTCATTTGTGTCTTTATTCTCAATGGAGACCAAGTTTTAAATGAAAGAATTTGTTCCCCTAGGAGCAGAGTCTTTAAGTGCAGACTCTATTTTATAAGGGCGACAAACAAGAAGTTATTAGAGTTGTTTCCCATTGTTAAATATTGGTGTACCATTGGCCTTAATTCTCTATGAAAACATTCATTTTGGCATACTGCTTTAGTGAGCCAGCTGAAGGGAGAGGCAACAACATATGAACCGCAACACGAGGAAACCAACAAAGTAGATGTATGCAAAGTGCAGACTCAGATCAGCCTGGGCATTTGCCCAGTTTGATCAGGCTCTTTGCTATTAAGCACTGAAAGGGTAGCTTAGGGTCTAAGCTAGCTTCATGCAGACAGGGAAGACTCTGATCAGACTGGGTGGAAGCCTAGGCTGATCTGAGTCTGCACTTGGGCACAACCACTTTGTTGGTTTTCTTGTGTCACAGCTCATGTGATTTTAGAAACTTATTTTGAGACCCCTCATTAGAACTGCCCCAGTACACCAGTTCCTATGATGAGAACAAGAAAAAATATATTCTAGAAATATTGTCAGTCACTCTCTCCCCATTAGACACTATTTTTATATTTTCATTTGTGGCAACCAAAGTTTGGGGTTTCACAAAATGTGTGGTTTCACAATGTTAGACATGTTCGGGGTAATAAAGATTGCAAATTTATGTTTTCTTAGAAACATGATGCTTGCAGGTATATAATAAGTTCACACATCTATGGTGACTATGAAAATTGCTAACATTAACACATTGCTAATGTTTGTACAGTTATAGTATGTTGGCTGATCATTGGAACAGCATTTCTCTGAGGCTCCTCATTATACCTCATGAGGTGTGCAGTCTATGCAGACCATACACATATGTCTTTGTTTCTATAGGGCATTACAGAATAAGAAGAATAAAATTACTGAGCAGCGGAGAACAGAATTAGAGGAAGTTATCAAAACTTACTATGGTGTAACAACAGTTAGTGAGGATTTACTGAAGGAAGCGAGGGAGCTTGACTACAGGTCAGTTTGAATTGATCATAATTACTCATTTCTGTTATGGCGTCTCATTGGACTTAGTGTGTGGTTGGAAAGAGGGACCATAGTATGCTTATATGTTGGTCATAAAAATTCGCCTCTGAATTATAAACAGAGCATCCCCATGCTTTTTCTAGTTAAACATTCAGTTCTGTCGAAAATGTTTTGATTCTCATAACGATGTTCCCTAGGAGTCTCAGTGGAACTCTGCCATAGTTTCACACTTCTGGCACTGTGTGGCTGTACATTTTATCACAATCATACTAATTATCTTATATGGAAAAGGTTTGTTCATCTGTACAACATACCTTTAAATCCATTAAAAAGGGTTAAAATCAATTTCGCTAAATGTCCACCTTAAATCTGCTCAAGTATCCAAAGTGGGGTTCTGAATTTTCCGCTCAAATCTCCTTCTATTCTATTCTATTCTATCCCATAACCTTACTAGGTCGTTGGGGCACCACAGCTGACTTCAAAACAATCCCTTTCCACCTTGTCCTGTCTTCAGCTGCCCTAGTTGAGCTGGCAAAATCCATTCCAGTCCACTCCTTGATATTGTCTTCCCACCTCTTCTTCTGTCTACCTCTTCTTCTTTTTCCTTTCACTGTGCCCTGAAGAATTGTCTTTGCTAAACCAGAAGACCTTGAGACGTGGCCAAACCACCTTAGTTTCCGTTTCTTGACCAGCGTCAGGAGTTCATCATATTCTCCAATGGCTGCTTGGATCTTCCTGCGAACCTCCTCATTGGTTATATGGTCCTTGTACGAAATGTTCAGTAACCTTCGGTAGCATCTCATCTCAAAGGCCTGCGTTCTTTTCTCTAACTCTGCTGTCAAGGTCCATGATTCACAGGCATACAGAAATATGGAAATGACAAGGGAGCGCATAAGTGTCACCTTTGATCCAAGAGATATGTTGTTATCTCTCCAAATTGGTTTCAGCTTGGCAAGAGCTGAAGTGGCTTGTGCTATCCTTGAGAGAACCTCCTGTTTTGAGCCATCATCTGAGACAACTGCTCCAAGGTATTTGAAGCTGCTTACAGTACCCAGCTTCTGCCCCTTTACCTTGATCTCCCTCTGGATGCCATCTGCGCTGTTTGTCATCAGTTTGGTCTTCTCAGCACTGATCTCCATCTTATACCTTGTGCAGGTCTGGTCGAGACTTTCAACTAGAGCTTCTAGTTCCTGCTCTTCCTCAGCAAGGGCGTCTATGTCATCGGCAAACCGCAGGTTGGTAATATTTCTGCCGCCTATGCTAACCTTTCCGTCATGTTCTTCCAGAGCATCGGACATGATCCGTTCGAGAAAAATGTTGAAGAGGGTGGGTGACAGAAGACATCCTTGTCTTACTCCAACTGTTGTTCTGAACCATTCTCCTGTGCTGCCATTTATCAGGACTTGTAGCCTTGTCGTATAGCTGCTCAATGGTGCGAACTAGGTTTGCATTGATATTGTACTTCCTCATGGTGGCCCATAAGGCTGCATGCCATACCCTGTCAAAGGCTTTTTTGAAATCAATGAAGACATGGTACAGATTCTGCTGATGTTGGAGATACTTTTCACACAGGATTCTAAGGTTGAAGATCTGTTCTGTGGTGCTCCTTCCTGCTCGGAACCCAGCCTGTTCCTCAGCGATTATCTCTTCGGCTTGTGGCTTAAGCCTGTTCAAGATAACTTTCAGCATGACTTTGCTTGAATGACTGATGAGGCTGATGGTTCTGTAGTTCTGGCAGAGCTGTAGGTTGCCCTTTTTAGGGAGAGTAATAATCAGCGACTGAGTCCATGGGGTAGGCCATTCTCCTGTTCTCCAGATCCTGTTACAGATATCTGTTAAAACATCAATCATGGTCTCCCCTCCAGCTTGAACAAGTTCTGCTGGTATATTATCAACTCCGGCAGATTTTCCCTTCTTCAGTGCTGCTACTGCAATCTCAACTTCCTCACGAAGGATCGGCTGTTGATCTTCATCTGGGGGCTGACTGCAGTCCAGAACCGTATCTCCTTCACCTGTTTGAAATTTAAGTAACAACATTGTTAGTTCCAAACACAGGGCTGTATTGCATCAAGGTTTAATTATGTTAATGTCATTAGATGTCAGATCCAAGCCTTTGATTGGTAAATGACTTTAAATGTGATGATAATATAAAATTAAATATTGATACAGCTGGGTCCTGGTCAGTGTCTATATAAAAACATATATTGAAAAAATTTCTTCCCAGTATATCTCATTACAAACTTCATATTTCTCTGCTGCTTGACAGATTTTTCACAGGTGTAAGGTTTGTAGCTCACTTGGCAAAAAGCCATTTGAACCACTGTCATAGCAAAGAGTCTGCTGTTTTATCATCTATTTGTCATCATTGGGATCTGAAACTGTTGTACCTATAGTTCTATAATTTCTTATTGAGCATTGCCAGATGAGTTGCTTTCAGATTTGTAGACATGAGAATGATGTACACAGTTACTAAAATAGCAAAATCAGCTTTCTCTTCAGAACCCCATAGTATATTTGATGAGATTTAAAGTGGACCTAGGTTCTCAGAATTTAAAAGATCAATAATGGAAAAGTAATTTAACATACAGACTGAGAGCTCTCTGGTTTCCTTCTATACTTTTTTATTTTAAATATTTCTTATATGTTAACAGTAATAGGGCTTGTAAGTAATATTTTGAACCCACTTTAATATAATATTCTGGTTCTTATGTCTTGTTTCAGATTTCGAAAAAATGACCTCATACCACACGGTAAGAAGGTTGTAGAGCACTATATGAAGCAAGATGGTGGACTGATGAAGTTAATTAAAATATGGCGGCAACAATTTATTGAAACCATGGAGCCAAAGCATCTACCAGATTTCTGGTCAGTGGACCATAACCCTGAAGATCTCTGGAACAGCCGGCAAACTGAGGATTAAAGTTACCTACCTGACTAGAACAGGGTTATTAATATAATACTCATACATGGACAAGGCTATTGATTGAACACTTCTATAGTTCAGTTCTCATACCTACATGTAGGACATGACTACTGATATCTGAGAGTGATACTATCATCTTCTGGCTGAAAATATACTATCCTAGGCTTTTATACTGTGATAGAACGCATGCATGATGACTGTGTTTTTAGCCACAAGTGGACATTGTGTAATCATCTTTACCCTCACCATACAGAAGCTGCAGAAGTATGACAGTATCTTTGATGTCTGTGCTGATGTTTCAGATATATATATTTTAATCATTGGAATACAAAGTTATGTTGTTATTGTTTTCTTGAAAGGGTGATAACAATTATACACATCTAGTTACTATACTGTCTATATTTGTTTGTGCCTGTTATTCAGTTTTTGAATTGAACTTGGCTGCCAATGTTTTATGTCTTAAGTGGACACACAGTGGTTTAGTACATTCAGCTGAAGATTTTGATCTAGTAATATCTTGGTTACTGCAACAACAATATGCTTCATGAGTGACTTTCTAAATGCTAGCACGTTCATGTTCTCAGGAAAGCAGCATTTACATTATATCAGACCTTGTGCAAGCAGACTAAAAGAACCAAAAGTTAAAAACAGATTACTGTTTGTACTTACATTTATGAAGACAAAGTTTTGCCTTTTTACAATTGGGCATAATTCCATGGGTTTGTTTTAATTTTGTTGCAAATATATTTGTGGAGGAAGATTTGCAGAAATGTTGGTATTAAAGTGACGTGGGATTTCTGTGCACAGGTACTGTCAGGTGTAGGCTAACGTTTGCACGTGTGTAGACATATGTGTAATCTTCCTCAGTGAATACTCAGATCAGCCTGGGCATCTGCCCAGTCTGGTCAGAGTCTTTGCTGTCGGCCATGATAGGTAGCTTAGAGCCTTAGCTACCCTTTAAGTGCATAGCAAAAACTCTGATCAGACTGGGCATATGCCCAGGCTGATCTGAGTCTTTGCATGGCGCACATGCTACTTAGTTAGTAATCTCATGTTGCAGCTCATTTACACATGTAGCCATAATCTAAGGAGACTATTGACTCTTTAGTTTGCCTTTTTGAAAGTACAGGAAGAAGGGTTGCACTCATGTTGACATTGGGTGTTTAAGTATTTTATGTAGAGAAAGAGTGTGTTCAGGTGAGCTATCCTTGTTCAAGAATTTTAATCTGCAGATCAATTTACATTCCATATTATCATGCAAACACACACCATATATTTTGGATCTGTTTTCAAATGCTGTTGATGTTTATGAATAGAGTACGAGAATGTGATTTCATGTTTTGAATAAAGACTGAGATTTTTGTTGGTCTAATACAGTGATGCAAGTGGCATTTTGAAATACCATAACCTCCTGATTGTGCAATTTTTGTATCCTTCTACCTTTGATTTTGGACTCATACATCTGTCACTAGAGGGTACGTTTAAGAGGAAGGTAAATAAGTTGAACAGTTGAATCATTGATCATACTGCTGCTACTGAGCAATCTTAGTTGATTGTAGACTTTTTTTTTAGAGTACATGTACATAAAATGAACTGTTAAACTATAAGTGATGTACAATACTAACACTACCCCAATGTGCTTAAAGGAAAACACTCACTTAAATATGAACAGACTTGAAGATATGAAGATTTTAAAAAATCAAAATGGCGGTCTTGGAGGCCGCCATTTTGGAAGTTCCTGTCACATGATAAATATTTAAATCTATGATAAGAGCACAGATTGCTTACTTTTACAGTATTATTTAGTTTTAATGGTTTTTTTATGAAGTAAAATATAGATTTATGGATTTCATTTATCTACAGTTTGTTTCAAACTAAAGTTATTTAGGATTTTCATTTTTGACGATGAGTTTATGACGTCATTAACTCACAGATTTGCTGGTTCCCAGCTCAGCATTTTAATATCTTTAAACTGTCATATCTTTCTTATTTTTAGTCGGATTTTCATGAAACTTTCGGCAAATTTCATGTTTATTAGAAGTTTTAATTTGAGTCAAACATGCATTTTAGTGAGCGTTTTCCTTTAAGTATTGAGACCTTTAAAATCCATTTCTTTTCCAATTGGGACACACAGAAAATTAATGGTTTTAGGTGTCCCAATACTTAAGCACATTAAGGTAGTCAAAGCTCTGCCTGTTAAAATTTGTTCCTCTGGATAATTCTTAGGCAGTAACTCTTCATGGTCTGCTGGCCTGGAATAGGTTTTTCTGTCCAAACTTCAGAATTATGAGTAAAGTTAACATGTAGCAGCGTACTAGCTGAAAAGGTAGAATTGTAATGTTTTCTTCAACACGTGAAATATATAACAAACATGTTTTGCAAATATCAATGTTCACTCTTTTTCATCTGCCAGAAGAGCTATTGTTGTACCTGGACGAGCTGGAATCAGGTGAGCTATCCAGTAATTGGTCAGGCCTTGTTAACAGAAACCTTTCAAAAAACTAACCTTTAAAGCACCAAAACAAGCATACTAAAAATTAAGGTCTGTAAAATCTAAAAAAAACTTTCATCTTGAGAAGTCAAAGAATAGAGGGCAAAAATACCCAGATGAAGAAGCTAATTATGAGCCACGTCATCTGCAGCTATGCATTTTGCCAATTCAGCTGTAGTTGTTTTTGGTGCTTTATGGGTTAATCAAATTTTAAAAGAGACTAGAAAACTATTATGGATTATTGCCTTTGCAATAATCCCATTTATTTTGGTACTGACTGGATGGTGACTGCAAGTTTAGAGTCTATATTTTTGTGCCAATTTCTTTTGTTTACTTCCTGGTTGTGCCTTACCAACTATAATCTCTCATCAGAACAGCCAGATGCTTGCTTTTGTTTTTGTAATAAGCATCCACTGACTAGGACTGAATCAAACAGGATTACTGAAAGCTTGCAGAGTGAATTACCTCCCTTTCTCTCATAGCGGCCATGTGCTAAAGTTACAAGAAGCTTTCTGGAAATTAATCCATTTCGATCTTTTCATCAATAATCCATCCAAGAGAAATGTCTGACAGAAGAGGCACCAGGAAAGCTCAGAAGCGTGCTGCTGCAAAAGCTGGGCCAAACTCAAAGAGAAAAAGAGGTTCTTCAGCAACCAGTACAGAGGCTCAAAGGGAAGACCCTGTTGACCATGTTGAAGTGGTTCAGTTAAGCAGATCTGAACCTAATGAGTCTGCATCAGGTAATCAATCAAAGCACTCAGGACATTCCCTTTCCCATTTTGTAGATTTTGAACAAATATTAGCTGATTCCAATGTAGTACCACTAAATACACAGACTTCAAGTACTCTCCAAAGTCCTGAAATAATTCAGTCAGTACCACTAAACACACAGACCTCAAATTCTCTCCAAACCCCTGAAATAATGCAAGCTGATTTCACTAACAGCACAAGTCCTCTTCACCCTGAGGTAGAGACCATTAGGTTGGGTGGGGAAGATATGTCCGCTCATGTACCAACACAATTATGCCAGAAGATATGGACACATCAGTACATAAATATTGCCCTACTTTTGAAGGGTAATGTTGAACTTCAGGATTTATGTTCAGGGGGTCTTGTCCACATCACTGATAATGGGCTAATTGAAACCAGGCCAAAGATCATGAGGGACAAAGTGCCAAATATTGAAAAGTGGACCGACGCATTTTTAATTTTTTCTTCCATTTATCTCAAAAAGTACCCCAACAAATGTCAAGAGCTTCTTCAATACATGAGCATCATCCGAGAGGCTGCTTCAAGATCCTCCTCCTTCTCATGGCGTAGTTATGATGAGCAGTTCCGACTTCGTCAAGCTACCAACATTCATTCTTGGAGCAAACTAAACCCTGACTTATGGCTGAGAGTAATGACTTCCAGTAACAATACCCCCCTTTTAAATCAGAATCAAAATCTTAAAGGCACCTGTCTTGACTTCAACAACAGCACATGTACATGGATTCCCTGCAAGTATATTCATGCCTGTTCCAATTGCGGTGGTCAAAATCATGGTCGACAGTCTTGCTTTAAGTTAATTGGAACACCAACATCAAACCGTGGTAGTTCTTCCTTTCGTAGACCCAGGGGTTACCCCCCTTTCACCCGTGGAGCAAGGCCTTTTACCAGACGTGGCAACAGTCAGTAGAGTCGCATCTACTGTTGTTGAATCCTCTGTCTCCACAAAAGGTCAGCAACTGGATCCAGCTTTGTTCACACTGGCAAAAACTCCCATTGACATAGGAAACTTGAGTCTAGAACTAAAAGAGTATGACAGGGAAAAGGCAACTGAGCTTTTGAATGGATTTTCACATGGTTTTCCCCTCTATTACACCGGACTTCGAGTCCCAACCGATGCACACAATCTGAAATCAGCTAATAAACAACCTGAAATAGTCAGGCAAAAAATCAAATCTGAAATTGAAGCTGGCAGAGTGGCTGGGCCATTTGATCAACGCCCACTCCCTACGTTAAGAGTTTCCCCCCTTGGCCTAGTTCCTAAAAAAGAACCTGGAGCTTTTAGATTGATTCATCACTTATCATTCCCTGCTAGCAAATCTCTCAATGATTTTATTGACCCTCAGTTATGCTCTGTCCAATACACAAGCTTCGATGAAGCAATTCACATGGTTCAAGACCTAGGACGTGGTTGTTTACTGGGGAAATCAGACATAAAATCAGCTTTTCGTCTACTACCTGTGTCACCTTTAGATTTTGATCAGCTTGGTTTCCAATTTGATGAAAAATTTTACTATGACAAAGCCATGCCTTTTGGGTGTAGTATAGCTTGCAAAACATGGGAATCATTTTCCACATTTCTAGAATTTTCAGTGGCAAGACAGTCAAGGGTAGGCAGACTGTTACACTATTTGGATGATTTTCTCTTTGGTGGCGAGAAGGGGACAAATCATTGTGCAGCCATCATGTCCGTTTTCAACCAAAAAATGGCAATATTGGGTGTTCCCATTGCAATGGATAAGACTGAGGGGCCACAAACCAAAATTTGCTTTTTGGGGTTGGAAATTGACTCTGAGGAAATGCTGGTCCGCATCCCTGAGTCTAAAATTAGGGAGATTACAGAAAAAATTCAAGCAATTTTAGCACACAAAAGATGCACCTTGAAGAAAATGCAATCCCTCATTGGTTCTCTCAACTTCGCATGCAGAGCTGTAACTCCAGGTAGGCCATTTTGCAGAAGGCTGATAAATGCCACCTGTGGTCTGACTAAGCCATATCATCATCTTCGCATAACATCTGACATGAAAGAGGATTTAAACCTTTGGTTAAAATTCTTCCAAAACTTCAATGGTGTGTCTGTCTTCCATGAGCGATTTTGGGTTTCCAATGAGGATGTCCAGTTGTTTACTGACAGTTCAGGTAGTCTGGGTTTTGGAGCTTACTTTGCTGGAAAATGGACATGCGCTTGTTGGCCACCTTCTTGGACTGCCTCGGGGATCACTGATGACATCACTACTCTCGAACTGTTTCCACTTTTGGTTTCTTTGCACATATGGGGTGAGGATTTGAGGAACAAGAAGATTCTTTTCAAGTGTGACAACTTGGCTGTGGTGCATATAGTAAACACCATGACTTCAAAGTCTGACAGAGTGATGATCATTCTTAGAGCTCTAACCCTGCTAGCTTTGAAACTAAATTTAGCCATAAAGGCTTCACACGTGAGAGGAACTTCTAACCAGACCGCTGACGCATTGAGTCGTTTTCAATTTCAGAGGTTCCGAAACCTTGCGCCAGAGGCAGATCTTGTCCCAGCCACGATACCAGACCATCTGTGGAAACTCTTCGATTAAGAACACAGACATTGATTACAGCCAGTTTTGCTGCAAATTCAAAACTTGTATACAGAAATGCATTGTTAGCCTTTTCATCCTTTCGTCAAAGTTACCAGCTTTCAGAAGGTTGGCCAGTTCCCATTGATCAAATCACTCTCTTTATCAGCTACTGTTTTGAGCAGGGGTATTCCCCGGCTACGATCTCTACTTACATCTCAGGGGTTAGTTTTTATCATAAAATAAATAATTGGCAAGACCCTACTGGAACCTTTATAATTAAAAAGTTAATGGAAGGGTGCAAAAGATTGCGCAAAAGGCAAGATTGCAGGGCTCCAATAACGGATAATATTCTCAAGAAAATTTGTCAAGTTCTGCCAAACATCTGTTTTTCCGCATATGAGAGCTATCTTTTTAAGGCTGCTTATCTACTCACATATGGACTCCTTCGTGTCAGTGAGGCTGTTTTTACAAACCATATGCAACCACATAGGGCACTCCTCCGGTCAGATCTTTCAATAGAAACTAATTCAAAGGCTTTAATTATCTCAATACGTGTTTCGAAAAGCAACCAGTCTGGTTTGCCAACTGTACTCAGAATCCCTGCATCTACAGGCCAAGAATTTTGCTGTGTTACTGCCATGCAGAATTACCTCAGACTCCGTCCAACTGAGGCTTGTTATCTTTTTTGTCATGTAAATGGGTCTCCTCTGACCCGCAGTCAGTTCACTGGTGTTTTGGCTAAAGCTGTTAAAACTCTTGGTTTACCAACGCATTTGTATACATCACACTCATTTCGTATTGGCCGAGCAACTGTTTTAGCTTCTCAGGGTGTGCCAAATGACAAAATTAAAAGGCTAGGCAGATGGCAGTCTGACGCTGTTGAACGTTACATCCGCTTATGAATGTATACACTGATCATGTGACCCCCCTTTATTCTTACAGATATCTGGATAATAGGGGACTCCCTGGTGAAAAGGGCCAAAGAAAGAGCAGAATTTAGAAACCAGGTGAACCTTGGCCAACTAACCAGATCCGTGCAATGGATGGGGTATGGTGGGATGCGGTGGCACCAACTCTTGCCCCAACTCCAACTCAATTTTATGTACAAATCTATTCCAGCTATGTTGATCATTCATCTAGGAGGCAATGATCTGGTAGACATCAAGCAGGCCAAGCTCATGAAAATAATAAAAAAGCACATGAAATATCTTTCCTCAATTTTCCAAAATTCTATCATAGTGTGGTCAGATATCCTCCCAAGGCATACTTGGAGGGGTCTCGACAATACAGATGAAAACTTATTGAAAATTGATGAGAAAAGGAGGAGAATAAATAGAAGTGCACGGCAAATAATGAGAGAACTGCCATTTGGAAAAGCCATTATGCATGACATTGACAAAGAAACAGGTGGATTCTTCCTTGATGATGGTGTTCATCTGTCCCCAGTAGGAAATGATCTATTTTTGCATACTCTGCAGGAAGCCATATCTTGTTTCTTTAAAGACACAGCTCAGCAGGTTTACAACCCTCTACAATAGGCCGCAAGAATGGGGGACAAATTCAGGCTTTGCCTGAATTTGCTGTGGCGGAATTCTGGCGGCCATTGGCTGGACGTCTTGGTGATTTCTCCAAAATGTTTTCTAAAACTTTGAAATTTCCACCATAAGCTTCATGTCTGGACTCTGGCTTTCACAAAGCCTGATAACGGGACTTGAGGGGACATGGTGGAAATTTTCTGGGAGGGACGATTAATCATTTATCAATTGGCTATGGGTGACCCTTCAATGCATGGCATTCAGTGCTCTTGTGCCGAATGGAACCTTCTTGAAGGGTTTTCCAGCTAATTTCCAAAACTTGAACTTTAGGGGGAGAAGGTGCTCGGAATGCTTAAATGCGTGCAACCTTCGTGGAACCCCATTTTTGGCTTTACAGGACTTATTATTAAATACAGTTTTTAAAAATCATTTGGAGCAACTTGGAGTATTTTGGAATGTTTGGAGGAATCAAGGAATCAACCCCCTAAATTATTCATACAGTAATATTGTGGAAGGAATGGACAATCAGTTGTGGGATGGAAAATCATTGGAAGGGGGCTGAAATTATTATTATTTATAGTAGGAAAGAATTGGAAATCTGCTTAAATTTCAATGCACTAGTTGTCGTAAGCTATGATCACCAAGGCGTCCAGCGTGGCATTCGGAGTCCTGATCAGCGGTCATAATCTCCACAACTTTTGACATAATTCTTCCAAAGCACTAAGGATGTAAACTAGTCAATTCATTTTTGTAAACTAGTCAATTCGTTTGAGTTTGAAATTAAATTTGTTTTCATATCATGTATATAGTTTTGTTTTAAGTGTCAGTGTCCTAAAATAATATGGATTATTGCCTTTGCAATAATCCCATTTATTTTGGTACTGACTGGATGGTGACTGCAAGTTTAGAGTCTATATTTTTGTGCCAATTTCTTTTGTTTACTTCCTGGTTGTGCCTTACCAACTATAATCTCTCATCAGAACAGCCAGATGCTTGCTTTTGTTTTTGTAATAAGCATCCACTGACTAGGACTGAATCAAACAGGATTACTGAAAGCTTGCAGAGTGAATTACCTCCCTTTCTCTCATAGCGGCCATGTGCTAAAGTTACAAGAAGCTTTCTGGAAATTAATCCATTTCGATCTTTTCATCCCACCCTCCGCACCCATTTTATTATTTCTTATGGTAAGCAACTGGCTGTTTTGATGATGGGATGTCTGCATTGCAAATAATTCTTGCATTCTGTTTCAACAGTTGTTGCTATTGTAGATCAATGATTGTGCTGTTAGTTTTTATTATTCCAGGTGACACAGTTCCACTCAGCTGTCCTTTGCTGTTCTCTACTTTGGAAGCATAACCTCTTAACCCATTGAAGATCTACGACACTGATCAGCCTGGAACTGTGGTTTTATTAATTCTTCAAATTTTAAAAGAACTGATAGCAACTATTTTGTGTGTTTTTTCCTGTCAGAGAGCTGTTAACATTTATTCTTCTGGAAACTGACTCTGATCTTCACGCTATGTATATAGTACAGTTAGCTCATCATGCTATCCAAAGGCAGATAACCGTTCACATTTACATTTAAGTTCATTTAAATTGCCCGATTGTGTTTCGTTTATAAATGATGGATGTGCTTTACCCCTCTATAAATACTTGTGTCATTAACACAAAGATGTAATAAGCCTTTGATATTTTCTCATAAAAACTGAAAGCAAATCTGACTGCAAAAGTTTTCTTTCTGTTTAAAGCTTATTACCATAGGAGGGGTTAAGGCTCATCTGCCGCTGACATCGGAATTCTGGCGGCCATTGGCTGGACGTCTTGGTGATTTCTCCAAAATGTTTTCTAAAACTTTGAAATTTCCACCATAAGCTTCATGTCTGGACTCTGGCTTTCACAAAGCCTGATAACGGGACTTGAGGGGACATGGTGGAAATTTTCTGGGAGGGACGATTAATCATTTATCAATTGGCTATGGGTGACCCTTCAATGCATGGCATTCAGTGCTCTTGTGCCGAATGGAACCTTCTTGAAGGGTTTTCCAGCTAATTTCCAAAACTTGAACTTTAGGGGGAGAAGGTGCTCGGAATGCTTAAATGCGTGCAACCTTCGTGGAACCCCATTTTTGGCTTTACAGGACTTATTATTAAATACAGTTTTTAAAAATCATTTGGAGGAACTTGGAGTATTTTGGAATGTTTGGAGGAATCAAGGAATCAACCCCCTAAATTATTCATACAGTAATATTGTGGAAGGAATGGACAATCAGTTGTGGGATGGAAAATCATTGGAAGGGGGCTGAAATTATTATTATTTATAGTAGGAAAGAATTGGAAATCTGCTTAAATTTCAATGCACTAGTTGTCGTAAGCTATGATCACCAAGGCGTCCAGCGTGGCATTCGGAGTCCTGATCAGCGGTCATAATCTCCACAACTTTTGACATAATTCTTCCAAAGCACTAAGGATGTAAACTAGTCAATTCATTTTTGTAAACTAGTCAATTCGTTTGAGTTTGAAATTAAATTTGTTTTCATATCATGTATAGTTTTGTTTTAAGTGTCAGTGTCCTAAAATAACTGTATTTTTGTTTTTCTATTGTGTTTTGTAAATCTCCATATATCATAAACTGTTGTATACCAAGAAACTTTCTTGTTTTCTGATATAATTGATGTTTAAGAATTTTGTCTAAAGATTGTGATATCTAGGAATTATGAATAAATATATATTTTTTCGCTTGTCTTATGGTTATATTTGATCACCTTATATAATAGCTTAATTGTTCTACTCTTGTCTGAAATTGGCATTTCCATCATTACATTTTAATCAGTTCTCTCTTTATAATGACCTGCAGTATAATATCTTTTAGGCCACCAGAGCTATAGATTGTTAGGGGGCACAGAGCAGAGTAGGTTAAAATTGGGGCCTAGTCTTTTTCCCCGCCTTTTAACCGCCCCTAAATCAAGCTACTGCTGAGTCAACAGTTTCAGGCATGGGTTCTGCTAACAGGAAATCTTGTTTTCTCCAGATCCTCTGGATTCTGTGGAAGCTGTATAAAGAAGACAAGTCCTGTTAGTGTGTATGTTTGCAAGGAACTTTTCTAGATACAGCTGACTCCCATTATATCAAACACTGATACCTCAAAGATATCTCAAAGAATATAGTATAGACCCAAATCCTATATTTCTTTACATCTCATTTCCTGTTATCTGAAACTACTGAGGTCTCAAAGTAAATTTTCTGGGACCAGAAAATTTACTTTGAAATATTAGAAGTTTGAGATGAACTTTGAGACATCGAAAGTTGACTGTATATTATTGTGTCATAAAAATTCGACATGAATCTTTTAGAAGTGGTTCTAATGAGGGACCACAACACAAGCTTTGCTTATTGCAGCCTGGTTCTAGTATAAGGTTGTGGCAGTTTTCTGTGGATAAACATGACAAAATATCCAAGAATTACTATCGTAAACCACTTTTGTCTGCAAACCCAATTTGAAGCTTGATGAGTTAGCTTTATACTCATTCTGGAATTTTACCAGCTATTTGCAAACCCACATCTAGCCCTACCATAATATTTCTACATACAGGGACAGATATTTCAGAGCAAACAGAGCAGACCGAGATCAGATGTTCCAAAAGGAGCAGTCTGATCAGGGTGTACACTGTTTGCCATCCCATCTGTATCTAGTATCGTAAAATGTATCATATTTACCATTGTACCATTTGTAGATTACTTGTCACATTTAGGGAGAGGACTATATAATGTTGTGTATAACTTGTGTCCAATCCCTTTGTCTTTTTGCAATAAAATATGTTTAAACTAATCTGCATCTTTGGTGCATGTTTGCATTGTAAAACGAAACTATTCAATGTTTAGGACAGTTATTGTAATTATTTTGGGTGTTCCAATTTTAAAATTTTTAAGGTATCTTTCTGTGGTAGAGTAGCTAGCTAGAGACACTTGGTTGAGGTGGAGAAGGTTGCCAGAACTTGACAGTTGTGAGTTCAAACCCAAGCTGGACCATCTGATGATTGGAAAACTCTGTCAACCCAGCAGTAAATTGGCACCTGTTTCCAATCAGGGAAGGATAAGGCAGTGAAAGGAGAAGGCTGGGCTTTGCTTTTCATGTGCTGTGTCCACGGTACAGAAGGACTCTAACCCCCACTGACCCTATGGCTCTGTGGTTATGGGAAACCTTTACCTTGACCTTTTTTCTTTCCATAGAACCTCGACGCTAACCCTCTGGGAGTGAGAGGAAGGGTTGCATACCATATTTCTTTGATTTTAAGTTATCCAACACAATCCCAAAAATCTAGTTCCATCTAAGACAGATCTAGTAGATCTTTGTTACAGCAGAATTTTATAAGACTGAGATATGTGAGGTCTTTTTAGAAGTGGGGAAACCCCCGTTTTATAGCCAAATAAATATGGTACCTCTTTATTTTCAGAGAAAATGAGTGATGACCCTCTGGTAGTGAGACTGAAGTTTGAGCCAGCTAAACGTCCGGCCTCCGACCAAGATTACTACCTACAAGACAAGGACAATGTGTGTGTGGTCTGTGGGGCTTCAGATCATTATATCAGGAAACTTATTGTACCTCAGGAGTATAGAAAGTGAGTTAAACTGTGCATGCAGAATTTTGATATCAAAAAGCTCTCTGCCACAAAAAAGTGGCTTGAATTTTAACTGCTTTTTTAAGTGGCTTGTGTCTTCAGTACCCTAAACTGGTACACTTTTATTGATATAATTATCCTAAAACTTGAATAAGTGGATTTAATTCTGTGTCAAAAAATGGTTTGCAGAATGGCGGTGTTAACTTTTATCAGACTGCTTCATTCAGAATAGGCTGATCTGGGTCTACGCTATTTTCTCCAGCACTTGTCAGTCCCAGTAATTTGGGTCATTTATGTTTAAGGCTGCTAAATGTTTTTCATACTGGTCGTGTAATAAGTTTGCATTGATATTTCTAAAATTTGCCTTCCAAATCCTTTGGAGTCTGGCCTTTTACAAAGTTGAAGAGATATTGTTGTCACCCTGCACATTGGTGTTAATATCAAAGTCTGCACCTGGGTCAGTATCGGCATCCTTGATGGGCAAGGTGCTGTTAGATGTGCTATCTTGTATGTATACAGGTCTTGTTTTCGTTTATAATTGCAAGGTTGATGAAGACAAATTATTTTTATTTAGATATTTTCCACCATTATTAAAAGACCATTCCTCCCATGATGTGTTACTACTATGTCTGTCCTGTCATCAGAAGAGTGCGGTATATGATACAGCGTTACGTCAGAGGTTCTCCCAGGAATGTGATGCGCCCATGGACTCGGGGACAGAGACTAAAACTAAACAAGACAGAGATCTACAAAAAATTGTCTCAGCTGCAAAGTATGTAATGCTTGTGTGAGGTTGATGCTTAAAAAGAACGCTTATGTAAATGAGCTGCCACACGAGAAAACCAACAAAGTGGTTGTGCACCTAGTGCAGACTCAGATCAGCCTGGGCATCTGCCCCAAGGAAGTAGCTTAAACCCTTAGCGACCCTTTAAGTGCTTGGCAAATAGTCTATTCAGACTGGGCTGATGCCCAGGCTGATCAGAGTCTGTACTGGGCACACAACCACCGTTAGTTTTCTCGTGTCACGGCTCAAATATCAAAGGCTCAGACCAGCCTGCCTAGTTATCATAAATCATGTAGCCAGATTAAGTCACTGCACTTCATACACAGCATATATAGACCCTGAGAAATATATGGCACAAAATAAAGGCTGTAGTTGATTGATGGATACACAGGCTAGTTTGAGTCTTCCCTGTCCCTAATTATGTAACCTTTTTAGACTGGAAACCCATTTTGGGGACATATGCAAACAGTGCAGAACCAGTTCAGATGCCACAGAATTCATCTGATCAGGGCCAAAGGATGCTTGCAGGAATTTTTATGCAAAATACAACAAAAATGACAAGTAAATTCATTGAATTTATATCCCCCACCGAAATGACTGATTTTTTTATGGCTCATTTTCAGTTTGATAAAATTTTGTTCACTGGTTACTTAGTTATGACTGAAGCTTTGGACTTTAAATCAAGGGGCAATACCCCATGTATAAGTGAGGCCATTCTAAACAACTTGCTTCAGCATCATCTCGCTGTGATGCTATATATTTATATCAAGTGTCAAGGAATTTTGTTCATTTGCAACTTAGTTATGGCTTTTTTGTGTATTTTAAATCAAATCAAGGACAGTAACTCATGCATAACTGATGCAATCATGACAAAACTTGACGTTAAATGTCATGTTATGATGATACATAATTGTTTTAAGTTTTGTGAAATTACGTTCACTTGTTATTTAGTTATGACTCAATTTGTCTATTTCAAAGCAATTCAAGGGCATTAACTCATACATTACTGAAGCATGTCCAACAAAACTTAACATGCATCACGCCGTAATAATAATACATATTTAGTATAAGTTTCATAGAATTCCATTCATTGATTACTTAGTTATGGCTAAATTTGTTGATTTTAAATTGATTCAAGGGCAATAGCTCATGCACTACTGACGTCATTCTGACAAAACTTTATGTAAACAACTGTTAAATAGTGATACATAGTAACTCAGGCACTACTGAAGTCAGTGTGACGAAACTTCATATGCATCAGTGCCTTATAGTGATATACATTTGTTATAAGTTTCATGAAATTCTGATAATTGGTTACTTAGTTATGGCTCATTTTATCATTTTGAAAGCAATTCAAGGGCAATAACTCATGCACTTCTGAAGCCAGTGTGCTGAAACTTCACGTGCATCAGCGCCTTATAGTGATATACATTTAGTTTAAGTTTCATGAAATTCTGTTCAAATGGTTACTTAGTAATGGCTTCAGATGGACGGATGGAAAGACGGACGGATGGAAGAACAGACGGACATGGAGAAAACTATATCCCTCCGCCTTCGACGGGGGATAAAATCCCTAAAACTAGAAATGGACTTATCCCAATGATAAGGATGATCAAGTCCACTGGTCAAAAACATGTTATGCGAACTATTTGCATATATGGATTATGCTCTCATGATCATATGAAAGTGTTATAAATTTTAACTGAACAAATCTACAAGAAAAGGGAGCTTATGAAGTGCAAAAAGCAGTACAGCTGCATCACAGACTTGTAACAATATTGTTTTCCAATATATAGCCATCTCCTGGTGTTAAAATGATTCAAGCAGACAGGAAAAAGACACTGATCAGACTCCTGTAGATGACCAGGCTGATCAGCTTGTTGCAGATTGTGTAATCCCTAAAGCCCAATTTTAAATGGTAAAGCTCACAATGGTCTATCTTTTGAAAACAGTTCTGACTATCTATGCCCCCAACTTTGAAGCAGTTAAGGGGGCATATTGCTTTTGCCTTGCCCTTTTTCCGATCATCCATTTGTCTGTTTAACATTGCATTCTGATGCAGCTATATTGCCTAAAAAACACTAGGCCTAGAGTTTTGAAATGGCATACATGGATTGGTCTGAAAAATGAGCATACCCATATTTTTTTTCTCTGTCGGATTTGTACTTTGTATCAAAATTAAAATGAAATCTTGTCACCATATCTGAAGAAGCATTTGAGCTAGGATGATGATATCTGGTATACAGCTTTTGGGTGATATGTACAAGATCTGATTAACTTTTTTTGGAAAATTCCAGCAAAAATGATGGAGTTATGCCCCTCGTTTGAATTTGGCATTTCCCAGCTTCTGAACCACTTGACCTAGGAAGCTGAGTTTTGGTAAATTAGCATTCCTCGATAGTAGTCTTTTTAATGTGTAAAATTTCTAGACTATTGCACTTGGACAATTAGCTTAAACAAAATTTGTAACTATGTCTGGAGAATTGTTAGAGCTAGGATTTTGGTATTTGGCATACAGCTTGGAATCAGTGTGTAGATGATGTGATTAACATCTGAGGAATTTCTGTTGTAAAGCTTGACACCTTTAATGGCAGTCATATAGTTGTGGGCATAGTGTTTCACAGACACAGGTTTTAGTTAACATTAAATTTATGCATGCTTGTTTAAATGCATGTATCTTGTTCTTAAATACATGTTTCTTTGTAAATGCCATCCACTTGTTTGTTAATATATGAACAGTTTTGATAAACCAGAATTGTATGATTTGATTAGAGCCTGGTGTTTGCAAATTCCATATTTTCCATTCTCTTATATATACATGTAGACTTAATAATTTAATGAATCTGTACCTATGGTCTTTATATATTTTGTTTTATTTAGAGCTTTATGTACCAACAGAGACAAAATCCCAGCAGCAAGGGTAACAGAGTTGGAGGAAACAATTAAAACCTTCTATGGTGTGTCAACAATTACTGAAGAATTATTAAAACAGGCTCAAGACATTGATTATAGGTTGGTATTTCATTACACACTCTACTATAGTATCTACTCAGCTATAAGATGACAATTCACACACCAGAATGACCCCAAAATATCTAAATCCAAATATTGGTTGAATGATGAATCAGATCTTTTGCCTGTGCAATTGGAGCAGCCCATTCATTACTTTGAGGGGTGTATTTCAGGGAAAAAAAGACTGATCAGGCTCAGGAGCAGTCTGAGTAAGATATGCACTGTTTGCAAACCTTCTGCTCATTAAAGGTTAAATTTTGAACTCAATACTATTTCCGTGAAGCCCTAGCTGACTATCAGTTCATCAGCTATACAGATATCTGTAGTATTTTAATGTTTCTAAGCAACAAAAAGTGTGAATATTCATACCTGCACCATTATAATACAGTTTCCTTAAACTTGTTTCCACCGAGGAACCAAAATACATTTGAGCCGTGACACAAGAAAACCAACAAAGTGAATGTGCACCCAGCAAAGACTCAGATCAGCCTGGGCATCTACCGTCTGATCAGAGTCTTTGCTGTCCGCATGGAGCTAGCTTAGACCTTTAGCTACCCTTCAAGCCCAAAACAGGACTGATCAGACTGGGTGGATGCCCAGGCTGACCTGAGTCTTCACTGGGCGCATATTCCACTTTGTTGGTTTTGTTGCGTCCCGGCTCATTTACAGGGTTCTTATAACATTTCTTTACAGAGTTCATGATACAGATCATATACCCCATGGTAAAAAAGTGGTTATGTATTTTATGAAACAGCCTGGTGGACTGCTAGAGTTTGAGAAGATATGGCGAAGACAGTTTGTGGAGACTATGCAGCCTAACTATTTACCATACCTGTGGTCTGTAGATCATAAGCCAGAGCGGATGGTATTTTAGAACTGATGGCAGTGATGTGCCATAATGAACTGGCTATATGACAGTGTTTGCATGTCTAGAAAGACCCAGATATCTAAATTTGTCTCGTGTAATGCTGATATAGGATGGGTTTGTCTCTTCCAACAATCCAAAAGCTGAAAAGCTGGCGTCACACTTTTTAAAGTTTTTACAACAAATTTTTTTTATGTGATAGGTAAGGCTCTCTCAGGCTATCCTGTATGTGGACAGGTTTTCATTTTTACTAACATTTGAAAATCTAATGGCTTGAGAATTCAAGAATGTAGCCTAAATTTTGACTAGTGGATAAGTAAACTGACAGTTCTTTGGTTGTGACTTCAAGAGCTTGCAAATACACTGGAGCGCTGTTATACAGCAGACCGATATACTGCGGAAATAGGTATTACACGTTTGTCCTGTGTCGCCCATTTTTTGTCGCGGATGTTTCGTCGGTTTTCGTCGGTGTTTGCGACATTGGAATAGAAAATAACAATTAAAATTAATTGGGTTGTTTACATAAATTTAATCAACAATGTGACGAAAGTTATCACAGATAATCAAAGCGTTGATTGTCTTGTCAAGGTGTGAACAGTGGTCAGTTTTTAGAAGACTGAGATAATAAGCTCATGTCATGTGTCACAAATTTGGCCAGCTGCGAAGGTCACCTCATATACACAAAGCACAGGCCCATGCTCGGGAAAAAACGCTGGCAAAGTAGTCAATGATTACTTCCAAAGAAAGCATTATAAAAGAATTTTACAAGCAAAAAAAACAACAACAACAAAAAAGCTTAAACCTGATTTGATTATCTGTAGGCTGGTTAGAGTTTTTTAGGGGACGTCAGTTCTCGCGCAAATATGTATTTTTTTTATTTGTCGGAAGGTACCTTTTTGCAAGTGTGTGTATACAAATTTCAAGGGAATTAACTCGAAAAAAAATGTTGGTTGCCGGCTCAATAGTGTATTGGCCCATATGAACCTGCAGTAATAGGAATCGTGTTTACAGCATGTCTACTTTCACTTTGTATATGCGTTTTGCAGTGCATTTTTAACAATAAGTAAGAGCATAGGGACTATATGGCTACTTCAGCGATGGTTTTCGTGGTGATATCAGGTATCAGGTAAGCAGTAAACATGTCTGTCTACCTGGTTAGGGCTAAATAAGCGCTACAAACATAAAAACATGGGGTTTTTCATTAGTGGGTAGGGGTATTCATCGAAGATCTTTATTCTGCGAGATCACTTATAATGCGGTTTGATTTTATGTCTCCCGACACATGCGTCATAACGGCGCTCCAGTGTACATTTCATTCAAAAACAAAGAAATCTTAAAATAAAGAAGACACAAAAATTAAGAGAATTACAGCATTAAACATGAAACAGCCTGGTAGACTCATAGAATTTGAGATGTGGCAAAGACGGTTGTTGAAACTACATAGCCAAATTATTTAGTTTATCTCTGGTTATTAGATCACAAGCTAAGGATGATGGTATTTGACATCTGAATGTAGTGACATGCCATGTTGTATATAAAGACACAGGGCACTAGATAATCCAAACTTATGGAATAAATGATGGAGCCATGATTGAGTTATGTTTCAACACAATGCTGTAAAGTGATACTATATGTTTTTATGGGTTTCCTACAGTCTTTTAAAAGAGAGTTTAGTTCTATCTTAACACGTTTGTCCATTGTGCAATATAGGTAAACAGCAGAAACTCTGGACAGCTGGTCAGACTGTCCATTCGAAAATATGTTGTTCTATAAATTCATGTTAATGAGAAAATAAAGCTAAATCTGTGATAATTATGTGAAAGTTTATTGATGACCGGTTTCCTTACAACAGTATAAAAAATACTTTCATGCCTTTCTGATGGCGCGCTGAAGGGGCATACCCTTATGTGCTTAAGTATTGGGACACCTAAACCCATTAGTTTTTCATTTGTCCAACATGGAAAATCAATGGTTTTTAGGTGTCCTATTGTTTAAGCACAACTGGAAAATTAATTGGTTTAGGTGTCCCATTATTTAAGCACATTAAGGTAGTTATGCAGTACATAGCTCCATTACCCCTTCAAAGTTACCAACAGTACACAGAGCCTACATCACTTGTTGGTATGGAGCTATCCTCAAGGGTTTACATAATAGTCAACTCTCCATATCTCATAGTCCAAGTTCATCTCAAACTACTGATATCTCAAAGTAAATTTTCTGGTCCCAGAAAATTTGCTTTGAGATACCAGTAGTTATTGAAATGAAAAGGAAAATAGGAAATATGTCAAAACAATATTATTTGATACTAGGGTTTTTGAGATACCGGTGTTTGAAATAACGAGAGTCAACAGTACAATATATGCCCTAGCAGACTGGAATTATGAAATGGCATAATGCTGTGTATCCAAAATTGAAACTTTCTCTTGTTTTTCTCAAGAGAAGGAATACATTTGAAACTTAGGGCTGTTCCAGGAAAAAGTACATCCAGGCGCAGGACAGGAAACTTATCAAAGTTTTGGGTGTGAGTGAGCTCGGGTTTAACGTCCCACCAACAACGAGGTCATATGGAGACGGGACCAAAGTTTTGGGATTAGGGGCTAAAGAGATAGCAAATATTATTGAGGCATTGTGGTTGAGCAGAACAACACGGTTATGGTGCAGAAGGTTACCAAAAGTGACTGGTTCAAAACTGGGTTAAACTATCTGGAGACTGCAAACTCTTTGTCAATCCAGCAGTAAATGGGTACCTGTATGAAATCAGGGATAAGGCAGTGAAAGGAGAGGGATGGTCTCCCCCTTTCATATGCTGTGCCCAAGATACAGTGGGCCTCTAACCCCCAGTACCCTTACGACCACCTTGGAAACCTTTATCTTTTTATCTCTGAAAAAGTTTCAACCCTGCCGAGGCAGTACTTTTATCTGGAATAGTCCTTATCAGATAAAAGCAAAGGAAATGGGATATAAAATAAAAACCAACATATTACTATTCTTCTATCTTGTTTTATTTTACTGTAAAAGAAGGATTTATTATACACCTAGTTATCACATGGCAACAAGTCTGACAGATACACTCTGTCAAAATTAAATCTTGAATACAACACAAGCAACATACACAAACATAACAAATATACTTCAGGACAAAAGTTCTGCACGGATGTTCCTTTAACATCCATGCAGAGCTATTGTCCTTAAGTATAGTTTGAACTGTACTGCTTGAACAGGTTTCTAAACAATATGTGTGAACAGTGAAACTTGAGATAAGCCTGTTAGCCTCATTAGGCAGCTGAAAATTTTTCTCCACGGTTTTACACAGTGTTAACTGTACATCTTCATTTCAATATGTAGATGTAGGTATAGATGTGACAACAACCACATGTATGCAGACATATCAACCAGCATCATACTGATTTCTTTCACAGACCTATTATCAATTTGGACACACTTATCAGGGGATCTCCATTCGTCCTGTTTCAATGCTGGACTGATACAAGTCTTTACATCTCAGTGGAGTTATTCCATGTGCTGTAAAACACTTAGAATCTGCGATATCCAAATTGCGGGGTTTTGTGAAAATGACATATTGGTGCAGGTTAATTTTGACATCCACGATATACCATGGTTACAGAAAATAAAGACAAGAGGGCCAAGAGGCCCTGAATCGCTCACCTGCGCTGAAAGGTTTAAGGTCAAACTAGGGTCATAGTTTGAACAAACCTGATAGTTTGCAACCATTTCCAAATGGTTCTGAAGAAGAAGTTTTTAAATATTTTTCTATGTATTGCTATGGTTTAAACCCTGGACCCCTTGGGCCATGCTATTTTGGACCCTGGGGCCATCATTTGAATAATCTTGGTAAAGGACCACTAGGCAATGATAGAAGCTAAATTTCAAGCCTCTGAGCCAAGTGGTACTGAAGAAGAAGATTTTTGAATATTTTTCTACGCATTTCTATGGTTCAAACCCTGGACCCCCTGGGGCGGGGCCATTTTTGACCCTGGCACCGTCATTTGAACAAACTTGGTAAGGGACCACTAGGCAATACATCATTCCAAATTTCAAGCATCTGCACTAAGGGGTTCTGGAGAAGAAGATTTTTAAGTACATTTTGATTTTGAACCGAAGACTCCCTGCCCCAGCGGCATTTTGGATCCCATGGCCACCATTTACACAAACTTTGTAGGAGTCCACCAGGCAATGCATCATACCAAATTTCAAACATCTGAGCCAAGTGGTTCGGAACAAGAAGATTTTGTAATAGTTTCCTACAATTATATATTTCTATGGCTCAAACTCAGGACTCCCTGCTGCAGGGCCATTTTGGACCCTGGGGCCATCATTTGCAAACTTGTTAAAGGACTACAAGGCAATGCATCATACCAATTTTCAAGCATCTGAGCCAAGCGATTCTGAAAAAGATTTTTGAACATTTTTCTGTGTATTTCTATGGTTCAAACCCAGGACCCCCTAGGTCGGGCCATTTTAGACCCAGGGATCATCATTTAAACAAACTTGGTAAAAGGCTACTAGGCAAAGCTACATACTAAATTTCAAGCATCTTAGCCAAGTAGTTCTGAAGTAAAAGATTTTTGAATATTTTTCTATGTATTTCTATGGTTCAAACCTAGGACGCCCTGCCGCAGGGCCATTTTGGACCCTGGGGCCAAAATTTGAATAACCTTGGTAGAGGACCACTAGGCAATGCATCATACCAAATTTCAAGCATTTAAGCCTTGCGCTTCTGAAGCAGATGATTTTTGAATATTTTTCTTTGCATTTCTATGGTTCAAACCTTGGACTCCATGCCAAGGGTCCATTTTGAATCCTGGGGCCACCATTTACACAAACTTAGTAAAGGACTATTAGTCAATGCTACATACCAAACTTTAAGCATCTGAGCCTTGCGGTTCTGAAGTAAAAGATTTTTAAATATTTTTCTATGTATTTCTATGGTTCAAACCTGGGACTCCCTGCCCCGGGGCCATTTTGGACCCTGGGGCCACCATTTGAACAAACTTGGTAGAGGACCACTAGGCAATGCTACATACCAAATTTCAATCATCTGAGCCTAGCAGTTCTGGAGAAGAAGATTTTTAAGTATTTTTTAGTTTCGAACCCAAGACCCCCTGCCCCATGGCCATTTTGGACCCTGGGGCCACCATTTGAACAAACTTGGTAGAGGACCATTAGGCAATGCTAATTACCAAATTTCAAGCATCTGAGCCAAGCAGTTCTGGAGAAGAAGATTTTTAAGCATTTTTTGGTTTCGAACCCAAGACCCCCTGCCCCAGGGTCCAAAATTGCCCCAGGACCATTTTGGACCCTGGGGCCACCATTTGAACAAACTTGGTAGAGGACCACCTGGAAATGCTACATACAAAATTTCAATCATCATGCCAAGCAGTTCTGGAGAAGAAGATTTGTAAGTATTTTTAGTTTCGAACCCAAGACCCCCTGCCCCAGGGCCATTTTGGACCCTGGGGCCACCATTTGAACAAACTTTGTAGAGGACCACTAGGTAATGCTACATACCAAATTTCAAGCATCTGAGCCAAGCAGTTCTGGAGAAGATGATTTTTAAGAATTTTTTGGTTTCAAACCCAAGACCCCCTGCCCCAGGGCCATTTTGGACCCTGGGGCCACCATTTGAACAAACTTGGTAGAGGACCACTAGGCAATGCTACATACCAAATTTCAAGCATCTGAGCCATGCAGTTCTGGAGAAGATTTTTAAGTATATTTTAGTTTTGAACCCAAGACCCCCTGCCCAAGGGCCATTTTGGACCCTGGAGCCACCATTTGAACAAACTTGGTAGAGGACCATTAGGCAATGCTAATTACCAAATTTCAAGCATCTGAGCCTAGCAGTTCTGGAGAAGAAGATTTTAAGTATATTTTAGTTTCGAACCCAAGACCCCCTGCCCCAGGGCCATTTTGGACCCTGAGGCCACCATTTGAACAAACTTGGTAGAGGACCACTAGACAATGCTTCATACCAAATATCAAAGTCCTAGGCCTAGCGGTTTCAAAGAAGATGTCATTTATAGCAAATTGTTGACGACGCACGACGGACGACGCTCGACGGACACTTGGTGATCACAATAGCTCACCCTGAGCCTAAAGGCTCAGGTAAGCTAAAAACTGGATAAAAATTTGTGACATTTTTTCTCTTGAACTATACATCGTGGCATATATTAGAATTGCCCCATTGCAGCGAATCTAACTGGATTCCACAATGTATAGTTTAGTTGGAATGGTATAGAAAAAATCTTGTACACTAATCAGGTACTCCTTTTTATCTGAACCTCTTAAATGCTGTTGATATGCCAGTAGATGTATCAAAAATTGAGTATTGGTGGGCTTATATTTAGTACTCTTTGCATTGACCGCTCCCCCAAAATTCAGTAATTGCCAAATACAAGTGTTTTACAGTATTCTACTCAACCTAGCAGTTAATCTGAAAAATTTCAGCAAATAAATGGACAGATGGTATGATGCATAGATGAGAAAGGCATACCAAAAAACACGGTACAAATATGGGAAGAACTGGCTCCAAATCAAGGGGCAACATTTAATACATGTATTAAAGTTAAATGACCCACAAACATTATTTTCGGTTAGGGTAATATTTCATCTCTCATACCAGCACAGGTAACAGGTCATTCTGTCCTATTAAAAGTAGTCTGACATGAAGTCATGTAGAACTGATACAATGTAGTAACATGAGCATTTCAACCAAATATTAAATATCTCAATACAAGAGCACACATTCCAACATTCAGCAAAAATCTGCCAGGGAATACACCATATTAATCCTAATATACACCCCTGCTCTAATAAATGCCTCCTGAATGTTTTCCAAAATGATATACTAACTTGCAAGCTTCCGTATTTTCCATCAGTTTTACAAAGGCCAACAACCTGAGTTCCTGTTTGATCTCTGGAGGAAAGAGCTTTCAAATGGGGTTCACTCTTCAAGGAAAGAATTTGCTCCTGTAGGAGAAAATTTTTTCAATTAAGAGTTGAGAAGGCGAATCAAGGAAAATGGTATAACTGCTTCCTCTGGAAGAATATTCTTTCACATTTTAACTGCTTTTTAGAAGTATTTTGGAAGTAGCGGATTTACTTCTCTTTAGTCTCCCGTAAAATGCAGTGGCACCAGGGGGTTTAATAGGATTAATGGAGTATGTGGTGGAAATTTCAGGGTCTAGCACAGAAATACCTGACAAGCACATATTTAAGGTATGATGTTTATATCGTGGTAAAAATCATTATAATGCAATGTTTATGAAGTCAGTATGGCAGCACGATGCTTCCATAAATAGAAATTACTCGCACAACCAGAATAGAAAACATGAGAAAGAACAACTTGCAATATGATGATCTTTGGATTGTAAGCACCAATCATGAAAAATGCCTAGTATTTATAAGGGGAGCTGTATCACAATATTTTACCTCACTGAGTAGTGAGGCAGTTTTTATGAGAGGGCACAACAAGCTCTTATTGCAAATGAGCAGGAATCACTTTCCTGGAGCTTTCATGTTGCAAACTGAATTTCAAATGTTAATTTGTGTTATGAAAAATGGCCTCACATTAAAGCAAAGATGATTTTGATCTTGTGAAGGGACCCAGGGTTTATCTACCTGAACTCATGGGAGACATAAGGGTTATTATTTTGTGGAGATACAGACTCTGAAACATAAAACAAATACTGGAAAACAAATTTCAAACTGAAAATCCTGGTATAAAATCAAAATAATAAATTATGCATTATTTTATTTCTCTTAAACAATGACTTCATTTAGTCACTGAACAAATAAAACACATGCACTTGGACAATATAAAAGCAAACAAGGTCCAAGAATTCTGAAGAGCATTATGCCAAACCTACCTCATGCTTTCAAATCAATAAAAGCAAAAAGCTTCAAAACAGGCTTATACTAAGATACTTTTGACCGTAGGTACAGAAGTGAGTGAAATACCAGGGTTGATACAAATTGACAAAATCAACAGTGTTACACAATGGTCGAAGGTACATGGTGATGCAGCATTCCAGAACACCCACCTCTGACAAAACTGAAGTGTGTGGGTACATCTCTATTTAGCTACTTTTATAACGGGGAACAACCTCTCTGGATCCTGAAACCCATATAGACTCTTAAATCTACTCTTAAGAAAGAAAACTTTGCTCCTAGGGAAGCATTTTTTTTGTCTAAGAATTCTTTTAATGATAAAGGAAGCAACAAGACCTGTTCCTGTACAGGATAGTTTGCCTGACAGCACCTTGCCAACCACATAAATAACTTTAAGCAAAACAAAAATCCAATTCAGATATCAACACTGACCAGAACTCTAGTGTGACAATAGTTCTCCCTCTACTTTCCTACAGTGGAGCTAAAATGAAAATTTCCCTTGAAGATGTATTCATCACCTTATGTGTGATCTAATGACTGCTGAATTACTACTTCAAGCCGCTTGACAAAACTGAACTTAAACACCAGGATCTACAAAAAAAAAAAAGACCAAGTCATCAGACCATGAAATACAGGTCGTCATAAACTGGGACCACAGTGCTTGAAGTTCACGTATGCCAAGTTTGATTATTGATTGTCCTGCTGGTAAGCAGAAATCGGCTTGAACAATAGATCTGATGTAAATGTTGACAGACTGACTAACAGATGGAAAACCAGACTGCTATACAACACTGGTTTGCTATAGCAGGTGCCACAAAACAGGCATGTTTATACAAAATTATTATTAACTTATGCTAAAATGATAATAAACTAAGCTTTCAGTTACCAATTAAACTATTTCTGCCTTGTTACTAACAATATCTGACAGAAGTGGTATTCATAAAGTGCATAATTATACGTAAGTATCCATGGTGGAACACATTATGTGTTACACTGCTTTAACATACATGCCAGACTCAAACTTGGATTATTAGTGTATCTTGCTCATCACTGCATAACTCTAGAATTTATGTTTCTAAGACAATTGGTACAAAATAAAAAACTTGCTCCATGGTTAATGCTTGAAATGCCCTGAATTCATGTTCAATATGTTTATAGAAGGAGTTTAAATAATAATAACTACGGGATATTTCACAGAAAAAACTTATTGGAAGTGCCTCAACATCTTGACCATCTTCACAAGCCAAAGGTACTAAGTCCACTTTGTTCCTTATGTGCCCTTGGCTGACAACTTATTAGCAAATTGGATCAGTCCCGTCTATTGGCTACAGTGTGTGTTATTTCCCTTGGCTCATGTTATCTTTAGACCATTCTGAAAATCCGTTGCAAAACACAATTGTCCCCAAACTTCACAAAATTGTTCAAAAATACTGATGAATTGGTTAAATATTGACGTCTACTCTTGCTCGGTGATTGCTCATGGTAAACACAACTGTGCATTGAAAATTATGTTATGGATAATCTGATTGGATGTGAAAGAATTTGCCAATGAAATGGGGCAGTTGGAAATTTGATTACAAATAGGTGTCGGCCAAGTGTACATAAGGAATAAAGTGGACTTAGTACCTTTGGCTTGCCAAGATGCATCTTGACCAGAGTATATGTTTTTATAGAGAAATACCAAAAAACTTTTATCCCAAAATTTTCATCAAAGAACCTCTGTTGAGCTACTGGAAAGTATTTAAAAATGGGACTAGGACACAAAACATGTATAAAAGCTCAAACTATGTGAAAGAAACAAAGACTAATACCAGCCTGCACCACAGAGCAACAACTTTCTCTGTTTACCTGTTAATTCCTCTAAGATGTAAACAGGTAAGGCATTGTGCAGACTGCTCAGATATGCAGGCTGGTCTTGAAATATGTTAAGGACTGGCCAACCTCTATCCATATAGCAGCTCACAAAGTTTGCATTTGGCACTCAAAGAATTAAGCCATACATTATATACAACAAATACAGAGAAGTATTATCAATTAGTGCTTAATAATTATACATAAATGTAGAAAATCTTGCGTGACTAAGTAATCTTTAGCACTTCATATATACATATATTGCACAGATCACATGGGCACAACACAACAAAACCAACAAGTGGCATGTGGGCCCAGCTATTACTCAGATCAGCCTGGGCAGCCACCCATACTGATCAGCATCTTCAGTGTGCTTAAAAGGTAGTTTAGGGACTATGCAAAGACTCTGATCAGACTGAGCGGATACCCAGGCTGATCTAAGTCTTTGCTGGGCGAACATGCCGTTTTGTAGGTTTTGTTGTGTTGTGGCTCATACAAAGAATTTGCATGAAATATTGAGTAGTGCTGTACATCTGTTAGTAAAACAACATAATTATCCTTAAACAGAATATGTTGGTTTCACTGACTAGTCATGTGTCAGAAAATTGCTGAGAGAATAGAAGTTGTACAGATCATGAATAGACTGTTCCTGTAGGAGCAACAGTAGCAGTCTGCTCAGCTCTTATATCCCAATATGTATGAACTAAATGACAGTTTACCACTACGAATTATTCTGGTTGATTTCTCAACTTGTATCTGCCATTAATAGCACTTTACAGTATCATGAAGCACTCATGATATATCAGAAAAACTGAGCTAATTTTCTTCCTTAAAACAAATGTTAGTGTGAAGTATGCCACCCATTAGAACTGGTCTTTGATCACTGACGGTGACCTTGATTTTGGTAACCTTGGTAATTCTTGTCAGTCATGGCCTTCCTCATTACGATTCATATTTCAGTAAAGTTGGATCAAACACTTAGAAAGTTCTTTAGAAAACACAGACCCGAGATAACTGGATACTCTAACAGTCTGGGGCATCTAAAGGTTGCAGTGGTATCTTATTAAAATAGCCTAGGCCAGGGAAGTCTAGGAACGTGACACCCACCACACAATGTCAGTGATGCATACTGTGCATCTGGTTTGCTCTTGTAAAAATTCAACTACTCTAGTAGTATCATATGCATGAAAAAATATTAAATTTCAATTTTACTTCCAAAATTTTGAATAACGAAACTCCTAAATACGAAATGAAACTGTAGCAAGGTAGAGCTATGCGGTACAAGCATGGCGTTCAACTGATAATCCTAAAAGAGTAGGAATACTGTCCTGTGATCCTGATAAGAAGGGGTAACAAGGATATTTTAGGGACAATTTTCCTTGTTTCTCCATAGAAAAGTTAAGTTGTGGCTCCTCATCAGAACCGTCTCACCAAGATGGTTCTAGTGAAAAGTCAAAATGTATGTTTTCACTAAGAAACTAGAAAAATTATCTCACTTTATCCTCATCTGGAGCTCTGATGGGTAAGCTGCACTTAGACAACTTTTCAAACCATATAGTATTTGCTTCACTGCAGCTGATTCCCTTCTTCATCTGGGGCCTTTCTTGAAGGAAAAAAAATTGCTGTTTTTTCCCTAATAAAACAGCATCTACTGATCTAGTAAAAAGGGTGGCAAATACTTCTACTTTTAGAGTGCTCTCCCTTGGATCTTACTATACCTATATTGCATTCAGCCCATTAATTTACAAATAAAGCTTTGAAAGCTAAAGCTGCAGTCATATTGGTACATTAAGTTAATTCTTTCATTCTGAGCGCTCTTCTTTCAAAGCACTGTCAACCTCAAAGCACTTGATATAGTCAATATTTGATGTTAAGTTGTGAACTCTTGGATAACTTTTCCATAAAACTACCTTGCCTCTTCATAATACAAGACTTGACATGAGACAGGGTAGCTAGCCTATTGATGCACTGGCCCATAATGTTAACTTTTTAAATGCCAATGCTTAATCCCTGCCAACACCAAAAGCAGTACAAAGGATCCTCCTTCACTTTTGTACCTCCTAACAGCCTTAGATAGTTTGTACAGGCAAGCTTAAAACTTATCCCTTCTTAGTATTGCTAAAGGAAGGCAGTTTCAACAAGAGACCACAAACTTATGGTGCATGGATACACCCACTTTAACACAGGGAGACAACTTGATTTTCTGTTTATTACCCTGGACAACACAATACACTCGTAAAGAATTTGCTCCTAGGGGAACAAAATTGGTCCTTTAATAGTTGATCCCATAGAGTAAGGACGCAAATTACTGAGTTGCTCCCCGTGAAAATGTACCCACTGACTATGAGAGAACTGACAGAAATTATCTTCGAATTATCATCTACTACCATTATCTTTGCAAATCATATAAAAGCCATCAAGCTTCACAAAACTGACTGAAGCACACTTTTAATTGGACCAAGCACATCTTTTAATGGCAAAGTGTGGTTTGGATAAAGCACGTGTTACCAGACATGGACAACTGTTAACCTTTGTTACGCGGACTTGTTCCCTAGAGGGGTATTAGGACTAGTTTAATGACTAGCTCACATTTATATCTTTCATACATATGCACATTTAGTGGTATCAAGTTTGATTTTGAACTGAGTTTTGTCCATTTACAAGACTTTTCAGTTGTTTCAACACTGTTTCTTGAAGTTTCTTCTTGTCTCTTTCATTCTTCTTAAGATTTGCAAACACATTCTTTTTCCTTCTTTCACTCGCTGTTAATCTGAAACATAAAAAAATGATATACATGTTGTTTCAATTTAAAACATGAAAATTATGATTTTTTTTTATACTTTAGACACTTGAGAAATTTTAAGCTCTAGTATCAGATATGTTAGTTTCTAACTCCTAGTTTAAAACCATAAAGAGCATTTAGACTGCTCCTAGGAGATCAGTCTGATCAGGGTCTCCACTGTTTGCCATTTGGACAATGGTGTTGCTATTGTTATTCATTTACAAGATAAGATGATCCCAAAAATCTAGATATTACTTGCCATTTAGCTGATTTTTTTTTTCTACAATACTTCTTGTACTTGTCAATGATGAAAAAAATAGATTAACACTTTAAGCAATGGTGACAAAAGCAGAATTTGCAAACAGCATAGATCGTGATGAGGTGGCTCAATATGAGCCACCTCATCTAGATCTACACTGTTTGCCCTCTAGTCTTTGAAATCTCAATATGATACAGCTTGGATGAAACATTTTTTAAATTTTTGCAGATGTAAATTTTGTGGTCAGCTTTTTTATGCTTAAAGAGTTTAAGGAAATCTAAGAAGAACAGTCAGAATACACAGAAATTAGGTATTTCATAGAGAAAATAAAACCCACTTTTCTAATATACTGATAGCTACTTGTGGTTGAACACGAAGGTATTTGGCCTTGGGATTGCCATAGTCAGCTAGGTACAGTGACCAGTCTTCATTCACAAACAGATCTAACAACTGAAGAGAGAAAGAACAAATTTTTCCAAATATAACGACAGTTTACAACATACTGATGGCCAGAGCTACAATAACATTGACTTGCACTATCTCAAACACTGACATCTCTAAGTACCCTCTGATATCAATTTTTCTTTACACTTATGCTGTTATCTTCAAGTACTGGTACCTCAAAATAGTAAATTTTCTGGTCCCAGAAAATTTACTTCGTCACTAGTTTGAGATGAACTTTAACTTTGAGATATCCGATTAAAGGCGTTTACTGAGCATTGATCACTTTCAACCATCATAGTCATGATCCATGCATTTTTCTCCTTTTGTACCCATCCCATTATCTTATATAATAGCATAGCATATTTTTCAGATGTGGATTGTTTAGTTGGCTGTTTAGTTATAGCTGAGCAAGAATCAAGAGCTATAAACATATGTTAGAGGGTTGTAGGAAGCACTGCTTATCAGCATCTCAACCCTTCATTTCTGGATATAATTTACAATCAAGCACTGACCACTTACATTTTCTGATGAATACATTAAAATACAACTGATCCTGACATCTACAGCAAGCTTTACATGGTTCCACTGATACAAAAAGAAGAAATACTACACACCTGTCTTAAATCAGCAAAAGCTAACTGCAGGGTACCATCATTAAACCCAGGAACTGGCTCTGATGCAGCAAATTCTAGTAACGGAAGAAAAACATATATATAAAAGCACCTTCTAAAATTACTGTTTAACATATAATAAATGAAGTAATTCTAAAGATATTCAAAGCTTAAAATCACTTTTTTCCTAAATGGCCACTTAACTGACTACCATCAAGGAATTAAAACAAAGTGAATTCCAGAAAATGACAATATTTATCTGACAATGAATGAATCCAAACCAGTCAAAGGCTATTTGTAATGCAATTTTGTACTTTCAAATGATTCATCCAATAAAAATCCACTGAAAGATCTAACCCTTTTTAAAACGTTTGAGTGAATAACATTCTATATAAGAATGAAATGAAATCATCTAAAAAGATATCAAATTATATGGGGAATGTATACACCTTCAATTTCTTCTGCCATGTTTACAAAGATGGACGACTTTTGCTACTTCCTGTTTGCTTCAATGGACAATGATGTCCTCCCAAAATGGGACATACACTTCAAAGCATCTGCTCCAACAGGAGCAAATTCTTTCCTTTATGAGTTGACCCCGAATCAGAAAGGAGGTCAACAATGAAATGGGAGAGCTGCTTCCCCTGAAAGTGTATCCTGTCACTTTAAGCTTACCTTCACACTGCACCAGATCTAGACTAAACTGCATGAGAGCTGGTAAAGTCATCTGAGTGACGTTGTTGTCCAGCAGGAAATCTTTTAAACTGGCCGCAATGTGTTTGCACGCTGACATGCATGCTGTTTTGGCAACTTTCTCCTGTAAAGAGATAATAATCTTGAGTCTTAGCTGAGGTAAATATTACACATAATCCTAAGTATTAGGCTAGAAGTGACAGTGCCGTCAGTGTTGACCTAATTACCATGATTTTCCTAAAATTTCAATGTCAAATATGCTTATGTAAAACACTTAATATCTGTGGTATCAAAATTGCATGGTTTCAGGTGTAAAAGTGCACTAAGTGAAATATTGTTGTCAAACAGTGCACTGAGTACTATTTTGCTGTCAAAATAATGCCAGACTCTGCAACTGAGGTGCACAAATATATTACTCATTCAAATATTGGCAATTGAAAAAAATTCAGGCACTCGATAAGACAGGTCATGTAACATTAATACTCAACTTTAACATTTCTGGACATTGACGCTGACAAAAAACTTTCAGAGACATCAAGGCCCAGTTGTTCAAAGCATTGTTAGCTTAACGAAAACTTTGATCAAGGATTCATTAAGTCTTCTAATACACATACAATCAAGTGTGCTGAAATTTTTTGCGGAAAAAAAATGAGAGAAGCTTTTGCACTGCAAAAGCTCCTAGCATTTTTGGCCAAAAATGGCAGTTTTTTTTTGCATACAGTATGTTTGAAAAATTAAAGTTCGATAACTAAGGACATTGTTAAATTTGAAAAATTGGGCCTATGAGTAATGAGTGCAATAGCTTTCCTGTTCTTTTGCACAAGCAAACTGAAAACATAAATATGCTAAACTGGTTCACTGAATTCTGTTATTAAATACCTCTGATTCAAGTGAATAAGATCCTTAAGAAAGGTGAAGTCAGGGGACTATCTTGTTCAGCTAAATGAAAGAGGGTGGATGGTGGCAGAGATTGCAGAGATGGGGTTTGGGGTGGGGGGAGGGGGGAGGGAAGAGGTGGAGGGGGAAGGAGATTATAACACATGATACAACATCTCACTGTGATTCTAAAATGATTCCACAGATTTTTTTACCTAAATTGAAGGAAAAAAACACTCATATTATCTTGTATCCAGATCATTTGTTATTTGACATTATGAAGGTGTGCCACAAAGAACGTCCTGACAGTATAGAAAGAGTACAACCTCAATCAGCCATTCCTCAGGTACTGCTGGTTAATGCACAATTCTAGTTCCACTTGGAAACTAACAAGAATTCTGCGGAATTCCATGTCTCGCTTGTCAGCACAGAGCTAAACCAGAAACTCAACACCAAGTTTACACCACTGCTGCCAACAGTGCAAAAGCAATACCTATGTTTTGCTTTTGCCTGTCGCAGGAGAGACAAAAACTGATGGTTCTGGAAATGGTTAGCCAAAGTATAACAATGGTATTTGACTCATATTTGTGTGAAGTATATCATACAAAAATTTCAGCTTTGTAATAGACAAACTGGTGGAGTTACTGCAAAACTCCTAAAAGTAACCAAATGGCCACCTTCAGACTTCTGTTATAACTCCATCAGGTCTTTCACTTCTTCAAAGACTGCATTTACCAGCAATGTCAGGACCTATATATTGTTGGTGAATACTGGTCAGAAGACACTCATGCTGGCTGGTCTGTGTAGTCACTGTTCCCAAATGGTTTTCTACTCATCTGGCTTCTTATTTGTGCAAATTTTGTCAATAATAATGGTTTCACAGCATGCATTTTAAACCATTTTGTATTGTTTTCATAAAAGTATCAAACAAATAACAAACTTTCAATTTTTGAGCATGCCAAAACATTTCTTGCCAATGTATCAGAGTAAAAAAGCATGCATTGCTAGTAGTCATGGCAGGTGAAAAGCTTTCAAGTTGTACAGCCAGAGTGGGGCAAAACAGGCAGATTAAAGGTGGGTCAGTTTGAGACAAACACTAGAAAACATGCCTACAATGCTTTGTTTTTATATCTAAGTGGGGCATCAGCTTCTCATATTAATGCACATAGGGCTGTTCATCCTAAATTTGGCAAGCCAATAAAATGTTTTAATACAGTGAGGCTCTAGATTCTGTTAACTCACATTCGACCCTGTTAACTAATCTTAGCTCAAGAAGACAAAAATCAAAAATGAAAATAAAATGCTGCAAAGCTTTGACCAAATACCAGCAGACTAATTAAGATATCCTTCCCTTGCTTAGTCCTATTCGTAAACCTCAGACAGACTATCCCCATTATTTTTCAAATGCATTTTATGATTTGATAATGCATTTTTCACATATTTGCTGCTGGAAATTACTTGCAGTACATATCAGCTATTCCATGCAGGTGCATACATGTCATAATATTGGATTTAGAATGAAATGATCACCGGCACACGGGTTGTCATTGCCTAAAATATCATAAAATAACATTAATTTAATTGTAACACAATTACACTATAATTTCCTTAAATACTGGGACACCTAAACCAATATCTTTACATGTATGGTGTATGGGTGAACCCAATTTCAACAAGAGGGACAGATTTTCTGACTTTCTGTTTGCTTCTTTGGACAATGAAGCCCCTCTAAACATGGAACCTACTCTTAAAAGAAATGATTTGCTCTCCTGGGAGCAAATTTTGTCGTTTTACAGCTGACTCCAATTTAAGGAGAGGCCAAACAGAAAATGGTAAAACATATTGAGCTGCGACACAAGATAATCAACAAAGTGGTTGTGCACCCAGCGCAGACTCGGATCAGCCTGGGCATCCACCTAGTCTGATCAGATTCTTTGCTAAGTGCTTAAAGGGTAGCTAAGTGTCTCTGCTAACACCTTGTGGACAGTGAAGACTGTGATCAGACTGGGTGGATGCCCAGGCTGATCTGAGTCTGCGCTGGACGCACAACCACTTTGTTGGTTTTCTCGTGTCATGGCTCATATATATATATACCAACGTGTTCTTCTCCCCAATTTACAAAGGGGAACAGCTTTGAAAAGATAGCAAAACAAACATTTTAAAAAGCAGTTCTCCTTTGTCTTGATGCAACAGAAAACAATTTATCTGTTATATCAGAATATAATCACTTATAATAATAATATAATATAAAACAAAACTGAATAGGTGCCCACTGCTATTATCAACCTACTCTGTCTCATATCTGATATGAAATCAAATTGAGCCTTTGATAGACATAAATTAACTGCCTGGAACTGGAAGATTGCTATATAACAGGGATGTGTGAGGTAAAACGCTGTGATTGTCTATATTTCAATGTGAAAGCTGCATGTCGTAAACTTGGAATATTTGAGGGTTTCTTGTTAGCTCATTATGGGGAACAGAACTAACCTCCCTATTACTGGCCTCCTGTTTGAAAATACAAGTAATTCTTATATCCATGATGCAAATAAAAGACCATCATGTAAAATACAATACTTAAATGAAAGCAACGATAGAATGAAAATTGTCACTTAAAGTATTTTTAGTCAAACGAACATTTCACAGCAACAGGAAACATTCAGACAGAGGAAACAATTAATGGCCAAAATTGAAGGATAATACAACAAAACTAGAGCAACAATCTTTATCAAACAAAAAATGAAAGCAAATTACCCGCGCTACACAAAAGGTCATACCCTGTAGAAGTAGTGCACATATACAACATTTATGATGCACACATACAAAATCCACACAAAATAGTATAGGTGAAAACATACTACTATAATTCTAGAATCACCCAATACCCCCTACTTCCATAACTGACACAAAACTGGTGAAAATGTTCCTTTCAGAAGCTAACAGCACCTCAGAAGAGGAATACTTGACCATTTTGCATGCTTATTCTTAATAGTTTACCGAGAAACATGTACGGCTAGGCCCACTGAGGAACTGTCTCAATGAGAAGATCTCATGAGATGATCCTCGTTATTTTCACTTATTTATGCACAAAAATGTGTTCAGTTCAGTGGTTTTAATGAGGGGTCATAATATATGATGTTATGGGATATGAAAAAAATATTACCTTAAAATTATCCTTTTATTGACAGCTCAAACAATATGGCACCCAACTAATTTCTTATCTGATTTAAAGCAAATGATCCTTTTTACTAAATCTCTGTATACAAAACTGTCTCTGAGCCTAAGCCCTTGACAGTCAAGGGCCCATATAAATACTAGCTTTGACCTTTTTCATTCATCAACCACATGTCACTAGGCATGCTTAACATTCCTTTATTAGCTCACCTGAGCCAGGGGCTCCGGGGGAGCTTATAGGATGGTAAGGCTCCGGCGTCCGTCGTACGTCGTCCGTCCGTCGTCCGTCCGTCGTCCGTCCACAATTTCAAACAACTTCTCCTCTGAAACCGGTGGGCCGATTGCAACCAAATTTCATATGTAGCCTTCTGGGACCTTAGGAACGAAAAGTTGTTCAAACGGTCCTGGTCACATGACCAACATGGCCGCCACGCCCATATATGGTAAAAAGCTTTAAAAATCTTCTTCTCCAGAACCAATAGGCCAATGGCCTTGAAACTTAGTATGTAGCATCTGGTACCCTAGTACTACCAAGATTGTTCAAATTTTGACCTTGGGTTGACCTTGACCTTTTTTACGGTAAGGTCAAATTTGCTTTCTGGTGCTTTTATATGGGAAAATGCTAGAACATAAGATACCTTGGAAACCCTTGAAGATTTTGAGCTAAAAATTGGTGTCTACATTCATCTTAATTAGTACATGAAGATTTATGAGTACAAGAGGTCAAGGTCATTCTTTGACCTTTGACCCAGAACTCTCTTATTTTGACAATTTCAAACAATCTCCTCAAAAGCCACTGGGCTAATTGAAATCAAATTTCATATAGAGCCTCCAGGGGTTGAGGGAACAAAAATTTATTAATACAGTCTAGGTCACATGACCAACATAGCCGCCATGCCCATATATGGTAAAAACCTAAAAAAAAATCTTCTTCTCCAGAACCAATAGGCTGATGGCCTTGAAACTTAGTATGTAGCATTGGGTGCACAAGTACTACCAAGATTGTTCAAATTATGACCTTGGGTTGACCTTGACCTTTTCTACGGTAAGGTCAAGTTTGCTTCCTTTTGCTTTTATATGGCAAAATGCTAGAACATGAGATATTTTGGAAACTGTTGAAGATTTTGAGCTAAAAATTGGTATCTACAGTCATCTTTATGAGTACATGAAGTTTTATGTGTACAAGAGGTCAAGGTCATTCTTTGACCTTTGACCCAGAACTCTCATAGTTTGACAATTTCAAACAATCTCCTCAAAAGCCATCAGGACAATTGTCCTTAAATTTCATGTAGAGCCTCCGGGGTTGAGGGAACAAAAATTTATTCATACGGTCCAGGTCACATTACCAACATGGCCACCATGCCCAAATATGGTAAAAACCTTCAAAAATCTTCTGCTCCAGAACCAATCGACCGATAGCCTTGAAACTTGGTATGTAGCATCGGTACTCGAGTACTATCAAGATTGTTCAAATTATGACCTTGGGTAACCTTGACCTTTTTTACGACAAGGTCAAATATGGGAAAATGCTAGAATATAAAATTTCATGGGATGTTTTCAAGAGTAAGGCCCAAAAATGGGTATATACAGTCATCTTAAAGAGAACATGAAGATTTAAGAGTACAAGAGGTCAAGGTCCTTCTTTGACCTTTGACCCAGATCTACTCATATTTTGACAATGTCGAACAATCTCCTCAAAAAACACTGGGCCTATAATTATTGTAACTTAATTTCATATAGAGTTTCCTGGGGTTGAGGGAATGAAAATTTGTTGAAACGGTTCAGGTCACATGACCAACATGGCCGCCATGCCCATATATGGTAAAAACCTATAAAAATCTTCTTCTCCAGAGCCAATACACTTATGGCATTGAAACTTGGTATGTAGCATTGGGTTCACCAGTACTATCAAGATTTTTCAGAATGATTACCTTGTGTTGACCTTGACCATTTTATGGCAAGGTCAAATATGGGAAAATGCTAGAACATAAGATTTCATTGGAAGCTTTGAAGATGTTGGCCTAAAAATTGGTATATACCATCGTCTTAATGAGGTCATGAAGAATTACGAGTACAAGAGGTCAAGGTCATTCTTTGACCTTTGATCAAGATCTCTCATATTTTGTCATTTTCAGACATTTCCTCAAAAGCCAAAGGGCCAATTGTAAGCACATTTCATATAGAGCCTCCAGGGGTTGATTGAACAAATTATTTTTCAAATGGTCCAGGTCACATGACCAACATGGCTGCCATACCCATTGGTTCTCCAGAACCAATACACTTATGGCCTTGAAACTTGGAAAGTAGCATAGAATACTAGAGTACTACCAAGACTGTTCATATGATGACCTTGGGTTTACCTTGACCTTTTTTATGGGAAAATGCCAGAACATAAGATTTCATGGACAGTTTAGAATGTTTTGGTCTCAAAATGGTATATATGGTTGTCTTAATGAGTACATGAAGATTTATGAGTACAAGAGGTCATGGTCATTCTTTGACTTTTGACCCAAGACTCATGTTTTGACAATTTCAGACATAAGAAAAACCCACTTTGCCAATTGTTCAGGTGAGCGATTCAGGGCCTCATGGCCCTCTTGTTTCTTTTTTTTTTTTTCAAATCGCTTATATATTGCACTCTGTTAACCCTGTACTCATTTTTTTCATTAATAGTTTGTGCAAAAGTCAATACAATATGCTGGAAATTATGTAATACTCCTAGACCATGATCAGAGACCACATTCTGCAGTAACTGATCTGGGTCTGCAATATTTTATTGATTTGACACCATATTCTGCATCATCTGATGTGGGACCACACTGTTTACAAAGGTCCCTTTTAAGGGATGCTAGGCAATAACAAGTTCATACATTACTTACCGGGAGATTTGTGAAAGACATGAAGATACTCTGAAGGAAAGCAATCAGGTCCATCAGGTAGCCACTAGGATGAGCCTGGGGCTCGGGCAGAGTCCAGTTATAGCTCGCTGTAAACAACAAACAATACACATGTATGTACTGTATATTTAAGATCCTAATACATGTAATATTATAAACAACCATAATGCTAGGTTATTTTTTTTTTTATTTCTTCATGAGAGTTGTGTGTTGTAGCCAAATAATAGAGCTCCTTTGCAGTCCAACTTAAACCTTGTAAATGGGGAGATTTCTTAGACAAGTTGGGGTCGGTCAGGTTTTCAGGCTTCACTACATACTGTATTGAAATCTGTTCTACATTCTTTGCTCCGGCGCTTCAGTCCAAAATGTTTCTCATTCTGCCTGACCAGGCCTGTTTGCAATATTTAATTTTGTTGACCTACATAAATGTATTACAATCTTACTCTTCTGGCATGTAAATATCCATCACTCTTTGCAAGACTTTCATAGGCACATCAATTTAGAAATGTACCAAAATGTCGTAATTCAATTATATAATGGTATAAGTTTGCTGATATATTGGTCATTTCAGATGCTTAAAAACCTGTAACTCAGGCGCATTAACTTTGGTAAACTTGACGACTGTAACAGACACCGCAAACATTTGCATATTAAATAGGAATACGTTTTACCTAATTCTAAGAATTCATCTATCTTCTGGTTGAGTTTTTTGTAGATATTCTCTTCAGCTTCACTTCTAGCATCCTAAAAGACAGTTTACCATACTTATTTGGCTATAAAACCAATTTTCCCACCTCTGGGATGACCCAAAATACCTAAATCAGTCTTACGAAACTCTGCTATAAGTGGGATTACCCTTCTAAAATGTTCAATATAACTGATGGAACCTGCCTGATAAAGGGATTATACTTCATTGTTAGATGTCACTCGATCCAAAACATACTCGATCTGCCTATGAATATAATGTCTAGTAAGCTACTTAATAACTTGGTCTAAATGAAAATCACTAGCCCTTAACTTTGAGGCAGAGTGAGATGCTGAGTGTAACTTTTCCAGTATTTTTAATGACTGATTCTATCAGTCATTCAATGCTGTCACAAGCGTATTTTGGAAAGTGGCTTTCACAGCTGTATTCTTCCGCTCAGGAATGAAGTGATCGTAAGTCCATTTCGCTAGAATCTGTCATTTCAGGGCTATTGGCCCTTTGATTGTACCAGCAAGCTAAAAAGTAATGTACTCACTTTGAACATAGATGTTCCATGAAGCCTCGCAGCATGAATACTGTCCTTTTCAGCACTGAAAATACAATATTTGCTTTAACAACTCAAAATGCAAAATAGAATTCAAAGCTATTAAACAAACAACTTGAATTTTGGCTTTATGGGCAATAACTGGAATAGTAAAGGAATGTGGCTTTGTGCTTAGGTTGTCTCCCTTAGAACTGGTATGCCTTTTTAGCTTGCCTGAGAGCTATTGTACTACCCCTGGCGTCGTCTTTAGCGGCGGCGGTGTTAGAAAAATGTTAAAGCTTTACGTTGAAGTTTTTTATGTGATGGGCATGGGGCTGTCAGGCGAGCTATCCTGTACCGGTGACAGGTCTTGTTGTTCATAGTTCTTCTCTTTCCTGTTGTTTCAAATTATACCTTGCTGATCGAGGTTTTCAAATAAAATAAATTTGAATTTAATTTTTAAAGAATCTCCACTTCCAATGAAATTGAATTCAATCACGTTAGTAAAATAAATATTACAAATATTTCAAGATAAAGGATAAAGTAGCAGTATGTATACTGGACCTACTGATTCCATGTTGCTAGGCCCTAATACAAGCTGTATGATTCTTGTCAGGCCTCAGAGTTGCCCAAATATATCAAGTTCATCAACTTTTTGAAATAATATTCTTTATAATGAAACGTTATGACTTACCCGGTTATACTGGAAATGTATTCTTCTAAATATATACAGGACTTTTCCAAATAATTCATGTTGATGGATATCTGAATTAACTGAAATAGTAAAACATTGCATCATTAACTCTGTAGGAACATAAAACTCATGTATACCGTCGTATAAAAGTTTAATCTATATGTTTTTTAAAAATAAACTCTATTACCATCAGCACAATGTCTGCATGTCTTTTCATCAGGCCTTTCTCCTTGATAAGTACTTCTAGTTACAAAGTCCTGATTCTGTTTAAGGTCAGAAAACAATTGGGCCTACGAGGCAGATCAATCTGTGTATGAATACAGAGAAAATGAGTTTACAGATCCTGAAAAACCATATTAGCTGCGACACAACAAAAACAGTAAAGTGCCTTGTGCACCCAGCAAGACTCAGATCAGCCTGGGCATCTGCCCAGCCTAATCAGTCTTCATTGTGCATTTAAGGGTCTATGCTATCTCCATGCCGACAGCGAAGACTGTGCTCAGACTGGGTGGATGCCCTGGCAGACATGTTGCGGCTCATATACAGCTGAAGCAAATATGGATGAATCGATCAAAATCTGCAAGTCTTCATTGCCTATACTGTCTTTAATATGTCTTTCCTGGATATCATGACTCAAATATCTAAAATCAGTTGTATTCGATCTACCTGTAAAAGGCTAAGATTTGGTTTCTTGATCAGCGAGGACAAACAACCACTGAGTGTTCTGGTCAGTAACAAATTGGTGGATTTTCTGATCATATCATCTATCTCTGTATGGCTGAAAAGGAAAAAAGACAACATAGTTAAATTGTCAGAAAACCTTTAACATGAGTATTAGACAAATTTGGGCATTGCTGTCTGATCAGACCAAAGAAATATCTGAACTGACAAATCTAAAAAAAGTTATTTCCAGATCTAATCTCAGCTACTCCTTGGTTCACTTAGGGTGAATGGGAAAAGAGGGGGGAGGGGGTGTAGCAACTGCACTCAGCAATGGCTGACACCACATCCACCTCTGGGCACTGGGCACTCTTACACAGCCTCAGATCAATCTCAAAGACTACCTTAACCTAACAATATATGTCTTAATTTTAGAAATTGAAATTTTACTTTTTGCCTTTCATCTGCTAATGAAGCTGGAAGAAAAAGAGGAGCTAAGTATTCCATGAAACACAATATAGAACTTTCTTCTCATCAAATGAATGGCAACAAGTAAAATTTCAATTCTTACATTTACACTTTAAAATAAGACATATTTGCTTTTTACTACAATTGTTAAATTGAAGAATTGCATAAATAGTACAGAAGATTTTTTAAGCTCTGTGTTTTGCCTCACAGTAAACACCAGCAACTATAGTTGAATGTCATTCAAATGATATATATCTAATCAGATCACTGATTTATCACATCAGTTCCCTGTCACAACACAAAGATTGTTATCCTCCATTGGCAGATGAGGACAGCTGCTGCAAACAGGTTCAGTTAAGGAAAGTCAGTGGAAAATGTTAATATTACCAAACAAAACAAATCTTTTCCATACTTGAAAGATAATCTATTCTATGTTTGCCTCCGCTAGTTCAATATATTTCACTAAATGTCATACCTTAAATGAAGGTCAGCAGAAAATTTGAGGCAAGCATTAATGTACTCTTTGACTTGATTGTAAACATTCGGCACAAACTCTGAAAATGGAAATCTCTTTGGGAAAGGTGCCTGCAATAAAGAATATAACATGATATAAGAAAGTATCTTATCAAAAACAAACAACAATGAAATCACAATCCCCTGTCTGCCCATTGTCACAAAACAGAGCTAAACTTGAAAACTTGACGCAAAGTTTATGTCGCTGCCGCCACTGACACAAGAAAAGTGATACCTATGTCTTGCTTTTGCCAGTCAACAGACAAGACTAAAATGCATATCCATGCATTCACATACTGATTACTGTTTGTTATTTGTATGAACCAACTATGGATTCAGAGAAAAAGTATGGTCAATATTGGTTTGAGCAGATGTTTCTGACAGTAACATTGCTATAATGGTTCTCATGAAAGTTAAGAGAAAATATCACACTGTATTACACTTAGTCTTCCCAGCTCATTTATGACAGCCAACTAGCTGTACATCACACATCATAGTGCTTTAAATAATCCTAAATCAGAGCTGTAAAGACAGGATGTATCTAATTTCAGGATAAATGGTTTTACTTTTACATCTCAATAAATATATGAGCCGCGACACGAGAAAACCAACAATGTGGTAGTGCGTCCAGTGCAGACCTAGATCAGCCTGGGCATTCACCCAGTTTATTCAGACTCTTTCTTAAGTGCTCAAACGGTAGCTAAGGGTCTAAGCTACCTTCATGTGGACAGTGAAGACTCTGATCAGACTGGGCGGATGCCCAGGCTGATCTGAGTCTGCGCTGGGCGCACAACCACATTGTTGGTTTTGTCACGTCGCGGCTCATATGTTGTAAAAGTAAGAAGGGAAATTCTCAGGAACTGACACAATTCACTCCCAGATCCCACCTATGATACCATGTGGGAAAAGACAACACTTCATTAGTCACCACCAGTGACCACCTACATGCGAACAGCCATTTCCCATGTAGGTGGTCAATGGGCCAGCCTTAACATCACAAACAATATATCAATAACAGTTGTAGCAAGAAACAACTCAATGTTACAGCCTCTTCACTTTAAACTCAACTAAATTTCTTTGATTTTGTGTGGAAAGTTCTATTGTTCATCAGTTTATACACTATTGGGCAGATTCTTAAACTGACAAGCCAGTAGATTTGTGAATATCAGTGAACTCTTGAGAATAGTAGGTGATTTATAGTAATTCTAAAATAGCTGTCATAAATCAATGTATCCAGTCTAGTAATGCATCATGACTGGACTTTTTAATCGAAACATCCACATCCAAATGTAAATGTTGGCACAGACCTGAATGTGGATGCTAGGATGACAACAACAGCTCTTCTTTTTTTTATCTGCGCAATGGCACATTAAAACAGAAGGAATCTTCGTTAACCAAGTACACTGGCGCAATTATACGGATGACATTATCTTGATATGGCCACACAGAAGTTACGGCTTGTACTCATTTCTCGGGGAGGCCTTAAAGAGTGTTACAAAGAGATTAACATTAATTCCAGTACATATATTAACATGAACCGTCACCGTGATGTAACAATTGCTAGGGCTGAAACTTAAAACATTATTACATATGAACTTACCTAATCTCCACGTTATGCTGGATTTTTTGTTCTAAATACTCATCATATTTTATCTTTCTTTCGACTTCAAGTATAATAAGTTCATAGCCTTGCATACCATGCATGTAACAAAATCCTACTTTCACTTTAATTTTATGTAATTACGTAACGTTAACTATACGTTCATTTACCATAGTAACTGTCCGCCATTTTGGCTTCCGGTTTAAACACAATCAGACCACGTGATACAAACTTACCGTTTTATACTACTTCAGTAGCTCTGTATGTGTAAACTTTTTGTCCTGATGAAGGTCTTTGTAAGACCGAAACGCGTAGACGCAAATAAAAAATGTCAACCTAACCGCTGATGATTGTTGGTTCTGTTTTTCCTCTATTATTTTGATTTTCTTTTTTTTTTGTACATGTGCGCTATAAACAACCAAAGTCATAGTAAAAACTTTACCTTAGCAAAATGAACTAAACAAAGCTGAAAAATTAATTTTTGTTACATTATGTCCGACTACTGCTGCACAATAAAACAATGATAACTCACATGTTTTAGTTCCTCATCATGGAATGGGAACTGGGTTATCACAGACACAAACTCCATCTCATCTTGAATGTAGATAGGAGTGTAATTATCCTCAGCAAATATACCATTGAACACCCCCACCCACTGTCTTGTTAGAGTATCACTATACTGGTCTCTGCAAAATAAAACATCATAAGAAGTCTAAATATTAGGACACCTAAAATATTTATCATAGTTGTCCTAAAAGTGAAACAGCTTGGTTTTACAATTCACAAATGCATCCATAATATGCAGATGAACCGGCAGACAGTGTTGACCTTGACTAGAGACTCAGTTGGATCTGGACAGTCTTCTCACAAAAACAAAATGTTTGATTAACTGTGCAGAACTTTAAAAATAAGATTAGCTTCTGGTAGACCCATCAGCTGATCTTTATTACCAATTCAGACTATAAAGCTCCCTTTCATACATTTTCAAATTTTCTATTGTAAAATTACAATTAGGTGCAAATTTTCTATCAGGTAAAAAAAACTGATGCACAAATCAAAATTTCAGATATGCAAATCACAGTACACATGCAAATGTTCCATTACATGAAGCCAAACCACCATCCAGAAAAAGCCTTCTAAAAAGTGCAGATGATTTTGGGGCTGCATGTGCGAGGAATGAAACTGCATCCTTCCCCGAGAACGTCTCCTCTGATGTTCTGACAAGAGTCAGACAACACCACCATGCAATTCAATCAAAAGTCCTCTGTATTCATATCAACAGTTCACTAGTACAGCAATACGGTGATCACCATGACTGGAGACTTTGCTATTCCCATGTTTAAAAAGATGTTACTATTTATAAGCAAGAGCTGTAAAAAGCTTACTCTCAACAAGCACACCAAAGTAGCTTACCTTAGCTCCAACAGTAACTCTAATAAATGTGCTACACTGAAACCATATCCCTGAAAACAGATACATGGAGATTAAATTATATTGCATCAGGGTTTTCTCTTAATTTACTGGCTGATCAGGATAACACAGGCTGAGATAGTTTTTGGTAAATAAATTCAAACCACTATGTTTTTATGTTATCAAATTCAAACCACTATTTACAGTATTTACACATAATGTACAGACCTGTAGTGAGCATGAGATGACTTTGGCCTGCACAAGAAAAAAAAAGATCAGATTCATTGCCAAGGCAAACTTCACATAACCAGACCAGGCTGTGCAATAACATAAGCTGGTCTGGGCATTCACAGCTCACAAAAGAAAGAAAACAGGCTTCACTGTGATGTTTTAATCTATTCACATACAATTCCAACAAAATCAGAAACAAATTCCACCCACAAACTATGCAACAAACAGCCAGGCTGAATGAAAAGCAGATGAACAAATGGAAAATCTGACCATGTCACACCTGTCATGTCAAAATATGCATGTATAAAACAAGATTACCCGTGGCGCCCTTTAGGTTCTATGTAAGTGCCCAAGAACTTCAAAACAGGAATTTGTCCAGCATCAGTTTGGGTAATTCAAGCCCAAAAATTTAATATCAGTCAGTTCTTTTAATTTTAAACTTTTTAATAACAAATAAGACATAAAACTTGCTTTTTAAAGTTTCCTAAATAAGTTTAGACACATATTAGCCCAGGAGAGCAAAACAAAATACAATTACCTTTAATGTATGGCAGAACAGTACTATCAACTTCTTGATGTCTAGCATTAATTCACCATCTTTACAGGCAGCCTGTGAACACGAAAATTAGCAAAGTATTCATTATCCTTTTGACTACACAGTTACCGTGTTACAAATCCAGATTTTGGTTACGTTTTTCTCTCCATTATACAGGCCTACAATGCCGCTACCTGGATAAACCCGAAAATACTGGTGACTACAAATATTTTCAGTAGCTACTTTAAAACACTTAAAAGTATCCTTTCTATCCTATATGGGCTCATAGTTTTTTTCTGGCCCTTTCAAATTTTTAGAGATTTGTAAATGTACTGAAAACTGGATGTTGATACTTTTATTTTGTGCATTTCATCTTTATTACCGTCAGCACCAAGACTGAGTCAGTAGAAAATATTTGTATAGGAAAACTGTTCCAAACTGACTTCAATGCACCACATTAAAATATATATCCTGATATGAGTTTATCATTCAACGGGCAAAAGGAATCTTGAGACACACTTAATAAGATAAATACAAGGCCAAGAGAGGCCCTGTGGTCAAGTGGTTAGAGCGACTCAGTTACGGTGCAGAAAGTCACGGGAAGGTCGTGAGTTTGAACCCGGGCTTGGCCATCTGAGGACTGGAAAACTCTGTGAACCCAACAGTAAATGGTTATCTGTTTCGAACCAGGGTAGGATAAGGCAACGAAGACAAGGGATGGGATCCGCCTTTCATATGTTCTGTCCAAGATACGGTGGGCTTCTCGCCCTACGGCTACTAGGTTATTAGAAACCTTTACCTTTACCTTACAGTTAAGTTCATGCGAAGACACTGTCCTAAGTAAGTGACATTCTCATAGCTTAGATAAAGGGAATATACATGTATAATGATAAATATGTGATTTAGTTTACTTATTACATACAAAACATAAGTTGTGATCCCTCATCTGAGACACCTCATTAATGTCATAATGAAGGGCATAACTGATGTTTTTGTGAAGAATTGTTAATAAATGAGCTGCCACACGAGAAAACCAACAATGTGGTTGTGCGCCCAGCACAGACTCTTATCAGCCTGGGCATCTGCCTAGTGTGATCAGAGTCTTTGCTTTGTGCTTAAAAGGTAGCTAAGGGTCTAAGCTAGCTCCATGAGCACAGCGAAGACTCTGATCAGACTGGGTGGATGCCCAGGCTGATCTGAGTCTGCGCTGGGTGCACAACCACATTGTTGGTTTTCTTGCCGCGCGGCTCAAATACAGTCATTATCTGAGACTTCATATGTTAACATCTTTTAACAACTTACACAGTTGGTCCTGAGCACAGCCACAATTTTACTGACAGAGGTCTCCCATAACTCATCCATATACACTCTGTTCACCAGGCCTTGCGTTGTACTTAATATATGATCTTCCACTACAAAAAACCTGAAACAAAATGCATATTTATTTAACAATGATCAGTAAGCCCAGATTAAACTTCACTGTCACAAAGACGATGGGAACTTGGTGTGTATCTGAATAGCACCGCTTCAGAACTTCCAGTCCTCAGGCATCTCAGTCTCAATATTCAAGGTCATTACAGCAGACATAAAACTTGAAAATAAACTGTTAAACTGATGGATCAGGCTAAAATCTATGACATCAACAATGTATGGGCCACCAATAATCAGCATCTACAATTCACTGTTGACATTATTGCAACTGTTCATGAGTGGCTCTTCGATCTTCAGGCTGGACAATGTTATCTGATCCATCAAGGATATTTCATAGAACTGTTTACAAATAGTACAGGCAATGATCAGACTGCTACTCATATATTCTAGTTATCATAACTATAATGATATCCAGTATACTGCTTTCCCCTGCCATAAATGCAAATTTATTCCAGACACTACCCTAAGAATAAGTTTCCTTGGAAAATTCACATAACTTACCCTATAATATCATGGAAATATTTCTGGTAGTTATCTATTGCTTCATGCTGAAAATAAGAAAAGGAAAATATTTTGTTTATAATCTGCTTCAAAGAATGAGGCCCTAACTGAATAAATCATGTATCTGAGTTTTTAAAATTTTGATTGTGCATTGTGGACATAGGGTTAATTTCTTTCAAACACTTATAATTACATTCCCTTTGATTTTCCTTGGATGGGCCTATTTTGGAGAAACAGTGTTCATACTTCAATGAACAACAGTTGGTCACGCGTCGTCATTGGTACACAACATCAAATGTAAACAAACAATGCTATTGGCAGTTGTAACATTCTATTTGCTGTCACATGATAGTGACGGCTGTTTAACATAAGTTGCCTACCTGTTGGTATGTGACAGTTTTCAGTTGTATATTTTACAAATGTTGCTCATAAAAAAAAAATGATGCTCCAAATAATTTTGATATTAAACGTAATTATAAGAGACAAATTTCATTTTTCTGAAGTTCATCGAAGTATGAATACAAAGGGCCATGCGCAAAGTTAGCATGAACGCTTTTGGGCATCACTTACTTTGCACATGACCGACTGTGTTCATACTTCCATGAACATTGGAAAAATGAAACATTTCTTAAGCAAATATGTTAATGATACTGAGCCAACATGATCTCTCAGAGAAACCCATAGTATTTATTAACCCTCAAAGAAAGACAAAGTCTGTTAGATGCTGAGCTCAAGATAAGGTGGAGTTTTGAAGATAATTCTGAGATAATTTTTTTTTTATTTCTCAATAAGGCATGTTGTGACCCCTCATTATGTGAGACATTTTTAATGATGGGTCACAACATATGAATGGGCCCTCAATGATCCCATTTACTCCTTATCTGCAGCATTATTCTAGATGGCATGAAATATGTACTAACCTGGAATGTGTTAATAGCTTTTAAAGCAAGCCGCCCTCCCCTAGTGACCAACACAGGTAAAAAGACTTACCATATTGGAAGGTGGCTGCAATGACAATCTGGCTTGTTTTCGTCTCTGTTTTCTATAATATGTCTCAAAGCCTTCTCTATCACCCTGGCAATCAAACAAATCATTACATGAAATTATTCCATATTATTCCGGTGTATAGCTACATCTCTATCATTTTATGCCATTCTACACAAGGGAACTAATTCTTGCTTCCCTGGATGACAAAGATGGGATCTGCACTTAAAAGAAACAAATTGCTGCTAGGGGAGCAAATTTTTTCCTTTAAGAGTTGATCCCCTTTGAGCAGGGAGGCAAAAGGTTGCTTCCCCTAAAAGTGTTACCATTCACCTAAACAAATAATGTGAATGACTCAATACACTGAGAGACCTGTATGAGACTTCTCAGAGCTCCAGATAAGAAGAGGAAACAGGGATAATTTACGGATAATTTTCTTTATTTCTCCATAAAACACATTGTGACATCTCATTACAACTTTCTAATCAAGACAGTTCTAATGAGGAATCACAATAAATGTCTTCATTGACAAATAAGAAAATTACCCTCGAACAAGAAATGTTTTTGAGAGAAAAACTGATGTCCTCCCACCAGCCCATTTTCCATCCCCTATAATGAAGTCCTCCTTGAAAATGAGGTCAAGGTCACCAGAATCTGATCAGCTCTTAAGCTAGTCCCAGTGATGTATTGATGCAAGTTTGGTGAAATTCCATCTATTGGTTCATGAGATATTCTGGGTACAAGAAATTGCCATCTAAGCCCTCCAATGACCTTGAAAATGAGGTCAAGGTTGCCAAAATCTAAATCAGCTCTTAAGCTAGTCCCAGCGATGTATCCAAGCAAGTTTGGTGAAATTCCATCTTTTGGCTCATGAGATATTGTGGTAATAGGAAATTGTCATCTCAGTCCTCCAGTGACCTTGAAAATGAGGGTCAAGGTCATCAAAATCTAATCAGCTTTTAAACATGTCCCAATGATGTATCCATGCAAGTTTGGTGAAATTCCATCCATTGGTTCAGGAGATATAGTGGGTACAAGAAATTGTCATCTAAGTGCTCCAGTGACCTTGAAAATAAGGTCAAGGTCACTAAAATCTAAAGAGCTCTTAAACTTGTCCCAATAATGTATCCATGCAAGTTTGGTGAAATTCCATCCATTGGTTTAGGAGATAACATGGGTACATGAAATTGTCATCTAACTCCTCCAGTGACCTTGAAAATGAGGTCAAGGTCACCAAAATCTAATCAGCTCTTAAACTTGTCCCTATGATGTATCCATGAAAGTTTGGTGAAATTCCATCCATTGGTTCAAGAGATATCACGACCGCAAGAAACTGTCACGCCGACGCTGACGCCAACGCCCGGGATCCGCCCTGAAAACAATATGTCCCCCCTCACCTTTGGTGGGGGGACATAATAAAACTTCTCTTCATCCACAAAGAATAAAACTTAAAATGCCATCTTATCTTGAGCTCTGCTATGGACAAACTACTTTCTCCTTTGCACACTTTTACAATGCTGGCTGAAATGGGAGCAGTGTATACCCTGGACAAGCAGTCTGATTAGAGTCGATGCTACTTTCTCAGTACTTGCTGTTCCCAATGATTACTGATAATTTGATAAAACAATGTATCTTTAACAAATGGGTTCAGGATGAAACAAATGTGATAATAGGTGAACACACTTTCAACTCTACTGGATAATCTCTTTTCAAAAGGAATTTCAGCATATTTGATATTTAATTTGCTAAAATATGCTTAAAAGTCCATTCCTTAAAAAGTTTGTGCAGCTATATCTGTTTTGAACAATAAAAATGGAAAGGGTATTGCAATATCTGCAGATAACGTGTTGCCTCATATTGGAAGGCTTCCATTAAGTGCAATGTATCTTTTCACTTATATCACAACAAAATGACAAATCTTCTATCAGTTGAATTATCTGCATATTCATATCAAAAGTTTGTGCAGTAAAAACACACCATGAGACAGTACCTACCAGAACAGTATATATATGCAAACATCTATATACTGGTGAAAAGTCTATCAGATCTTGAGCACTCAATTCCTGAAAAGATAAAAAACATAATACTGATTTGTTATTACAGACTAATAACTAACTGCAAGGCTCTGCAATATGGGTGGGGTAGGAGTGACAGGAGTTTTAGGGGAATGGTGGTGGTGGTGGGTGGTGGTGGGTGGGTGTGTGGGCGCAATAGCTGTGACCCCCCCCCCCCCCCCCCCACCCCCCCCACTAAGATAAGGTTAAGTATTTTAAGATTATTCTATAATAACTTTTGTTAATTTTCTGTTAAACCATATGTTGTGACCTCCAGGATTTTTCTGAGGTGTCACAGAGATGGTTCTAATAAGGGATCACATACATGTAGTATGTTTGAATAAAGAGACAAAAAAAAAGTACCTCAGAATTATCTTCAAATACTCATCTGATCTGGAAATCACCTCAATGACACAAAAAGACCCTAACTGTGACTAGCAGTTTTTCTTACCATAAAATATGGTGAAGAACTTCACAGAGGGAGCTCATGACCCAGTATCTTTCACAAATTTAATAAAGGAACCATTCATTCAGAAAAGTTCTTATTTAATGCCAATAGTCAAATACATAGTAAGGGTTAATCACTTCTCTTGTGGCAGAAGTAATTCTGCCATTTTCATTTTTCCTCCGTTCTCAATAAGGATCTTACAGGAAAGAATTAGCTGCTTTAAGAGTAGATCCCATCCTGGAAGGGCTGTTTTATCCAGAACAAACAGAACATCAAAACAGTTGTCCCCCTTTGTACATGAAACTATAAATGTGTCCAGCTTACATAGACGCCCCTGCCTTGGGTACCTCCATAAAACATCACATATGGATCATTATGGCCTGATTTTTTTGTATTCCTGTTGTACTTACAGATATAAATGCTCATACAAAATTTCAAGTTGCTACAATCATATGAGCCCTGAAATCTACCTCTTACAAAAGTCCTAACCTTGCAAAAATACACAAGTACACACAATCTTAACACTTTATGCCCCAGGCATCATGCCAATGATGGAGGGTTGGCGTGGTTGAAGGGTGGGGTGAAGAAGGCATAAATGCAACAAAGAAGTGTACCCATTTACCTTAACACCATAACCATTTCATAAAGGTTAAATTTTCAAGAAGAAAAGAAGTTTCGTGAAAACAAAACTTCAGCATAATTTCTGGATTTACAGCTTTCCTTGCTGTAAGCTCTAATTACCTCATCTTCCTCTGTGACTGCCAGTTCTAGGGTCACCTCAGACCTGTTATCAGATTCCACCTCCCCTGTGAAGGGGTTAGGGGGGGCAGGGGCCTTCTTCTTCTTGGGCTTCTTCTTAGCTATGGTAGGATCCATGTTGTTCTGTTCTGCTGCCTGCTCAAATAAGATGAAAACAATAAATTATAAAATTGCCTTGCCTTATGCAGGTGAAAAGGTTAAGGAAATTTTTTTGAATGTTTCTATTTCATGTTCAACTCAAGTCCTCTCGATGGATGACTCCGCAGTTTTACATACTTTCCAACAGTATTCCAGTCATATCAGGACAATGGGTGATCATGGAGGACTCTGTGCAATGAAGCTCCTTTTAAAGTCAGACTCGAATCCGAGACCCAGTGATCCAAGTTAGCAGTGCTAACCACTCAATTACTTATAATCTACTGGAAGAAAACTCTAATTAACACTCAAAAAGCAAGTAATGTGGATTTTCAATATGTTCATCAGTCTTTAGAAAATCAGCTTTTAATGTTCATTTTCCCTTACTGTCAAAATGCTGAAAGTGCTAAAAAACAACACATATACTGACAATCAGTTTTTGTGGATCTGATGATAACTATGATGGTTAATGCATACTGGCCCTGCGTTACCATTGTCTTGATCAAGCATTGGTCGAGAGACTCTATGTTTTTATGGAGAATGAACATGAACTATCAAACCCCAACTTATCCAGAGTGCCAACAGTGCTCACATGTCTCATGGCCACTTCTCCAATCTTTGCCGAGTGTTTCCTTATGTTCTCTAGGAAATCTTTAAGATCTGTCATAGAGGCATCCTTAATTCTGTTTCTCAGCTGTGGTATACCCTCAGCCATGGTCTGGGAGAACCAGTGGTGGCTCACTCTCGGCAGATATGTGTGCTCCAGCTGCTCCAGTGTCTTCAATGCAGGGTAAAACCTGTAAACAATGTCCTAATAGATGGATGGTCTGCAATTTCACTACTGTTTCAATAGTACATGTATTTCAGTCATGATATTGAGCCATAGAAAGATGATAATATGCCTCTGTGCAACAGAATCAAATTGAGGTTGAATGGAATTTCATGACCAGTGAGATTGAAACACTGAACACTTGCTTAAAGGCCAGAGCTTAACCCACACAGCTACTGTGGCTCTGAATACTAAATACCTAGACAAAAGTGCCTGAGCTGAGTAAACATTAAATTTATAATAATAAATAAGGGAGGGGCAACAGGAAGTTTTATACAAAACATTCTACTAGGCTGGACAAGCTAGTAAGGTATTGTAGTAAATTTGCATTGAAGTAATATTCCTGAACTAGCCATAAGTATGAGACAGCAGGAAATCAGTTCTGACGTGGAGTAGGTACATTTGTAAACACATTTCAGAAGTGTTACATGACTGAAAAAGGATTTTTGGCTGACAGCAAATACACAAATCAGACTGCAAACTTAACACAGTGCTTCAGAGCACAAGACAAAAAGGGATAACAAGAATAATTTTCATTTCCCCGCCCCCATAAAAACGTATGCTGTGATCCTTCCTTAGAACTATCTTGCTGAAACAGTTCTGATGAGGGGTCACAACATTTGGTTTCCTTTAAAAGTAATAAGAACAAGACCAGTCTGCATACAGGATAGCTCACCTGACAGTGCCTTGCCATCACATAAAAACATTGACATAAAACTTTAACAATTTGCTAATGCCGCCAACGTCAGGGAAAAGGCAATAGTTCTTCCTACATACAACTGTTCAGACAAGTTAAAGATTATCTATAATCCTCAAAACCACACCTTATTTGGAGCTCTGGTACTTGCTTTTCACTCCTTACTTTCTCCAGGGTAATAGAGTTGTTTATGCAAACATGGAAATCACTGCACAGATGCACAGGCTGATCTGAGTAGTCCCTGGGTAAATGTAACTTAGGTTACCGTTTCACATGACGACTATCATTTTGTTTCAGCACAATTTCATAGTAATGAAAATATATTTACCTTTTACTTTTCATTTGTTCTTGTAGCTTTCCATACATTTCCAGCACTGAAACAAACACACTTTTGAAGTTTAAGTGAGAAGTTATAATGAGTGCTGTTATAAAGAACTACTTCATATGTACCTTACAAATATCAGCATCAGATGATAGGGTGAGGTGAGTGGTGTGGAAAGAGTGCTCTGATAAGAAGAGGTAACAAAAATAATTTTCCATAATTCCATACAAACATTTTGTGAGCCCTCATTAGTACCATCTCCCGGACCTGATTTTAATGAGGGGGCACAACATATGTTTCCACACAGCAATCAAGAAAACTTCCCCACAATTGTTTTTTAAAACAAACAAACAAAAAAATCTTATCTGGAGCTTTGTGACAGAGATCAGAACATATATTAATATAAAGAGTGCTGCTCTGTCCTGACTAGACTAATGCCAGACTAGTACACTCTGGTCTAAGTATTTGCAGTTTTATGGGCTAAGGAGTTTTTTGCATGCCCCAGCCAATAAGGAAACTGGTCAAAATATTCTCCTTGTTAACATTTCTATAACTTCCTATTTGTGCTCACTAAAAAACATTCTAAATGTTTTAAAACTTCCTACTTTTGACAGTTTGGTTGTTCTGTATGATAGATTAGTAGACAGTTTAATTGTTAATATTATCGTAACTCCTCTTATACTGGCACACCTTAAGGTGTATTGACACACTGCCATTTTAACAAGGCATATATATGAGCCAGTCTCTGTAAAAACCGGGCTTAATGACATTAAAATAAAAAATTAACTAACTGCATCACTGAAAAGTAATAACTTTTCTGAATATTTCCTGAAAATTTGAGATGGTTACCATTATCTATTACTGAGATATAGACTTTAGAAGCATGCAGGTAGTGCAGTTTCTTTATATGACGTCATTAACGTCATGCAAGTATGTTTTGACGTCAACGTCAATACGTTTGTTTTGACGCGCTTTCTGTGCTGGTTACACAAAATAATTCGGACAAAAAGTGTGTTTGCTCATTTTCAATGTGTATTTCACAGCACACACATGACAATTTGCACGATTTAACATTTTGTCGCAAATGATAGGTCTTTGTAATGGTATACCATCTGTCTTCAAAGCTTTGGGGTTACCGTAGAATAAGCGTTGTCATGGCAACACATGTCATATTTATGACCGGATTTTGTCTGAATTCATAGGCTTTCTGTTATATCCCAACGCCTAAGGTATTTTCATGGAAATAAGTAGAGGTCCGAAAAATCACTAATTTTGTTTTTTTCATCCGTTCACAACGTAATTATTACGTAATGTCATTAAGCCCGGTTTTCACAGAGAACGGCTCATATGTTTTACAAAAAATTCATGATTATTATGGAATTATCATCAAATATTCCCTTACCTAGAGTGCTACATTACCTACCTGGCAGACAGAGGGCCAGTTTCTCTATTACCTACCTGGCAGACAGAGGGCCAGTTTCTCTATTACCTACCTGGCAGACAGAGGGCCAGTTTCTCTATTACCTACCTGGCAGACAGAGGGCCAGTTTCTCTATTACCTACCTGGCAGACAGAGGGCCAGTTTCTCTATTGCTGAAGCAATATTTCTTTGAACTCTACGACATCTTGTTAGGTGATCACCTTTCTTCAGTAATGGGTCACATGACACCTGTAGAGCGGTGTTTGTCGTGTCTATTTCACCCTAAAATCATCATAGATCTCAGTAAAAATTTCAGTGTTAGTTTTCAGCATTTTGGGACACAGCGGGGCCTCTAGACATGGGAAAGCAACTAACAAGCATCCCAAGCAGGGCATAATAAAAATAAATTAGACTTTAAGGGGCTATAACTCTCCTAACTCAAATCATGCAATTGAGTGGTTAGCAGAAATCCTGGGTATGAATCCCTGCTGGGCCATCCAGCCCCTGAAAAACTCTCCGTCTCTCAGCATTAAATGTGTATCCTTTTCAAAACATGAAAAGATAAAGGCAGTGAAAAGAAAGGAATGGGCTCTGCCCTTCATATGTAGTGCCCAAGATACAGTGGGCCTCTAACACCCAATGTCCTACCTTACCTTTATCTCTAACAGCTATGGTAATATAGTGGCTTACATGCTAGACTATCAATTCAGGGGCTGCAGGTTTGATCCCAGGTCCTCAGCCTTTAGGATGATACTTTAAACCAAGGTTCTGTCATTGTATGACATATATTATGTTGGTGGGACATTAAGCCAGAGTTCATGCACCTTTTAACTTTGCTAAAACTCATTGAAGCGTAACCTCAAAAAGGTATGTGCTACTCTTCTGTAGTTTTAATATAATCTACCAAGTTTCAGCTTACACACTCAACTGTAAGAAGACTTATCCAGAAATGTAGAAGTTTTACAGCACTATACTATAAAACTTCCAAAAAACTGGGACATCAAAACAGTTTGGTTTCACAATGCAGTAATGTGTCTAAATGGAACAGTGTAGTCCCTGGTCAGAAACTGAGAATGCTGCTTTAGTCTGACCGAAGTCTGCACTGATTATGCAGATACTAAGAATTTATATGCTACTTGGTTCAGAAAGATAGCCAGAAAGGAACATTGTATTTCAAAGAGAGATAAACGACATGAAAGCACTTGAATGTAAGTACTGTATTGTTCCTAAATTTTGGGACTCCTAAAATATTTAATTTTCCATTTGGAACAAATGGAAAATTTATTATTTTTTGGGGGCCCAATACTTAAGCACATTATGGTAAGTCCTATACGTACCCTGAGATGTGCAGCATCTGAGCTGACTTGTAATAACTCTCGTACTGAGTCTATGAAGCCTTGATAGTGGTAGTTACACATACGCTCAATGTCTTTATCATGTCCTTTGATCCTGTTGTCAAGGAGCTCCACAAATTTGTCCAGTTCATTGTCGTCATATACTGCCCTAGAAAACAGTAAGAGATCATCTGTTGAAAATTTGTATCAGAAAAACTCTTTTTTAAAGTGTATGGATACACATTCATGCCTTGTAAAACTTAAAATAGAGAATTAAACTATATGAGAATGAAAATAACTATAGGTTTCAGAAAATAACAATTTTCCATTGTGTGAATTTCAGGTAGCATTTCACTTATAATTTGAGAGGTGCATGGCATACACTGTGTATGCCATGCACCTCTCGAATTTTAAGTGAGATGATGCAGACATAGCAATCTGCTAGCAAAGTTACAGATGCATAACAAAGCAAGTACAAAACATGCAAAAACATGTAAATGTAGCATACATTGAATTTCATAAGTTCAGTCAAGTGGAAAATAAGTGCATATCATGATGCACATATTCAACAGCAATATACTGACATACTTCATAAGTCTGGTTTCTCCTAACCCAAGAAATGACAGCAAAATAAAAAATGTCAAGTTTCGTTTTTTGTTAAGTATAGATTCGTTTTCACCCTATGCTGAGGCCTGAAATTTAATTGATCAACTCTTTTAGTGGAGGTTAAATAAACAACATTTATGTGTCTGAAAACACAATTATTTTTTTATGCTGAACAATGAACATCTATTATTTTCAAGAAGTTGTTATTTTTTTTCTACTTGTTACAGTGTCCTCTCCAAGAGCAACAGGGAGCGGCTGTAGCGTAGTGGATAACACTCCAGACTACCAATCCAGGGGTCGCAAGTTCGATCCCCCGCTTCTCCGGTCTTTGGGATGAGACTTTAAACCGAGGTCCCGTCTCCATATGACCTCGTTGTTGGTGGGACGTTAAACCCGAGTTCACTCACTCACTCCAAGAGCAACCGAGAAACAACAACAACAATAGGGTGACGGGAAAAGACTGTCAATTCAACTGTATTAAACTTGTGCAGAGGACTACTACTCCAGAAGGAGGTGTGCCTTCATTGGCAGAAGTTATTTCAACCAGTAACCATGGCCATGGCCCTTGGAAGAGATATTGGCTTGTACCACCTGGACTTAGCACACCTGTTAGGGCACAACACCGATGACAACACACACAACCCAGAACTCAAGGACATCTTAAGACTGGAGCTGGCCACCTACATAGAGGCCATGGGATGCTTCAAGTGTTCACCTTTACCTCCCCCAAGTCTTTGATCTGCTATAAGCGAGTTGGGAGTTCCGCAAAGCGCATGTGCATAGGTCAATAATTATCCAATTCCAGGTCATAGGTCAAGTGTGCCAAAGCTGTATATGCAAATAACCATAACACACCAACATATCGACTAATATTTCAATTTTCCCATATTCCCTGTTTATTCTACCTTGCTAAAATAATGTGACTATCTTTTATCTCCGAATTGCAAACAAATTTTTATCATATCATTGAGTTTTAATCATGAAAAAGGTGTTTTATATTGACTGCCCAGGTAAGTGTAATGATGACCTATCGGATTTTTCCACACTTGACCTCTGGCCTTTCGCTCCAGTCCAACCGGAAACTCGAAACTCCCTTATTCCCCCAATCATGTAAAGTACGTATGAGTAAAAGTTCACAAGAGACTATAAACTACATGAGAAGATTGCTCCATCTAGGCCAGGAATAGCGGATAGCTTAAAAACTCTGGATTTGATAAGTTCCTTTACTGACCGAACTTTTCAGTGTACTGAACAGGTTTGAATTTTGATAAGTAAATACAAAGCTAGGAAAAAAAATTATCTTGACCTATTGTGACAGGTATTTGGCTTTTGACGTACTCAACTATAAAAAAAAGTGTAATCATACAATCCACTTCAAAACATTTGATAGACTGGCTGACCAACAGACATGTTTGCAGCAGGCTAAGTTGACCTGGCCAACCTGACTCCAGGCCAGGCTGACCCACATTAACCATAATTTGGGCTTAAACCACATCCTGTCCGTGGATGTAAAGGTGTGTTTCCCTGCCTGGCTTAAGTGACCATGACGTTGTGACGTTGTGCTTGTGGACTCCAATGTTATACCTGCACGCAAGAAGCCAGTGAAGAGGAAAGTCTACCTTTGGAAGAGGGCAAAAAAGCAAGCGATGGAAGAGGACTTGGCCAAGTTCACCGAGAAATTCACCAAGGACTTCTCCACTTCCACACCGGTGAATGTGCTTTTGAATTAAAAGTAAAAAGTATGCAAAGACCAGGAATGGCTTCACACAGAAGTGTATTGAGAGCATTGATACATTTGTTCCTTCAAAATTGACTTCGACTCGATTCAGCCAAGCATGGTGTAACCGCGACATCCGTCCTCTCTCAAGAAGAAGGAAAAGGGCCTTCAAGAAAGCATGTGCTACCAAGACACAGGCTGACCGGCATCATTATAGGAAGATCCAGAAAGAAACCCAGCAAGCATGTCGAAGTGCCCATGATGACTTCATTTGCAGTATGGTAAGTGAACCAGGCTCCAACAACAAAAAGCTCTTCGCCTACATCAAGGATATGAAGTGCGACAGTTCTGGTGTAGCCCCACTGAAGAAAGATGGCATCAACTATTCAGAACCCACAGACCAGGTTGAGATCCTGAATGAGCAGTTTGTCAGTGCCTTCACCAAAGAAGACAACACTTCAGTGCCTACCATGGGAACAAGCACAGCTAATACTGCGGCACCCCTAAATATTCAGGTAAATGGAGTGAAAAAACTGCTTGATGGCCAGAACCCACACAAGGCTAGTGGCCCAGACCAGATCTCACCAAGATTCCTGAAGGAGATGGCCTCTTCCATTGCACCAGCCCTGACACTCATATATCAAGCTTCCTACAAACAAGGTCAGATTCCTGATGACTAGAAAAGAGCCTTTGTGACACCTCTATTCAAGAAAGGAGACAAGAGCAAGGCTGCTAACTATCGGCCAGTTTCACTGACATCCTGTTGTTGCAAAGTCATGGAACACATAGTACATAGTCATCTCATGAAATTTCTGGAAAGTAACACGATTCTGAGTGACTACCAGCATGGCTTCAGGAAGAAGAGATCATGTGAGACACAGCTCATCACCACCATACGTGACCTCGCATTTTGACTAGACAGAACAAGTTGATGCTATTTTGTTGGATTTCAGCAAGGCTTTCGATAAAGTTCCATATCATCGCCTGGCAGTCAAGCTCCATCACTACGGCATCAGAGACAAGAACCTATCCTGGATCCAAAGTTTCCTTGCAGATAGGAACAAGCAAGTAGTCTTTGATGGGAAGACATCTTCTCCTGCCGCTGTCACATCTGGAGTTCCACAGGGTACAGTGCTTGGACCTCTCCTGTTCCTGGTATACACCAATGACCTGCCCCCAAGAGTTTCCTCTTCAGTACGACTCTTCGCAGATGACTGTCTGCTGTACAGAGTTATACGAGACCAGAAAGATGCAGAGTCACTACAGAGAGATCTTAATCATCTACAGGAATGAGAAAAAGATTGGCAGATGGTATTTAACCCAGACAAGTGTGAACACATCCAGATCACCAACAAGCGAAATGTCATACCAACCTCTTACAGCATTCATGGACAGACCTTGAAAGAAATGTCAAAAGCAAAGTACCATGGAGTCACCATAGACAGTAAACTGTCCTGGAACAGCCATATTGATGCAGTGATGAAAAGGGCCAACCAGACTACAGCTTTCCTTCGCAGAAATCTTTCAAGCTGCCCAAAGGATGTTTAGGCCAAATGCTACAAGTCCATAGTTCGTCCACAGCTTCAGTATGCTTTGACAGTATGGGACCCAGTGACAAAATCCAACATAGTCAAATTCAGGGATTATTCTGGCCCAAGATTTTTGTGAGATAAAAAATCCCATTAGGTCAAAATTAATGAGAAATTTTCAAATCTGATGAGATTTTTTCTCTCGCTGGGTCAAAGTTAGTGAGAAAATTTCAGTTCCTGTTGATTCTTTTCATTGCATGAAATATAAATCATAATGGTTAATATAAAGAAATTAGGTTTTGTTTTGCTTTATTTCCAACAATTTATTAAGGAAAATAATTTCATTAAAATGATCAAATATCAACTTTCAAACAGTTTATCTCATACCGTATAACCGTAATGATCCCAAGTTTTTTGACAGATATGTCTGGGCAAGCAGTGCAGACCCAGACCAGACTGCTCCTAGATTGGGGTCTTCACTGTTTGCCATTCCACCTGCATCTTTTGTTTTTTGGCTGTCAAAAAATTTAGGACCATTACAGTAATTAACCCTTGTCATGCTGAACCTGGATATGCCCCATCTTTGCAAACAGTGCAGATTGAGATCAGATGGCTTCTGAAGAAGCTATCTGATCTGGATCTTCACTCTTTGTCATTCAGTTTCTGAAATTGTAAGAATAAATTACATCAAGAAATCTGACTGAGAAGTGTGATTTGACAGGGGCCATCATGCTGTTATTATTTTCGTCGACCCCCCCCCCTGACCCCGGGTTTTCGGCTTGTTTATCCACTTTCTCGGTCATGGAGTCTTAGAAGGCAGATAATGGGGTCGCCGAGGTCTCTACAGTGGAGCAAAACTATCTCAAAATGCCCTCTCGGCTCGTTTGGGCCGATATCAGTTTTCTTTTCTTCGTTTCTGCCTTTGAAGACTCCATTTTGCAATGAACTACAAAAGCGCTTGCAAAATATGAAACACTGATAGCAGATTTTCGCAAGAAGCTTTGCAGTGACATAGACGATGCTGGTTACCCGCATATGTAATGCAAGTCGTTTGGCGCCAAACACTTCCGGAAACCAAAGCCTACAAAACAATCCGAATGTACCGAAATGGTCCGCATGTGCGAATACAGAAAAACTCGATGCGAATTGAAAGAATTTCTCGGTGCAATTTTTTTTTCTCAATCAGCGAACTTTTTTGCGATTTCGTGTAAAAAAATGCGAGAATATCGCGAAATCGCGCCAGAAAATGATCCCTGCAAATTGGAGTCTGTACAGAAGCGTGCCGCCAGGTTTTGCTGCAATGACTACCGCCGAACCAGCAGTGTCACTTCAATGTTGCAAGAACTTGGATGGGAGGACCTTCAATCAAGGCGAGACCAAAGCAAAGCCACGATGATGTACAGGATCGTCAATAACCTCGTTGAAATCCCTTCAGGCCAGTACCTGACAGCCACAGGAGTAGCAACTAGAGGACACCATCAACCATTCCTGCCAATATTTTGTTCCATCAACACCCACAAGGGATCCTTCTTTCCATCAACAGTCTGTCTCTGGAATGGTCTGCCTGCCAATGTCATATCCTTTCTTTCTTTCTTCCATTTACGCCTTAACCCCCGAAGGGGACACAGACGGTGTACTTTTGTACACTCCGGTGTTGCAGGATGAAAGCCTACATATAGCCATGTAGCTATAGTAGGGATCTTTAACCTGCACAGGGAATGACTCTCCCTGCACAAGGGGCCTCCAGTTAACGTCCCGATCCGAAGGACGGCACACTTGTTAGCATCATCCCTGCAAATGATGCTAGAAAAACGCGTTCGGACATAGGAAGATTTCGCCTCGGGCGGGATTCGAACCCACGACCTCTGGCTTCAGAGTCAAGTGCACTAACCACTGAGCCACCGCGCTTCCCATATCAGCACCGACTCTGGATGACTTCAAGCTCCTTGTAAGTGCATGTGCCCTAAGACCGTGATTGTGAACAACATGTTTTTATCTGATTTTAACTGTACATAAGAACCTCTCAGCACAAATGTCTTTAAGGTTGTTCACAGTGCGACTATGCCAATATTGGCCATGCACTTAATTGGTAGATGTGTGTGTTGTGGGGGGGGGGGGGGGGGGGGTTGGTTGGTTGGTTGATTTGATGCTTAACGTCCACGGTAAACAACTAAGGTCATGTCGAGACGGTCAGTTAACCTAACCACACTATTCCTGGGCAGGCTTAGATCTCCTAAGCGGTTAACCAGTACTAAGTGCACATACTTTTGCCAGTAACTAACAACTGCCCTTCTTGAATCAGTGGAAGGAGAAACGAAAGTATGTGGCCAGACCGGGATTCGAACCCAGGACCTCTGACTTATGAGTCAGGTGCCCTACTGGTTGCGCTACCCAGCCGAACGTTGGGAGGGGGGGGGGGGGGGGGAGTGGGGGGGGGTTGAGACTGAAATGACCAGTTACCAGCATGACATCTATGCCACTGAGCTTCTATGTTTTATAATGTAACTGCACTCGAGTCATCATTACCTGGTGAATGATTGTCCTTGGACGTATCACCAGTCAACAGGTCTGATTCTGATTGTTCCAAAGGCAGTACCCCACCCACCAAATTAACATTAAATTTCAACAGCACCAGGTATTCTGCCCTTCACATACCGTAAGGTAGTGGCTAAAGGACCGTCAGATGTTTCGATTTCTGTCAATAAATGTTCGTGCTTTGCATTAACTGAGTCTTGGCGCAAACTCTCTGCATCCTGAACTGAATCCAATCGTTTCCACTGTTCTGTTTGTGATTTTCTGGGTGGTGCTTCCGCCATGACACCATTTCCTGCGCATGTGCAATCCGGGTAATACGAAATACCGAAATGTGCGGTTTGACAGAACAGAACAGAAAGACCTGTAATTTATTACCATACCAGAACATACCCTTCAAAACCATAAATACCATACTGAGTCCTACAATATCATACCATACTTAAAAACATCTCGGAACAAACACAACACTCTTAACCACACCACCCCACTATGTGCACATAGCAACGCAACAAACCCAATCACACCAGACCACCTTATCATACCACAACTCACCATACCCCAAACAGGTGGTTGACAAAACACGGACCGTCACGGACTCACGGACTGGTTACGGACTAATTGACAAAACACGGACTCGTAGACAAAACACGGACCAGCGGACCAGTATTCACGGACTGATTGACAAAACATGGACTCATAGACAAAACACGGACCAACGGACCATATTACTTACGGACGGACAGACCAGTTACGGACTTAGATAAGAAATAATGTAACTTAAAATGTTGTCCAGACTGAAACATTTACGGTCCAAAAACGTTTTGAGAACAATAGCGTTATACGCCGAACGTTACGTCGAGACGTCGCCATAGATACCAACGTAATGGAGACCGAGGATAGTTGATGCACGGGGATAGTTGATGTACCGATCAAGGATCTGAACAACTGATCAGTGATGCTATTTGGTTGCTCAGTGTTGACGGAGTTAGCCTTAACCTATCACAGGAGGATAAAAGACGAATAGATGGAAGTTTTGACAATGGGTGGCTGAATGACACTATCATGGATGCAAGCCAGGCTGTATTAAGGCAGCAGTTTCCCCACGAGCAGGGTATGCAATCTGTGCTTTACGCAGCAAAACCCGAGTTCCAGCCAGTATCTGGAAGATTTGTTCAGCTGATCAACACCCATCCTAATGACGGCGGACTACAAATATGGTCAGTATACTTCACGGTCGGATGCCGGAACACGGTTTTATGTTAACATGTCCAGTCTGTAAAATTGGTTTCATCCCGGCTGTCAGAATATTACCCAAACTCAAAGGCAAATTCGATCTTCGAAAGTAATAAAATGTTTGGACTGCAGGTTTTAAACGAATTAAACTAATGCATTGTTGTCTTTTTCTCTGACTTTTCATATATGTAACAGTTTTTCACGGACCACCTTTACAGACCAAAGTCATGGACAGATAACCTGTCAACTTCGAGGACATTTACGGACCAACGTCACGGACCGCTAACACATCAACTTTACGGACCATACACAAACTTCATTCACGGACTATTTCTCATATGGAGTTCATTACGGACCAGATACTGACTTATGACAAGGAATCTTTCTCAGCTTACCTCACGGACCATTTACGGACCCGGACAGTCACGGACCTGAACCGTGAATAACGTTGCGTCGAGACGTCGCCATAGATATCAACGTACCAATTTACGGATCATGGACTACACCCACCCCACCTTTCAGCCTCATAATTTGTTCATTGAGATAGCTGACCAATTTACGGACTAATTTAAGGTTAACTAACTTGTCACGGACCAAATTCCATATTAATTTTCTATTGGTCCGTGAGTCCGTGACCGGTCCGTGTTTTGTCAATGGGCCCCCAAACATCACGCCGCACTACACCACACCACAACACATCACACCACACTACAACACACCCATTAAGCTTAAACACACCAAACGACACACCCTCAACAACCCCTCAATGCACCACAACAAACCATAGGCCTACCACACTTCACTATACACCACACCACACCCAGCCAAACCATGCTGCATCGTAACATTTACCATTCCAATTAACCTTGACCTCACCACAACATTCCACACACAACCAAACAACACCCAACCACAACCACACAACACTATATGAAACCACACCCGTGACCAAGATCATATCGAACATGAGGTCCCAAAGCATATCGCCATACCTAACCACACTCACCACACCAAACCACACTCGCTACATCACATCCTTCCTTAACAAATCACATCACATCCAATTAACCCAACCACAACACACTATTTCACAACCAACCGCATATACCTAAATACGCCCAAACGCACCCAGCGAGACGTTACTACCAAACAACACCAGGCTTACCACTCGAGAAAAGAACAGAACAGAACAAACCTGACTAGATCAAACCACACAAGACACGACACCATGCCATATCACACCACATCGTATATACTATAAGTGCCACAATACATCATCCCATACCAAATCGCACAACACCACGACAATACACGACATGACATGTTACTATACCATATCAAAGTGAACCGTAGCAAGCCCACAAATTCTCTTTAATAAGCATAACTGGCACATTGTTTTATGCGTATTTATTATTAGTCGGTGCTCCAGTTTGGTGAGATGTTTTGGAGGTGATCATTCTCACTTCTTCCTGAGGTGGTAGTTTTTGCTATGGTCCCTCATTAGAGCTGTCTCAGTGAGTGGAGAGTTGTGGTAGGGGACTGTGACTGGTCCTTTCTTGTCTGGAGCGCTGATTCATACAGTTTCCTCAGGGTATCTTTTGAGACTCTGGTCTTTTAAGGTCTTTTAAAGGTAGGTTCCTGTACTTTGGAATGCATCATAATTTTGATGTTCTTTCATCCAAGTTGTTGGAAAGCACTTATAAAAAGGGAATGAATTAGTTTCGCTAAAAAGTGTAAATAGAAAAATATTAGAAAAGTTGTTTTGCAAGGGATTTCCTAACTCTGCTTCGCACACCAGTTAGCGCTATTTTTAGTTCGCGTCAAAAATAGATAACACAGCTGACGTCATGCTGCATTGCATTTTGGGATAGTTTTAATCCATCCGCCATGCCAGGACCTCTAGGAGAGCTCGCAGCAAGAGAAAATTGACCTTTGGAGAATGGCATCAGAAATCGTACACTTATAGACATAATAAACATAGTTATTTTTAGAACTGGAATTCCAACGAAAGAAAATAAACCAAAAGCGAAAATGACTATTTTCTTCAACATCTGATGATTTTCTCAGGAGCAACAAATTCAGTAAAATAGGAGAATTCAATACTACTCCGAAAAAGACGAAATTATTTTGTGAACATAATTGTTATTGCTAGTCCAGGAACCTACCTTTAAGTGTTTCTAGTATAATTGATCAGTAAACGCAGTACATGTTTCTGGAAATTGAGACACAAAATTCTCTTAATTACTGTATTTCTGTCCTAAAATGGGGCAGTTTGGTGCATTCCGGGGGAAGCAATTGAAATGGCCAGCAATGTGGGCCTTGGTTCGGCTGCTCTTTTATGAGCTGTCTGGCCTGGATCTGTGCTGCTTGTTCAGATCTACTTGCCCAGGCTTCGAGAACTTGTACAGTACACCTTACTCTTGAAAGGTATGTAGCAGTTAATATTTTCACCATAATTTCGTCCTCGGGGTATTTTCTCGAGACTCTGGTCTGTTTTCATGGTTTTGATCGGTCCATCGAATTGCCCTCAAACCACCCAAAACCAATCCAAAACACACCAAACCACCCCAAACCGCCCATAAAACACCCCAAACCACAAAAATCAGATCACTCCAAACCAAATTTGGTATTTTGCAGGAACTCGCTCTGGTTTAGAAATGTTTGCTCATGCTAAACATATTTATTATTAATGATAATTGATTTACATTTGCAGCTTTAGGGAAGAATTGTCAATACCAATATGTAGGTTATATTTGTCTATCTGTGCTTCCATGAATCTGAATGGTTTATACCATGCCTATACTTACACGTGCATGTAAACATGCATGTGCTGTCAAACATATATGCAGACATGCAATCATATTTAGTGTCTACATATGTGCATACATACAAACAGCATACATACAACATATTATCAGCACATGCCGAATTAAAATCAATGTTACTGCATAAAAAGATAATCCTTATTTTTTTTACAATTTGAAATCATTAAAAGCATAAACAAAACGTTTAGAAGTTATTTTACCCTGAAAGAGAATGAAGAAAAGTGGTTTGGGGTGGTTTTCAGGTGGTTTGTGGTGGTTTAGGGTAATTCGATGGACCCTTGTTGTTTCTACATAATCATTTGTGACTGCCATACATGTGCTAGGAGTTGGAACACTCAATTCTCTTAATTACCACATTTTTTTTCCTAAAAATGGGGCAGCTTGGTGCATTCCAGGGAAGCAATTGAAATGGCCAACAATGTGGGCCTCGGACAGGCTGCTCTTTTATGAGCTGCCTAGCCTGGATCTGTGCTGCTTGTTAAGATCCATTTGTTCTCTTAATTACTGTATTTTTATCCTAAAATGGGGCAGTTTGGTGCATTCCGGGGAAGAAATTGAAATGGCCAGAAATGTGGACCTTGGACAGGCTGCTCTTTTATGAGCTGCCTGACCTGGACCTGTGCTGCTTGTTAAGATCTATTTGTTCTCTTAATTACCGTATTTTGTCCTAAAATGGGGCAGTTTGGTGCACTTTCCAGGTAATTCCGGGGAAGCAATTGAAATGGCCAGCAATGTGGGTCTTGGACAGACTGCTCTCTTATGAGCTGCCTGGCCTGGATCTGTGTTGTTTGTTCAGATCCTTTTGTCCAGATGCCTGGAGCTTGTATGGTACAGATAGGATCTATTATTTTCACAATATTTTTTGAGAGGTATCATCATTCTTCTCCTCCACTCAGGCCTTGTATGTATTTTTTTGTGACTGACCAATGACTGCCATTCTAAGAGTTGGGACACTGTTCTTTTAATGAATGAGGCAATTTGTTTGATATGTTCCTGGGAAGCAGATGAAATGGTCAGCAATGTGTGCCTTGATCAGGCTGCTGTTTTATTTGCGGCCTGGCTTGGGTCCACACGTGCTGTTTGTTCAGACGTACTTGTCCAATTGCTTAGAACTTGTACATACATCTTGCTGGTTTGAGGTAGGGTTTACTGAAATGCTCAGGGTTTATGCCAAGATTCAGGCATGTTTAATGACAAATTTCTTGCTCACCAGAGTGCTATTACATGTGTGCACTGTAGAGTTCAATGCTGTTGGTATTGTCGTGCAACTTTCCTCAAAATGTTTTCATGTTCATAATTGTTTGTTTGTGACTTGTACCCCGGCTAGGGGTTTTGGTCAAAAATAAAACTCTCAAACTCTCTATTTCTATGTTGATAGGCGGTGATTAATATGCTCCCTTGTGGTCAATAATAGCAATTAAATTTTTTCTTTACTATTCTAATCTATCGTGAATCGCATATCAAAATGGTAGCTTGACAAAGTCGCAAGTATATTTAGTACGAGTCGTACTAACTGGATTTGATATGATTTTAAGTAAGTTTCTAGATCAAACTAGTATTTATTATAAGAAAAAATAACTCGTTCTTCACGGCACACCACCGCATGAAGCCACACCATCTCATAACACACATCATCACACCAAACCTAAAGCTATTTATCTTAGTTGGTTGGGGCCGCAGCTTGTCTTGTCTGGTGCTTGGCCATTCGGAGTTCAACTGTTGGTTTTCTTTTGCTCCAGTGTTTCACAAATTAGGGATTTCCAGCTGTGGCAATACGTTGTTGCTGTCGAGTCCTCATCTCTGAGTCAGTATAGGTCTTATCCGTGATTTTTTTTGTTTCCTGTGATGATTGATTCATGGGGTTGGAACCTTCATGCGGACCATCGAACCAATGCAGAAGCAGAGTGTGACGGTTTTAATCCAGTAAAACTAGTATAAGCCCACACCAAGTGATATATTACTGACCGTTCCAAGGCGGTACTTATGTTGTAATTCCTCAATGTTTCATTTCTAATGTCAGCTTGTCTGTGGTCTTCTTGTAACGTGGGCCGACCTGCAAACAAACCCCGTCAGTGGAAAAGCATGCTCACCCACCAAGGGCGGTTTATTTGCTTATATACCCCAACATTTACTCGACCACAAACTACCGAGTTTGTAATTTGCATATCTATTTATATCTGTGACCTTCTACCGTCACATTCTTTCTTTCTGTATTGTTTTGTAATTTAAACTTATAGAAAATAGGTAAAACAATAAATATCTTTAAAAAAGATAAACGTTGCCAGAGAAATGTTAAGTGATAAAGTGCCGGGCATGGTACCTCGGTCGGGAGCGTGTCCACTGCGAATGCTAGCGACACCGAGTTTGATCCTCGCATCCGGTACGTTCTTTCGTGGAGACATTTCCCTCTCTTCCGTTGATTTTAGAAGAACATCAGCCAGTTCAGAGTGAAGGAATGTGCACTCAGTACTGGTAGACTGCCTCTGTGAGGCTTGCACAGAAACAGTGTGGTTAGGTTACTTCCGTGTTCGATATTTCCCCGTTATCAACCGGGCTGTAACCCCTCCCCACGCCCCCCCCCCCCCCCAAAAAAAAAAAAAAAAAAAAAGAAAAAAAAAGAAAAAAAAAAGAGCAAACAATTAAGTTATGTTTTGATAACTTGATTACCCACAAATAAGCGATACCCGAATTGGCATTTTTCTTAAACACTCGCAATTGAGTTTCAAAGTGTATATACTCAAAAATGTCCGAGAAATCCATTTAAACGTATACTACACAAATGTGTCTTCACAGTCAATGTACATATCTAAAGTTTACATATGGACACGACTGTGATGACACATTTGTGTATTTGCTTTTAAAGGAATAAGTCGGACAATTTACAATCTCTTTGAAACTCAAGTACGTGCCAGTGTTCTTAAAGACCAACTAGTCAGCCCTCCGTCTTTTATTTCCCGTTAATCTTCGGAATAAGCTGTGTGTCAAGTCCAGAACGACTGGCGACAGACCGATCTGTTTATTATACCGGCCAGTGTAATGGCATAAAATGTGGGTCAATAGTAAGGTTAGACGTTGCCTAACGGCAACGAAATAGATGTTACTGCGGTTTTAAATTGGGTAGCGGACTCACCGCCTGTTTGGACCAGAGCTGTTCACGCAGCTTATTTTGTGTGTCGTTCGTGAACTTTTGTCAGTTTCCATAATATTATACTTCTTTCCTTTTCGGTTTTGAGGGCGAGATGTGGGATTGTATTTTTTTTAATTTATGACTGCATCCCACAGACTTTCAGTATGAGTTTTGGCACAAACTTCACTTGGCACTGTATATACTAAAGCTAACCTCTAATAGTGACCTGAATCTTAATGGAGCTTAGCTTTCATTCCTTTGGCTTTTTGCAGGGTCTTGCTGCATCGGACATCTCCTTCCTGATTCCATTATCAGACGCATGGGCGGAGGTGGCTCGGCAGGGGACGCCCACGCTCGCGAGTTAATACGCTACCCAGGCGCTATTATGTCTGCTGCAACTACGTCTCGCGGAATGAGTCAATAAATGTGGATTGGAGGGGGGTACTCGTTGCCTGCCCAGGCGGGTCCATCACCTTTTTCTTTCAAACTTTTGAGAAAAGCGTTTAAAAAAACAACAGGCAACTGCTATTTATTGCTGAAAAAAAATACAAGAAACTTATGCAATATTGCATATTTTCATAAGTGAACTAGAAGTCTAAACGAATCCTTGGCTAACTAAAGATGCTGTGAACAAATTGAGAGAAAACCATAGTGTAACATACTAATATTGTCTCCCCCCCTAAATGTTTGTGTTTGATGTATATGGTTTTAGTGTAGCACATCTATTAGAGTTGCTGTTGTAGCTAAGGTAGGTAACTTTGACTTTTTTTTATTGAGACTTAGCTTCTGACATATTTTGTTTATAATTGCTGTTTATTAGATTTTGTGATAAAGCTATACAAAGTTAACACGTGATGTATTTTTACATATATAAAGCGTACGTGTGTAATTTAATGTCTCATTGTGTATGTCTGTGTTTTTTTTCCTGAAGATAATTACTCTCCTCCCTACTTTCAAGATGAGATGGAGTTTGTGTCTATGAAATGCATATTAGCATCGTAACATGATTGGCAGCAACAAACTATCTTGGTTGCCGTAGCGCTAGTAATACACAGTATAAACCTACATTGCCGTGGCAATAAGTACGATTTAGACCGAAGAAGCAAGCTCCTTCAAAATAAGACACGCAAACTAACTACTAGATTATATACCAGGGAATTGTTTTGTTCTATGTACATAGAGACAAGTTCTTGAAACATAACTCCAGTGTGGATCAGTGGAACAGGAAATATAAGGAATGTCGCACGCAGGGGTTACAGCGTTTCAGAAATTTTGGTAATAGTAAACTGTAAATGGTGGGCAGCTGTTTGTTTATGTTCAGAGTATTGCCTGTTTAATACCTTTTCAATAAATATGATTTTTGTTGAAAACAATAACGCATGCGTCCAGCCTGATCAGAGTCTTTGCTGTGCGCTTTAAGCACAGCTAAGGGTCAAACGGGTTTCAACCGGTGGTCTTCTTTTGCTCCAGTACTCCAGTGGTGTTGCTGACGCCCCAGGGATCTCCGGGTGTCTCAACACGTTTTGGCTGTCGAGTCCTCATCCTTGCTTCATCACGGTCTTTTCTTGATCTTAATTGAAGACCGTGATGACTCTCTGATGAGTTAGGGGACCTCCATACGAACCCAACTACCAACTAATTGTGCGCACCGCAGCGGAGGGTGAGGGTGAAGGTTTGGGCCCAGTAAAACCGGTTTAAACCCCCCAGTAGTTATTACTGACCGTCCCAAGGCGGTACTTTTGTTGCGGTTGCATTCGTTTTATGTTCGGTGCTGTTTAATTTATTGTGTTCTCAGTTTAATCCTTCTATCATAAAAATAGAAAATAGGTAAAAATAATTGTTAAATGTTTTTCATATAATTTGCTTAGTCCGTTGTAACCCGTCAGTTGGTCTAAATTATTTAGTTCAAGTTTAGCTGAGTTGCCATCTATTTGGGAAAGAGCTGCTGACTCGGCTTATCACTTGTAATTTATTGTTTGTTGGGATGTCTTTGTCAACCTTTCCCTTTGATGTTGGGGATAGGGTTTGGGATCTGATTCAGTCAGTTCCTGAAGTGTAGTTACTCTTTAAATTTGCCTTCCAGGGCAAGCAGCTCTTAAAGTTTCATTTTGCCTTTATTCTGAATGAGGATTTATTTTATTCATTTATACAGTATTTAAAGAGGGAAACACATTTAGCTATATTAGCTAGTCTACCATGTGTCCCTCTGAAACATATATACATATATACAAACATTGAACAATATATATTACATGGAATAAAAATAAAAATCTAGATATTATGAATCTGCCGTTGCATAAAACTATACATTTTAACAATTTCAAGATATATCACAGCTTCTTAAATCGATTTCATTTGAGCCTAAGTGCTTAACTGAGTCGTCAGTACTAATGCGTAGTTGAAATTGGTGCAAGAAAAACTTGGTCTCGGCGAGAGGAACGTGTGGCGGAGCCAATGTCCAAACATCACGCCCTCTCGCCGAGTTCCTCGGAATTCACTTCCCTGACATGCCCATAAAAATACGCATAGCTGACAACTCAGATTTAAAACACTAGAACAAGATTATTATAAAATTACAAATAAAAAAATGTTATTAAAAAAAAGTATATTAGGGCGTATAAAACAGTTCCATTTCTTATAAGTTATAATGTTTACCAAATATTATACTGAAAACGATAAGCTTAAACATTTAGTCACTATAATCTTGCATCCTTAAAAACTCGCTCTAGCATTCTTTTTAAAAACATTAAGAGAAGGTGCATTTCTGACTGACTCGATTAAGTTGTTCCATAATCTAGGTGCAGAACATGAGAATCAACCATTAAACATAGCTGTTCTTGATCTAGGCTCTGCTAAGGAGCCGTCCATAGATGATTTTAGCGTGCGATTGTGCAGCTGGGACACTGGAGTGAGAAGATCCGATATGTAAGATGGAGTGAGATTATTCAATGCTTTGTATATCAAAACGGCCTTGTTATAATTATGTCGTTGAGTTATGGTTGACCAGCCTAGTTTTGCAAACATATAGGAAGATCAACTCTTTAAGAGTAGACCTCATTTTGGAAGGGCTTTTTTGTCCAAGGAAGCAAACAGGAAGTCACAAGTATTTTCCCCTTAAAACACTGGCTGGAAAACATGAAGGTGTATTATACCACAGAACATTGACGTATTATATGTCGCATCATCAACTTACCAGACCCCGCCCCTCTCCGCCCAAACCCGATTTCTTATAAAACGTCAATGTCCTGTGTTTAAACAGCTTAAAACAACTCTTTCTTATCAGGGTTCCTAGACACACTAACAGCAGCAACAACAAAAACTAACATAACAACACTAATATATTTCAAGAAATCTCGATTCCTAATGGTATATTTAATACAAAGCAGCGACAAAGCCCAAAGCCTAAACTGTAGGAGCTGTCGGTGGCGCCGTAACAAAAGACGGATCGGCAGACTTGACAGGAGCTGCGGGTGTAGGAGGGGTTCCAGATGGGCCTAGAAAATAAACATTTATTAAATTATTTCGGTGGTGTAAAATATAGTTTTGAAAGACTTCCGTTACATGTTATCTTGTCAATATCAGTTCCGGTGACGGAGGTACGACCTTGTCGCTATCTATCCGAGTACACTCTCGCAGTCCGATGGCTGTGATGTAAATCAAACCTGAAATTTTTTCCTTAACATTTTGTTTTGTTTCAAAATTAAATATTAACTTCAGTGTTAAAAGTGAATATTCAGTGCCCAACTCTGATATATCATAACTACTCTGAAAAGAGACCTTTATTCATTCACGTTCTAACTTTAATCAGTCTGTGCAGATGAGCAAACTGAACATAGTCTTCAGATTTGCAAGGAATTATAGATGATATATGCGAAAAAGGGAAGTCTGCGCGAATTCAGTCTTTTTTTTTCAATTTGCATTGTACCTTTTCATATGACGCCACTCAATCATAACTACATTAGCAAACAATGTAGACCTTAATTGTGGATAGCAGCCTGTTCAGGGTCTATGCTATTTACTAACAGCTCACAAAGCATCCACAAGAAGAGGCACATGAAGGTTTCCAGATCGGATAATTAAGAAGTCCAATGAATCAAAGTGTGTAGCCGTGTGAACCTACAAAACCTGATTTAAGTCATAATTTTCGTGCTGTGCCCCCACCATGTTCTAATTTCAGCCGAGACATAACAAAACCAGCAGAAAAGTGGCATGTGCGCACAGCATCCGCCCAGTCTGATTAGAGTCTTCACTGTCCGCATGGAGGTAGCTTAGACCCTAAGGTACACCTTAAGCGCCGAGTGAAGACTCTGATCAGACTAAGCGGATGCCCATGCTGATCTGAGTCTTTGCTGGGCGCACATTCCGTTTTGTTGGTTTTGTCGTGTCGCGGCTCAATCGGACAGCGTCAAGAAAAAATGTTCCTTGTATACCTACAGAAAAACCCTATCGCCACACCTTCAGTTATGTTTCCCATAATTATAGAAAAATATAATAAAATATTGAATTAATAATAAAAATAACAATAATAATATAAACAATTACCAGCAGTTGGCGTCCCAGAGGACCCTGTTTGTGATGTCACAGGATTTTCTGTTGGTTCTATGAAAGAAAGACATGTAATATGGGCATTAGAGGAGCATAATATTAGAAGAAAATAAACGATGAACTGTGAGACTTTTGCGATTAAGAAAACTGCTTTTGTGACACAAGTTATATAACGGGATAAAAGTAATTTTAGACTAGCACTGACTATGCAGGCTGTTACTGTAGGTGTTTGATAAACTCCTATGATTTTCTGCCATTTTTATAAACGGAGACAACTTTTATTTATTTTGTGGACGATATAACTCTTCCAACGTGGGGCCTATTTAAAAATACAAGAACTGGCACCTAGTTGAACAAATTCTTTCCTTTTAGAGTTGACCCCACTGAAAATGGAGGCAAAATAAAAATTACAGAGTTGCTCCCCTTGTAAGGATATTTTTTTCACTTTACCTTGAGGACTGGTACCCTGACGGTATAAAACAACAATGGCCAGGCAATAGGATTTTTTAAGATATATGTATTAGTCGATGATAATCAAGGTTTCGTTTGAACAGAATTGAGCCGCGACACGACAAAATGAACAAAGTGGCATGTGTGCCCAGCGAAGACTCAGATCAGCCTGGGCATCCGCCCAGCCTGATCAGAGTTTTCGCTGTCCGTATGGAGCTAGCTCAGATCTTTAGCTACCCTTTAAGCGCAAAGTAAAGAATCTGATCAGGCTGGGCGGCTGCCCAGACTGATCTGAGCCTGCGCTGGGCGCACAAGCCACTTTGTTGGTTTTCTCGTGTCGGGGTCCATATGTTCAATACTACTTACTGTTGCACAGATTACAGAATTTTCTACAGTTCTCTCTGGCCCAGCCTCTATACTGGTCAGCAGTACAAATACTAGATGGGTATTTGTCGCAGTACTGGTTCGTATCCTCGCATGGTGGGGGCTCTGTAAAATAAATTGAAATGCTAAAAGATGCCTAAATAAACGTTTTATATTGTATTCAAGAGATAAGTTTACACATCCCGAATTCCATATAAATGCAAATTTGAAAAGGATATCTGCCATTTAATTTTGATCAACACTGTTAGAGTCTGTATAAAATTCAATTTCAAGATCTGAAAAACACACAGGCTTATAGCCAATTAATCAAAATACAACATCATCTAATATGATACCCTTTGATCAGCTTACGTACGTATTTTTGTTAGACCTAGGGTTCGTAAAACTTTAAAACAAGCTCATATTTGGTGTGCCATGATGTATTTCTAGATTACAAATGTGCGATCATTTGTCATTATTTTGGATCAAATGTCATCATAAACTTACAAGCACCTAAATCTCAGCAGCAATCGTCCTTAATGGTATACACGTAAGAAAAAAAAAACCCGCCATATTTAGTCATTTTAGACTTCTTGAATATTCTATGCTGGCTATAATCCTTATTTCAACGTTGGGTAAACTGTAATCAATGTTTGATTAACGTCAAGAAGCTGTTTCAGTGTTGTTTGCTTTCTGGTAAATCTAAGTAATTAAGAAAGTAATTGATATGTGTCGTTTCTTTACCGTTACAATATCCACAGCGTTTCGCACAGTGCCGCCGAGCCCAGGAGGTGTAGATTCCTACACAATTCTCGTCATTGTAGTAGTTACAGTTAGACAGCATGTCAGTACAATCTAGATAAAAAAGAAGATAGTATATCAGTACAATATAGATGAAAAAGAAGATAGTATGTCAATACATTCTAGATCAAAAAAGAAGATGTATGTTACTACAATCTAGAAAAAAAGAAGATATTATGTCTGACTCAGTACATTCTCAATCAAAAAGAAAATAGTATGTCAGTACCTTGTCGACCAAAAAGAAGACAGCATGTCAGTACAATCTAGATAAAAAGAAGATAGTATGTCAGTACATTCTAGATCAAAAAGAAGATAGTATGTCAGTACAATCTAGGCCAGAAAGAAACATTTCAGGAAGAAATAACGGAAGATTTACCATAAAGTAGATAACTCCTATAACTATGAATGCCCTATCTATCTATCTATCTATCTATCTATCTATCTATCTATCTATCTATCTATCTATCCAGCTTTATATCTATCTATCTATCTATCTATCTATCTATCTATCTATCTATCTATCTATCTATCAAGTCATTATATATCTAAATGGCTATTGCCAGGCGAATGGAATGACTATCTATCAAGTCATTATATATTTAAATGGCTATTGCCAGGCGAATGGAATGATAAGGACGAAAACCGAAGTTGAAATCCAGTTGACTAGCCGTGAAACCACTTTTATCTGTTGTTTTATATGTTTTATTTATTTATGTATTTTTCTGAAGATTAATGGGTACACTTTCAGTTGAAGCAACTCAGCCATCTTCATATTTGCTTCAAGTCTCAGAGTAGTTCAACTAATAAAGGAAATCATTAGTCGGCCTCTTTGAAGGGATTAGAAGCTCAGGGAAGCAAACACGGTCATAATAGTTGTTCCCCTTTAAAAATGGCAGGAACATATGTAGGTGCTTCAGTACATCTTAAATACTACTTACTAAACGGCGTTGTTGTATCTGTTATTTTCTCTGTGGTTGTTGAGGGTGTTGTGACTGCCTCAGTGGTTACCACTAAAATAATGATGATTCATACATAAATCTTTCAAAGACCCGTAAGCCGTCAGTTGATTTGTTAACCAAAGTAATGTCAGCAAAGGATCGCCTCTTACGAAGCTTTCTCAATCAGACTATTAGTTCTCAAACACTGTATAAAACACCGAATGTTCTGCACATTAAATGAAATATGTTATATATGCTGAAGCATGTTTTAATAACAAAAAGTATGTAATCATGTAAATGTAACAATGACAAATAGAAGTACTCTAAAATTAGACTTAATGATGATCAGTTGTTCAAATTACAGCTGTTGTCTATTGCATATAAACATTATGTGATATTTCCGCATTTGATGCTCCTGTCTGATTTAAGTATTTAACTGAATAGCATTTACAGTTTTAGTGCTAAAATTTCTTCTGTAACCAAGGTGGTTACTAAGTGTGCCTGATTTTGCAAATTTGTCATTCTGTTTCGTCGTTTGTGTTCCGAGATTCAGCTTTATTTGTTACTTTGGGTGGATTGTCTTCCTCTTATTTGTATCTTTACCTGTAGTTTTACATTATTTACCCACTGATCAATACTGACATATAGTGTAACAAGACCCGTCAGCGGGACAGGATAGCTCACCTGACAGCGCCTTGCCCATCACCTAAAAAACCTTAACGTAAAACTTTAACATTTTGCTAACGCCGACGCCGGAGGTAGTGCAATAGCTCTTCCTGTACATTCGTACAGGCGAGCTAAAATGACTGTTTCCAGTATTTTGTCAGCAAAACTGCTACAGAAATATGTTTGTAAAATTTCTGATGTTACCAATACTACATATAACATTACTGGAGAACAAGTTCAACAGAACTGAAAGTTGATAAAAATATAAAAGAACTAAGAAAAATCTAACCAGTTGCAGTGCATGGATAGAAACTACAGTAGAGGTAACAGTGTTCGCTGGCCCAGCCATAATAAGACTCTGAATGACAAAGATTTCCATCATCAAATTCTTTACAGTTCCCCAGCTTGTTATGACACTTGGTGTAATCTGAAATTAAATACAACCTTTTAGCATTTTGTCACAAGGAAAGTCAGCATCGCTCTATGCCTCAAAGTCGGCCTACTATGTTTGTCAAGAAAGATTGAAACTGAAATTAAATTAGTTAAAGCTGAAACTTCAATTCCAATGCCTTTGCAAATAGCGTTGCTGTTCAAACTGAGTGTTACAATACAAGGTTGTTTACAAAATGTAATGGAGGTGAGGCTGAAATGACCTGATTTAAACAATGCAACACTGGTAAAGTAGAAAACTTGAATTTAAAGAACAATCCTTTGCGTTTTTTTACATATAACACTGTCTCATTAATCAAACAACAAGAGAACACCAGGGACTTTCAGTGAAACTGTCAAATTTCATTATCCAGACTCTTCTGACGTGTACTAGTCATTTTAAAATTCTTGTAACACAAACCACTCTAAAGAACTTGAATATACCTGACCAATGATACTCAAAGAACCACAGTAATAGGATACTATGAGATCATTGACATTATTTCTGAAATACCTGTAAAAACTATTAGTTCAATTAAATTAAGTTTTACTCAACTTTTCGAAAATTAGTAGAGCTGTAAATTAGTTAATTGATTAGTGACAGACAGTGACAACAGCGACTGGAAGGACTGTCTGGTATTACATAATAAAAATAGACAGGGACATAAATTTAGACCACTGGCTTAATGTATACGGCGTTGAGTACCACTGGCTTAATGGAGATGACATTGAGTACTTTATTCTTTTGTTGATGTATATCATATATATCTAGCGATGCTCTACTGTCATTCGATAAAAAGCAACACATATAATCACCCCAGTATATTAAACAAATAAAAATACTGCTAAGCAAAACATTCAAAATCAACTTTCAGAGACATTGGAATTGATTGTACATGTATTCTATGTCAGTGAACATACCATTTCCTGATTAAATGATCCAAAATATGCTGTTTTCAGAAACTAACAAAGTGCTTTCGAGTTTTGAAGTCAGCTGTACTGTTTAGGTCACGTGACAGTTTTGCATTCCACACTGCCTTGGACAGAGGAGTATTTGTTCTCTCATATTTGATTGGAATTTTACCTGCCCAGCAAGTGCGTCCCCATCTATACGGAAATATGAGGGTACGTATTGAAATTTTGTCAAACTGACAAAACATTCACTGGCATATCTGCATGCTGCAATTTTGTAACTTTCCATATTGGCTGCCAATAGACACGACAATAAGAGTTATATTAGGCATATATTGCCCTAGACTGTCATTAAAGGAGTATATAATGATTATTCGTAACCTGTGAGTTCCCCTGGCTACGCCCTAGTCAGACAAAAATGCTTATCGGACATTCCCACCTATTTATGGACATTTATAGCCTTTTTCTCCTTGGTAAAACGCCAAGCCCAAATAATTTATTAAACCAAATACGTACCGGGACAGAAATTACAGAAGGAGGCACAGTGGGACTTATACCATGGTTTATAGACAGATATGTTACAGTTCTGTAAACTATAGGATTTACAGTTCGGTATGGTGTCTATGCAAGGTTCTGAAACAGAATTGGATTAACAGTTAAGGCGAGTTAGAATGAAACTCCATAAGACGAGATAATCTCTGAACATAATTACTGTAAGCACAGTCATTTTTGCAAACGTTTTTTGTGACAAATACTAGATAAAACCATTCTGTATAATTAGCCGCGACACGACAAAACCAACAAAGTGGCATGTGCGCCCAACGAAGACTCAGATCAGCCTGGGCATCGGCCCAGTCTGTTTAGAGTCTTCGGTCTCCTTAGGGAGCTAGCTTAGACCCTAAGCTACCATATAAGCGCACAGCAAAGTGTCTGATCAGACTGGGTGGATCCTGTTGTGTGGTGGCTCAAAAGTAGTGATTGTTTGAACTGCTACATGCTGCAGCCATTTTGTGATAGTTTTATTTTCAGCTGTAGCAAGCATGTTCCAACATACAGTATGCTGCGTAACGTAAACAAATTTTGACAGAAATATAAGAAGGTTCGCAAAGTCTTGTTTAACCTGTTTGTATTGTAGTTTGAAGATCAATCATTTCACTTTATGTAATTTTAGTTTGAAGATTATTTGACTTTATATAAGGCAGATCTGACTGAAATTGAGCACTTTGAAGGTATTTTATATTTGAAGTCTATTAGTCTTTGACATTAGACAGTTTTGTATAACCTATCCTTCTCCCCGACTTGTTTTTGTTGAAACGAGATGTTTGAAGCAGCTAATGGTCAGATTAAACAAAGTTTGTAAGATGTATTTTGCTTCCTATCTTAACATGACACCTCAAAGCAGAGCAATCTGACTTAGATGGGGTTTTTTCTCTGAGAGAAATACAATTCTCCTCGAGCTGCGCTATATCTTTCCCTTAATTACTGTCAAGACAATCACCCAGTTTCTGCTGAAGTGGTATCCCTTTCAATAAATGAAAATCAATCTTCAATGTCAATTATTTATTTTTCTGAAGTGTACCGACCCCGCATCTTTAGTTCAATGGACATAAGCTGGTATCGTACCTGGAGTCGTTGTTGGAGTTGTGGGTGTGGTAGTAGAAGTGGTTGTAGGGGTCGTAGTAGGAGTGGTTGTAGGGGTTGTTCTTGACGATGAGTTTGTTGCCACAGGAGCAAGCGTCGACGGGACACCAGTCACAAATACTTTGAGAAAAATCATTGCTGATATATTAATTAAGGCAAGTGTTCAATATGAAATCAAAAATTGAAAGTGAAAACGTAAGCATATTTTGAGTACCTTACTTACACTTTTTATCTCATTTGAGCCTACTGCTCTGGGTTATTTACGTTACTAAGCCCCCCACCCACCCTCGGATGATGTTCCAGAGGTGTGCTCATAATAAAAAGCATAGATGTGTTAAATAGATGTCGAAATAAGATAAGAATTTTACAAGCGGTATTCTTGATGGTTTCGTCTTGTTTAATTAGTTTTGGCATCCCTGAGTATGTTTGATAGAATCTATGGCCAGAGGATCCCAGACGAGCGATAACCTAACCTTAATCCACCAACGTAGCTCTCTTGTTTAAAGAAGCAACTACACTGCTCAAAATATTTAAAGAAGCACTGTATGTAATTCCAATAAGTCCTCCTATAAAACGGTTCATCACCAAAACTAATAGATAGGCTAGACATCAATGACTATCGACAGACATTTATGCCTACTCTCTTGTTGAGGCACTCCAGCAAGTGGTTTTTAGTGGAACTTTTTTCTTTAAAGATGCTTAAATATCAAAATTTTAGGTTTAACATACCCAAAACTATTTCTCGTAGCTAAATACTTACTTGCAGCATATTGCATGACCTCTTTTGTCTATTTTTATCATTTTTTGTTTGGAGGTGGGTTTTCCAATAGTAAAAATATTCCTTCTGGTTTCCAGCCTTTGATGAGGCTCATTTTAATTTTAATTAAGCTGGGAACCACCCATTATGACATCACAACAGAAACGATGTCATCACTAATCACCTGATCTGTTTTGGGATATGATCATTTCAGCAAAGGGTTGCTTGCAGTGTCAGTTACACGTATGCATCTTTTTGTTTTCCAAAAAGACATTACTTATGAAAATAACTGCAATAAGATATAAGCATAAATTCTTCTGAACTGATTTCATGTTAATTTTATATGAAATGGTAATTTTCAAGAATGTGCTTGAAACATGCCACCCCTACAGCAATAATGGTTATCTTGAAGCGGCCATTATGAAACTGAAAAAAAAATACATTGCAAGAGATTACTTTCCAAGCTTGAGAGCATGCCAATGAATTTCAAAAACTCTACTGGACAAATCTGACTACGAAAAATGGTAGTAAACTGAACCATGTAAGTGGAATTTGCTGTTTCTTTATCCTTTAAGTATAAACTTCGAAAAACCACTTGCTGGAGTGCCTCAACAAGAGAGTAGGCTACTTATTAATTTTGATATTGAAGAGTTTTATATAGAGACTTAATAAAGTTATATAAAGTGCGTCTGTAAATATTTTGAGCAGGACATTTAAAGTGGTCTAAGTGTTGTATCTAAAGGAACTTGACATCTCCAAACACTTCCATGCAATAAGTGGCAGGTCTTCGACTATAGCAGCAAAAGACCTTTAGGCATACGCACACATACGCACCTCGACATTGAGGGCAATCGTAATACTCACTTGGGTAAACTCGAGCAATACCATGGTACTTGGAGCCCCGGTAGCTCTGTGGGTTAAGCGCTGGCCAACTGACCTAGCGGTCCCGGGTTCGAGCCCCGCTTGAGGCGTGATTATTTCCAATCGTAAATGGGGTTCCATTGCACATACCCTTTCACCATCAGCCTTCTGTTGTCCTGGTATGACTGAAATACTGTTAAAAAGGACGTAAATTCGCAAGTCATCCATCCTTTCCAGGTATTTCTCGGGCTTCTTGAAGATATGTATATACCTGGTATTGTTCGAGTTTATCCCCGTGCAATTATGCCCAACGTGACCAGTAGATGATCTACTGTCCATAGTTAATAAATCAAATCCGGATCGAGATTCGGAACATCCTTTTTAGGAAACAGTTCATCAAAGATGGCGGATCAGTTTACACACGCTAGGTAGGTGCATCTTTTTTTTTTTATCAAACTTTCTCACTATATATCGTACGTATCGGTTACGCAAGCCGTATCACCGAATTAGAATACATATGTCTATATAAAAAAGGCAGTGATGAGGCGAAAAATTTACACATTCGCATGTATCGGCATATTTTCAAGTCTGTTATTGTGCAGTCTATTTGACAAGTGGTGACCCAAATATTCTTTTGACTTTCCCGAGAAATGTCATATTTTCCTACCAATTTTATGAAATACGATGCCCAATTCAAGTCGACCCTCGACCCCGAAAACTATGTTTCAATTTCTTGACATGTTTTTTGAGAAATATTCATTTTCATTAGCCGTGTTATGTGCATTTGTCACCGGAACATACTCGCTAGTTTAACACAAAATGTCAACGGAACATCTCGCGAGTATGTTCCCGCGACAAATGCATATTACACGGCTAATAAAAATGAATATTTCTAAAAAATAACAGCCTAGCGATTTAAACATGTTTTTCGGGGTCTTGGATTGAACTGGATTACGCATCGTATTTTATAAAAATAGTAAGAAAATATAAATGGTGTTTCATTGGAAAATCAAGAAATTATTTGGGTAACGAATAAAAATTAAAATGCACAATAACAGACTTGAAAATATGCCGATATAAGCGAATGTGTTCAATTTTCAAGACATAGCTGCCAGTTTTTGCCAGTTTTGAGAAATGTATTCATCGTTTGCTGATATAGCTCGTTTGAATGATGCATAAGATATATAGTCAGAAAATTCGATAAAACGAAGCACCTACCTAGCGTGTGTAAACCGGTTCGCTATCTTTGGTGGTATGTTCCGTTTCCTAAAAAAGATGTTCCGGATATCGATCCAGACAGTGAACTATGTTTAAAAGGCATTTTGCAAATACTTACCGTCCGAACAAGTATAATTCACTAAAACATAGGATGAAAATGGTGGCACACCCAGTCTTGGAGCATTTACTTCACAGAATCTCTTCCCTAGACAGTTCTGTGACAGTATCGTGTTGTCTGCGTATGCAAAAGGTGTCAGCTTATCGGAGGCATTATAGAAGCAACAAGCGCTAGCTATTGCACAATTGCTTACACCAAACTGACAAGCTTGCAGTTCAGTTTTAGTGCCATACATTGAGGTCCCGAGTGAGATTATCTGACCAGGAGGACACTCTAATTTATACATATTGCAGTGTGGATCAGAACCCCAACAGGCTCTAGCTATCTTCCAACTGGTGGCTGGGGAAGTGGGAGCTGAAAGAAACAAAAAGCAGGAATTTGCAAAGCACAGTTATCTAACACTAAATACGAAGCGAAGCTTATCAAACGAACAAGCATAAAGTAACAAAGAAGCCTCGTCAATGACACAGGGAACGTGTAGAAACAGCGTGATGGTGAATATATAAAAAGTGGCAAGCATACTAATAAAATTATAGTGCCAAAGGTCTGTAGATGCAATCTTATATGCCATTAAAATGTCGTTTAGTTGCTACCCAACCCGTTTGGCGCTGAAAGATGCCACCGATACATTCCAAAGCGGCTGCAGCAGTCAAGCGAAAGCTACCTTAGACCAGTATCTCTCCTCATATGCTGTGCCCTAGATACAGTGGGCCTCTAACCTTTACGGACACTGGGCTATGAGAAACGTTTTTTTTAATATAGAAATGCTTCTAAAAAGACAAGGTATTATATTTTATGAAGGAGCTTAGAAATACACATTATTTGAGTCATGCAATATGTAGAAGGTCCTTTAACATGTGCAAAAAAAAATAACGTAGGTCATTTTGCAAGTCTGGGCACTCTGACCTGAGTCATTGCTGTTCGTTTTACACATTAACTGTTGATGCAGAATGATAAAATAACTCATTTGGCTTTGCCTCAGTAAATTTTTATGAGCCTTACGGCAGACGCGACGTTCGAGTGTCTTTCCACAAATGATAGCAATGGTATTGATTGTTGTGTCCGCTTTGTTATAATCTTCTGACAATGTGGTCATCTGTATAGCTGCCCACATTGCTTTCTGTTTTGTTTTGTAATGTAAAATAGAAAACCGGTAAAATAGTCGTTTTCTGTGTTTCGAATAACATGTATGTTTATGAGCTAAAAGAGAACTCAGAACAAATTTATTACTGACCATTCCAAGGCGGTGCTCTCTGTTCTGATATACTATTATTGTCATTGTTTTTCGACTTTCCATTAGTCTTTGACTTTTTGTACATTATTTCGAATAACCTTGCGGTCATCTGCTGAGAAAGGGCTGACCTTTTCGCTTGTCTTATTTTACTTTGTGGGCTGACTTCATTGTTTTCCTTTCAGTTAGGTGTTTCGGATAGGATGTGATTGGATGTGAAACTCGTTTGTGTCGGTTCTTCACCATTTCCTTTTTGCCTACACAGTATGAATCCAACTTTCATACTTCAGTTCAACCATGTATGCTGACTGGCTGTGTGTTTATGTTATGATGCATCTTTTCTCGCGGCATGTCTTGCATATTTTACGTTTCCCGTCATTTTGCTAATTATATGGTGTACCTGCTATAGTAGTAGATTTTGTTGTAATCATCGGTGTTGTTGGTTTAGATGTTGACTTTGTGCCGGTATCTGTTGCAGCAACTGTCAGTGTAGCTTAAAATAAATACCGCAACCACTAAGCGCTTTCGGCAGTAAGCGGGGGTACAATAAACGTACAATAAACCCAGTATGAAGGAAGCATTTATCACTATTTTTCTGTCTCTATAGAGATGACATTGCAAGGAAAATGGAAGCATGCAAAACTGTTGGGCACTCATTATTCATTACTATAAATCAAGATTTTCACTGTCAACAGCTGCACATCTAGATGACCAAATACAGACTACAGTACAGTCGATTGCAAAAATGGCTTTACGTAGTGTCACGTCATGAAATTTGTATTTTAGAACTCAGAATTTAAATTGAAAGGAAAATATACACGCACAAATCAGTGCTATCATTTCAAATGCGAAGACAACATGTAAAGAGGTAGGTTGAGGTAGAATCTAACAAAACTTCGAAGTATGGCCCATGTTCATTCTTTTGAATGTCTGCTCTGCTCTTGGAGGAACTCTTGAAGATTTTAATTTGATTAGCTATACATTGGAGACAGTGTACAGTGTACAGTATTCACGAATTGAAGTTTTTTTGTATTCTTTTAAGGCAGCTTGACTGCTTTATCCCTCAGTTGTATTGAATAAGTTGTACTGTTAAATAAAGTCATTGTAATCATGGGCTATTGAAGTCATCAACACGTTTCAAATTTTCTAAGTATATCTACAATCTTTTTGTGAGTTTTGATCAGTAGACACTCGGTTTAAACAAAGAATCCAAAGTTGAAGTATTTAAAGCCAGTGGCTGAAAATTGAGTTTCTTCAACATCACTATGGGAACGAATACTGAAGAACAAAATTTATTTTCAAGGTCATTGTGTAATACCGAATACCTTTCTGTGACGCTCACTGCTTTATCCTACAAATTGATAGCAAAGGCAATGTAGATTTGTTAAAATAGAGCACGTTCACTAAAACTCACATTGTTTGTAAGACCATAAACACTCCCTTATAATCAAACACCGTGCTCAACCAAGCCTCTCCGTGCTCAGAGATTTACTCGTACACCGTTTTTGTGCTCGAAGCGTGTTATGGCTCATTTTGCACTTTGTAAGTCTACAACATACGAGTTGTAAATATATAGGTTAATTCTATTACACTAATTGCATTTCTTGCGCAAGCATTCAAACTGAACAACTGAATTGTTTGCGAGAAGCACACAGCGAGAAGCAATAAGCAACCAGGAACGTTCATTTTACCATACCAAATTGAATAAAATACTCACTTGGAGAACTTGTATTTGTGGTTCCCTGCTGTGGCGTTTGAACCGCAGGAGTTCCTCCCGTATTTTGTGTTGATTTACTTATTGATGGTGGGGTTTGAACTGCTGGAGTCCCTGTAGTTCCTGTTGATGAGCTCAGAGGTGGAGGTCCAGTTTTAATTGCACCCTTCTGAGTTGTTGAAGCAACTGTCGATGTTGTATCTGTTCAAAGTGATAAGAACTTGCAGGGCTAAGTGTCATTATATATCACCGCTTTCATATATCATTTATCAAAATATTAATCGACACTTTTGAGTCATTACCTCAAAAACATATTCAAAACGGCTGTATTCACACTTTTGCTCCGAAATTCGGTACCTCATTTGAAAATGCAATATATACAATTAACAATGTACTGTGTTCTTCTTTCTTTGTCGGTTGGATTGACTTTGTAACCGTGGCTTGTTTTTCTGAGAATCTTCAGTTATATGCCTCTTTGTCTAATTGAGATCAACTTTTAGTTCAGTTCAGTTCAGTTCAATTTTCCTAACGACGTTCCCCAAGTGGCTCAGCGGTACGAAATCATAGTTGCAGGCACTTGGCGCCGTGTGTCCGTCCAATCAACTTTTAGGGGAGCAATTTCTTCTTTAAAGGAAGACCGCATTTATTGTCTGGCAAGCACACAGGAAGTCACAAACATTTTCCCTTTGTGAAGTAACGGAAAACAAAGATGTACACATGGACCTTAATCTGAGTATGTGAATATTCATAAAACTATATGGATAGTGAAAAATTCTACAAAACAAGATATATTCGCGAAAGTTTTACGTTCTGCAAAACTTCGTAACGGTTAATTTCTGCGACCCTTTAACCATCGCCGAACAGTGAAGCACTTTATCAATGCATGGACCCGTTATAAGGATTGCGAATTCAGAGCTTCTCGAATAATATTTTCTTTATTTCTAGTTCACTAAAGTTCACCAGACACCAGTTCACTACCTACCTGGTTGTTGAGTGGTTGTTGTTGACCCGTCAGTAACTGTTGTGGCACTTGTGATCGTTGTAGAATCAGGCTCAGTAGTGTTTGTTTCTCCGTTTCCTGGTGTCACTGATGGGACTTTAGAAGCTGCCATCTGTTTAAATAGATAGTATACTGAGAGGCGAAAGAAAGTCTACAGCTAACGCAGTCTTGATTTTCCTTCAGATGTCGTCACATCTGATAATACCATGGCACTTTTGATAAAAATACAATCACTGTCACATAATTTGCGACAATTTTCAGTATAATCGGCAAAAGGATAAGGAAATAACATGGTTCTGAATAGAGACAAGGGGTCTAAGTCAACATTGTCCCTGGAGTAGCTTTCCTTTGGACAATAGAGATTAATTCTATGCATTTTTATGCAGTACATCGAAAAAGGGATGGATGGTTTGTAAGGACATATCAAACTCTCATATGAAAAACGGGGTAAAATATCAAACTTTCGTACCAAGAAATGATGCATTTGGCGTATTCTGGTAACATGCATTGAATATGTATGCAATTTTCTTTCAAACAAACAAGTAAATGAGGTTCCTATCAAGTGCACACAAAAGCAAAATGCCAAACAACAAATTTCTGAAAATTTCAAACGAAATTTTTTAATACCAGGTACGATAGAGAAACATTTAATTCTCTATAGTTTTAATTAAAAGGGAGATAATTTGAGACATGCAGCGTTTCTAACAATGGTTGAAGAAGTTTTGTGGGGGGGGGGGGGAGGGGGGGGGGGGGTCAGTTTAAACAACGATGTGGTTTTACTCATAGACATTAGCATTAGACATTCGTGAAGTGCAAAATGCTGTTTGTCATGTGCAAAGCGAGTTTTGATTGGAACTGCTGAATTTGAATTAAGGACCTTAACTCCTTTATTAGTGACTGCAAAACAATTTGTGTTTGTGTTTTGCACAGCTAGATGTTTGTCCAAAATGGCATTATTTATGTTTCAATGCAGCCATTTACACGAGACCCAATATCAAAATCAAAACCTGTACTTTCTATTGCCTCTGAGTATATACACAGTGTATATCGTCTCTTTACAAGTCTTATTTGTACTTCCGCTGGTTATGTTGTAAGAACAAATCCTTTAGCCGTGGCCTACTAAACTAGGGATCCGGGTTTGAATCCTAAAACAGGCCTCCATGAACTGGTGGTTAAGCGTTTACTTTAAAATACTGGGTCTTTCATCGCTGTAAGTACCAAACTTGGATGGCGCACATGTGAGAAAGCCATGCTCTGCTTGCGGAAAATTCAGGTGGCTCTTCCCTTGGATCTCCAGGCTCCTCTCTTCTTTGACTAGGGTTTGGCTTTAAATGAAATATTCTTGTTGGAAGCGGAATTCTGTTCTACCGTAAATAGGGCTCATTTGCACACAGCCTTTCCTTATATGCATTCTGTCGGCTCGATATAACTGAACTACTATTGAAAGGTCCGTAAAACCGCATAATTTTGAATTGAACAAAGAAAGCCACACGTTGCTAAGTAGATATAATAATAACTGCTATTTCATTACATAAACTTAAGCAAATGCCGCATGCTTTTTAAAATTCCATTATGTACATAAATAACACGTATTTGCTTCACGATACAAACTGCCGACTACATTTATTCAAATGACAAATACAAATGACATACTGATAACTCTTACTGACAATGAAGAGTTATAGAAATAGTACGTTACTTACAGTCGTAATAGTGGGAGGGGTATCCGGAAGCTTGGAAGAATCTGTACTCTTATCATCTGTTGGTTTTGGAGTTTTGTCAGTTGTGGACTTGGTGGTGCTACCTGTCAGACAGAATGTATCTCCAGAGTTGTGTGAAAGGGCAAAGGTCAAGTCATAATATTGTAGAAGGGGAATTCAAGACTGAATTAAAATAATATATTATATGATAAAACAGATATCTTCATAACATATGTACAATAATATATATAGAAATAAAATGAAAATCGATAAATAATTTAAAGATCACCTTCGATATATATGTATATGGTTAAAATGAATATTTGTATAATTTTTTTTATATAGCCGAACTTTTGCAGAAATAAATCAATGCCAAGAACCAGTATGAATATCATGTTTTTCACACTTCGATATGATTTTCTTCAGCTGTAACTTCCATAGTTTACGGTATGGCATGTATATGTAATAAAAAGTAAGCATCACTACTCACTGGGGGCTTCTGTTGATGGTTTAGAATCCCAGTCAGCTGGTGGTTTATGGTTAGGTCGAATGTCACTGCCAGGAAAATCTGTAGTTAAACAATACTTGGTTAATTGAAACCTAGACGGTAAATTATGAATCCAAAGACTAGAACCAGCTCATTACAGGACACAATCAAGAAATGCGCCGGAACAGGCTATTGAATAGTCTCCTAATGGGCGCCGGGATCCAGGTAAATCCATGTAAATCTAGAAAGGCACACAATGTAGACCTAAATACGCTTGCTCATTATAAGACACCTCAGACAGATTTACGCTGTTTGCAAATTCAGCTATTTTCGTTTTGGCGCTTAAAGGTTTGACATTTACTGGCACATGAAGAACAAAACAGAAGCGACATTCCCGTACGCAGCTCCACAAAACTTTGCTGTATTGTGTATGATATAATTTCTATAGCAATAACTCAAACACTGCCTGTAATTTTGCACGGTCTTTGCATACTTGCATCTGCTTGAAAGCGGAAATTGTATGCGTATTTGCAACCGTCGTAAGGATCAGCCTCCGTTCTTAAAAAGATGGCAAGACCTTTATTGCTCGATTAAGAAGTTCAGAAGCAGAAAAACCCTTTGTATCTCATTGTTTGAAGTTTATTTTGTAAAAACGATATAAAGACACATCGATACCTGTTGACACACCGCTTTATGTAGATTGGGTTTAGCAGTACCTATATTGTGAAAGGAAGTATGCTTACAACTAAACTGATACTTATTGAACATGACAATTTCATTGGTAAATAGGCAACATTGAAAGTAAGACGTTGATCTGTTCTAATGCTCTGACTCTACGGGAAGCTCTTCTATTTGATACCGCACCTATTTGCGTTTGTTTGAAAGCGGATAATATAGACGGGCTAATATTGGAAATAGAAGAAAAGTTCCATTTCTCTTGAACAGACTACGTCGATGCGTGTCTACGGTCACATATTCTGTAGGACATTTATTGATGCGGTTCAAATATGCTAAATAAAAGGCCATCGGCCAAGTGTCACCCGACGTTTGAAATGTGTCACAAACTGCAGCCCTTTATTCTGTTTCAGAGTAACTGTTTAGCCAAAAACAGGAAATATGTGTATTACAGAACCTGGTAAGCAAATAATAACTGAAGCATAAGCAAAGACATATACCCAATTACTGGGCCTCTATGAGGTTATTGAATACTTAAGTTCAGAACTGGGCATATATGTGTAAAATCAGGTCACTGAAACTTTAGGCCCTTACAGAATGCCCAAAACATCAAGACTGTATACCCAAAATAACAAGGGCCATAATCCTCCTAATATGAATCTGATGAAAGATGAACAATGCATTTATGAAAATTCAGCCCATTAATATGAATAGTTGTTGAGTTATCCCTTTACCTTTAAGTAAAAGTCTATTATCTATGAAAGGGGAATAACTCTGTCACTAATAAATTTAGCATATCCTAACAATAATCAGAATAATCAATTTACCAAAGGCTAATAGCGTACCAAATTTTCAGCTCTCTCGGTCAAACGGTTCAAAAGTTGGAAAAATGCCAAAAACGAAAAAGGGCCATAACTTTGTAAAATAAAGGACAATTGAAATTGCGAAATCACATACACATCTTCAGATAATGACGAAACATTCTGCACAATTTCAAGTCAATCTGATAAAAGATGTGGCAGGAGTTGCGGAGACAAGGTCTGAGTCAGCAAGGGCTGTAACTCCATCAAAATGGCCGAAACAAAAATAAAAAACGACATGCATATCTTCATATCATAAGAATACAATCTGTAAAATTTCAAATCAATCCGATGAAAGACGTACGAGTTGCGGGGACAAGATTTCGGACGAAAGGATGGACGGAAGGACGGACGGACTGACACACGGACGGACGAGGGCCATTTCTATAGTCCCCTTCCGCCTACGTCGGGTGACAAAAAGAAACCCGGGATAAGAAACTGATAATATGCAGCTTAGATACCTACTGTTGCTTAAATAAAATAAAGTTTGAGTAGATCACAAAAATAATCTCTAACAATAAATTGAAAGCGATCATTTTTGTTATTTACTGAGACTTTATTTCATTTATTGGAATTGCACCAACTACATGTATAAGGACAATTTATTCATTTCTCTAAAGGGTTGGCCCTTCCATAGCGAATGAATAGATGGATGACTCGATTTAACGTCCTTTTAAAAAGTATTTCAGTCATATCAGGACGATGGGAGATATGATAGGCTGTGTGCAATGATACCTCGTTTACGGTATGAAAGATTTACGCCTCCTGCAGTAATCGAACCCGGGACCGCTTGATCAGCAGGACAGCGCTTTACCTACTGAGCTAGCGGGGCTACTATACCATCGCGGTTCCTCTGTTTTTTAGACTCTGTATTCTTACAAAATGATCTTTTTTGTCGTTTATGTTTCAGATATAGTCTTTCTATATCTATGGTGGGCTGTCATTGTGGTCGTCAAAGTATCTTATTTTCAATTGTTCCATCTGTCTGTTTGTCCTGTCTGGAGGCATTTTATAACGCTGTTGACATATATCCCAGACTTTGGTCATGGTAAAATATGATACCTGCAGTAGTTGTTGGATCTCCTGAAGGCACGGCTGTCGTCTTTAAAACTGAAATAAATAAATGAACAAATAAATAGATAAATAAGTACACAAATACAAGGTGGATTTTGGGAGAAGCGACGTCTTTTTATTTGACAGTTACCTGCCCATTGATATTTTGTTTCTTGATTATTCAATTTAAACAAGCGTCTTCTAGTGCTAATAGACCTCATATTGGAAAGTGTAAGTAAGAACATTCACTAAATAGTTCTTGCAAAGAAATCATGGCAAGATTTGTTGCTCTTATATATAATGGCTTTCTCGTTGCTTGTAGGGTTTAACTGTCCATTGGGACAAAAAAAAAAAAACATTTCAGTGTACATCGCGCCATCTCCCAGACAGAAAGAAAAAATGGATAGGCGAGACCCAATGTCACTCAGTCTGCTAACCAGATGCTATTTGTAGGTAAAGTTAAAGTATGTTTCTCAAGTTGAAGGACCTATGACAAGTGTAATGTAAAGCCTGTGACACTAGTCAAAAATAAACCTGTGATAAACCCAATAACTTATGTATTGAAATTTGTTGCTTTCAACTTTTAATTTATTTTCTGATATTTTATCACAAGGATTTCAAATGTTGGTGGAAAAAGACACATTTTATAATCAAATAGAATGATGGACATAGTGAAAGTTTTATTTTTTAGAAACTTTCCCCCTTAGTAAGCCTCTTTGCATGTAAACATTTGCTATCAAAATAATTAGTGGAAGGAGGAAATGTAGATGAAACTTTTGGTCTCTGAAAACAGTACAATATTTTGTTTTTCTTACACATTGAAACTTTAAAAAAAATCCGGAAAAGTGGATGGAGTAATTAAACCATTCACGTCTAAATTAGTCTAAAGCACTCATTATTAAAATGCACAATAATAACAACTGTAGTGTGAACAGCCACAATCATCAAAGTTTCAATATGTAAGAAAAACAAAATATTGTACTGTTTTCAGAGACTAAAAGTTTCATCTAGTCGGTCTAAGCTAGTCTTGAGGCATAACAATATTTTAAATCGATGTTAAAAGTTTAAAAACAAAATAATGCATATATCTTCATACTAAATGCTTTAACTTCCGGTCTCTGAGCAAGCTACAGTTATATATCGAAAAAATAGACAAATTCTCATTGATAATCCTAGAGGTCATATTCGTTTTAAATATTTACCATTAAATATTTTGTGATTGTTAAAAAATGAGTTCTTTTTACTGTATCAACGAAGAAACAGTAGCTGTTGTTAAGTTCCTTACAAACCAAACCTTTAAACTTTGGCAAGTGAACAGGTAGGCCTAATGATATGCAAAACATAGCAAACCAAGTCATGTTTGTTATTTTAGGGATCCCCTTTTCCCAGCCCCCATCCATATCACGATGAGGAAAGAATTATTCCAAACGTAAAAGACAAAATTCTTCATTACGGTAAAATCAGCATTTAAAGGTGTTTATGATAGCACGTATATGCATAATGGAGCCGCGACACAAGAAAACCAACAATGTGGTTATGCGCCCAGCGCAGTCTCAGATCAGCCTGGGCATCCGCCCAGTCTGATCAGAGTCTTCACTGTCCGCATGGAGGTAGCTTAGACCCTTAGCTACCCTTTAAGCATTTAGCGAAGAGTCTGATTGGACTGGTTGGATGCCCAGGCAGATCTAAGTCTGCATTGGGCGCACAACCACATTGTTGGTTTTGTCGTGGCGCGGCTGAATTATTAAGATTCTTATTTCCTATGTACCTGGTGGAACGGCTGTGGCACAGTCCGGGTCGCCTCCCGCATCCCAACACTTATCATGATGGTGATGAGAAGCCGAGAACTGGCGCTTGTGAGCTGCTGAAAATATAGGCAAACATAATGCAATATTATACCCGAAGCGCTGAAAAAGTACAATATTAATTCATATACTGCTGGTAAAACACTATATGTATTAAAATCCCATGCTAGAAGTTTTCCCAGATCAAATACTGTGACTGAGTTCTCATTTCTCTGTATTTTACGTTGATATTAAGACAGACACTATGATTGAGTGTGTCAATACAGCGGTAACCGCATAAAAGCAATATACCACGACTGTTCTAATCTAGCATGTAGCAGTCCTTGATGTTTCAATCATCGTGGAGCTCTTCTTCACACTACTTTGTCGTTTTTACCTACGGAGAGACTAGTGACAGACGTCTGTCACTGGCCAATATTCGTTGAATATGCTAGTGACAGATGTCTGTAAATAGCAAAATTTCGTTTTATTGGATGATGACAGATGAATATTGCCGACCCGATTTCAAATCAAATGAAATTATTTCCAAACATGTATATGTGATCATGTCTCAAAGAAATTATGTGGACGTAGATATGCAAAACTCATGTTTCTGTCGAAATCAGATGTGGAGAAACTCAGTCAACATTTTTTTCTCGATGATTGCAATGAAACGGTTTTTAAAGGCTATTACCGGCGGATGCTGAAGCAACATCTGTGGTAACGTTTCTTAAGCAATAATTTATCTTTTCGCTTCAACAGATATGAATCTAGACCCAAGTAAACAGTGGACAAAGTCCTGGGATGTTTGAAAGGTCGAGGTAATTCTGCGGGGACGAAATAGCCGACAGAACGACATGCAGATAGCCATCGAAACCCGTAAAATATTTTGCATGTATTCCGGGATCGTCGAAGTGTCCACTGTTTTCGCTACAAAACTGGGATGGATGAGTTGTAATTTTGTTTAAATTCGATCAAACTTAGCTGTCATGAAAAGACAAAAATGAAGAAAAAGAAAAAAAATTACAAAAAGGCCTAAAATATAGAGATTCGCGTCGCATCAGAACGTCACGACCTCAGTTTGAGCAAAGTGTTGTAGCAGAGTAGCACTTTAATCGTAAATTCGTTTTTTACAGGCGCATGTCCCCAACATATTTGAGGAATTTGGGCTATTAAAATTGCCTGTCACTAGCAAATTAAACAATTAAACAACTCCTGGCTAGAGATAAACGTCTGTCACTAGCGAATTTAGCAAAAACTGGCTATTGACAGTCGACTGGCAGTAGCAAATATTGCGAAGTTTGGTTCGTGACAAATCCCAGCTTCTTCCTTTTACTTAAAACTACTTAATTCCTACTGTGCTGAATCTTATCAATATGACACAGATCCCGTGGTAGCCTGCTTATTTGCCTATCACAGACTTTAGTTTTCTTATTGAAAGCGTGAAAAAGCATAATTTAAATTTATTCCACAATTGACAGTCTAAAGACAAAAAATTTTATACAAATTTCAACCCTCGTTCTCCACTAACAGGCATGAGGATTGCATAAAAAACCATGGTCCACAGGTAAATCATGATTACCAGCTCCGACGGGTAGACTCCGTCGACCACAGCCCTAACGGGAAGGCTCCGTCGACTTACTTGAAAAAAATGTCGCGTCGTACGCGACAGTCTTTTTACTGTCTTTTCTTGTACTTCAAATGCCGTATTTATGAAACTTTTTTTTCCGATGCTTCTTTGCTTAAAACGGATGATTCTTTCTTAATCTTTAAAAGTGTCAAAGTTCAAATTCCTATATATTTGTTGACATGATCGATACACACGTCGAAAGAATTACTTCTGAATCCTATTTGTACTCATTTCATTTGCATGTTATTGATATAACTTTATTTATGTTTCAATTTCAAATAAAATGTCGTTTAAAACAGCAGTAAATGGGAACCTGCTTCGAATCAGGAAGGCTTAGGCCAACGAAATAAGAGGAATAAGCTCCGTCTTTTACATGTCGACCTCTTACAACCATTGCTGCAACGGCTACAAGGCTACAGGACACCATGACCTCTTTTTACATTGATAACTCACTCATAAGGGCCCTTACGCCGACTGCACACATTGCCTGAGGCTGCATCAGAACTGAGAGTGAAGTTGTCTGAATGTACTCATAACACGGATTGGTTTTACGGGAGCAGTTTGATCAGGATCGATACAGTGTACTTCCTTGCGCATGATCGCCGGATCATATAAATGCACATATTCAAATTGTAAGAAAATTCAGTGCTTATTTAATGTGTCGTTATATTTCGGGCAATTACTGAGCCCAGTATGGAAACAGCCAATTACAAAATTCGTTTACGACAACGTGATTAAATACAATACCAGTTACATATCAATGTTCCATTCATCTTATTTCTGAAAGTTATGAATGGAAGTTCCAGACGTGCTGATGTAATTATAACTAGGCATAGCGAGTCTGAGATATTATTGTATACAAAATCTGTTTAGAGCTGAATCAATGAAAATGCGAACTGATCATTATGTTCCCAGTTCCGGGTTCTCACTTCCTACCCTACATCTCACTTTTCAATTTTTAGTTGGTTTTGATAGAGGGAGGCTGTCCATCCGTAAATAGTTGACACAGTGTTATTATAGAGCTAAGCTTGTTTCAACAGTTAAAAAGTTTTAAAGAAGACACGATGACCCCGTTGATCCCTGTAATGTGGCCGTTTCTAAACTAATTTCCGATTTGATGGCCTCAGCCGAAGCCTAATAAAACCATCAATTTTCACTGACGTATTCCACAGGTACATAGATATGGCGGGTGTATTATAATAGGCAGGTAATGCTTTTTACTCGCGAGTACCTGATCATACCTCTGTTTTGAGGTCCATGTCTGCATATCTAAAATATTCCGGAACTGTCAATGCCTATATCACTTACGAGTTCAGACTTATGACTTAGGTACTTTGATCACTTTCATTTCTTACTTCCAAGTACTAAACGTTAGATTATAGGAAGTGAGAAACAGGAAGTAGGAGGTGGGAAGTGAAAAGTCTTTCGTAAGTCATCAGCTGTTCCTTTTTTCATTTGTTAACACAATGCATATTCAAAGAAAAAAGTTTATCCTATAGAGATGTATGAGCAAATCTTCATGATGTTTTCCTTCCAATACGGTATCTGCCTGGAGTTTATCATAAGTCAACAGGATATGGAAACTAAACCAATATAAAGTATGGTAAATTAGAATATCCGAAACCGGCTTCGGCTTGAATAGCCGAAACCGCGGTATGGCCCAACTTCTTACTTATGAATGTTTTCTTTGCTCTTAAAGGATCTAAACTTTTATCATTATTTACTATCACTGCAGCTGGATGTTGTGCCGTGTGGCAGCCGTAAAAAGTCTCCCCGCACTCATCTATAGTGCAGATTATATTTTCCTTTTGGTCCTTTGAGATCATGGAATATATTCTGAGAAGTCAGAAATGATCATACGTTTAGATTCATTTTCTAAACAAATTTGAAATATTTTGGTATTTTTCGACTTATATCAGTCTTTGAGACGACTGCCATGTTAAACCTGCAAATTTACTGTTTTTTTCCTCTGGCTCCTTGTGCCAGATTTAAAGGGTCACTGATGAGGCTTGAATAGCCGAAACCGCGGTATGGCCCAACTTCTTACTTATGAATGTTTTCTTTGCTCTTAAAGGATCTAAACTTTTATCATTATCAGATAAACTGTCTTATCGTCGTCGATACATCATCATGAAGTTGAATTCCTGGCTATACAATGAGCATAAGTTTAAAAGGTGAAAACTTTGGTAGAAATATTTTATGTTGTCTGACAACACAAATTATTTTTAAACTCCGTTCATTAATTCTGAAACTGGGTTTTTCGCTGCTTATACTTTTATAATCCAATAAATCCAGGTAAGACTGTGCATAGTGATAAAACTCTACTTCCGCCGATTTCTCATCAAGGTCTCGTGTATCTTAGCTTGGCGTCTGATGCTGCAGTTATGTGCACGAAACCGCAAATTTCAAAAAGCCGTCCGCAAACTAAGACCAGTTGATGAAAATTAACAGCCTAAAGTCATACATATTCACATACATTCCACGTGGGTAGCACGCTGGTCACTTGGGAATAATTGTTGTCCTCCAGCAAAGTCACACGAACATGACGAAGGATGATTCCAGAACTCCAGAAAAAAAAAAAAAAAAAACGTTTTAAAGTCCGGCTACGTTTTTTACTGCATGTGCTTGCTTCATATTTGTTTCAGTTTTGACAACGCTGGATTTAAGGACTGAAAACCAGACCCAGTTTCTATACCATATTTTTGAACACTCATTCTCATTCTGAGTCAGTTTTAAAGCACATTGTAGAGTTCCGCTGAAGCCGTGCTACTGAGTTAAACCAAGTCTGCCATATTCCTTGCATCCAAATGAGCTTCATGTGTGGTAGACTGACTAAGAAGGTGTGTGTTTGGGGCGGGGGTCATGTCAAGGGGTGGCAGTTTCGGTGGTAGACTAATTGAGGGGAGGAGTTGTTGGAAGTGTGAGGGATATTATATCATTTTTAGAGGGGTGGGATTGGGGAGGAGTGGACTGATTGAAAGCAGCTGTAATAAGTTTGAGAGGTGCACGATTTTGTCCTTGTATTTTACTTTACAATTCTAACTCAGTATTGGTAATATGTTTTGGAACCTACGAATTTTATTACATACTGCGGAAAGCTGTAATATTTGCGCTAAAATAGCGCCAGTGAACATCATTACGTCACAATAACGTTGATATGACGTCGGGTTGACGTTGTTTGCCGGTGACGAAAGACTATGAGGAAACACTGAAAACTTTGTCCAGTGTGAATTTATGGGGTGTTATCAATTTCAAATCGAGTCCGAGTTACGCGGATGATTAGCTTGTTGTCACGCTGACTGATTTCGCACGCGCAGAATACTAACCACACCCGTACACAAAACTATTTATAGCGACCGCTTTATATGGTATTAAAAGGCGTTTCTAACCTGTCAGAAGGACTTAGTCTCGGATTGAAAATCTGTTAATTGCACTTTCGAGCAGGTAAGCCCAGCATCCTACGAAGGACAGAGACACAGGACACATTAATGAGAAATCGGCGGAAGTCTAGCATCATCACTATGCACAGTCTTACCTGGATTGATTAGATAATAAAAGTAGTATGAGCAGCGAAAACCCCAGTTTCAGAATTAATGAACGGAGTTTACTCTAAATGTCACGCTTTAATTAGTGCTTACCTGCTCGTTTCTTTCCTGGGGGAGGTGGTGACGGCGGGACATTGTAGTTAATGGTTGATACACCCGAACCTGAAATGGTAAGAATGAAGTAGTAAGAAAAAATATTATAACGAGGATTCAGGTTTTATGGCCGTCATGACTCTACCCAGCAGAGACACAAAAGTTGAAAAAAAAAACTAAAAAAAATAAAAAAATAAAATAAAATAAAATAAAAAACAAAAAGAACATTGAATCAGCGTTGATTCATCGATGGTTCAACATTGTATGCCCATTTGGTAAACACTGGTATTGAATTGCCGAACAAGCTGTGTAGACCCACATTAGACCACTCGATTGTGAAGTATAGATGAAGACAAGACAAGTAAGAAGAACAAACAGTAGTATGAAAACAAAGGAAAAAACAGACAAAAACGTACACTTGTCTTACAAACATAGGCCCGGTGAATGGGCGATTCCGTCGCTACCATTCTATTTTCTGCCGTATAGCAATGCTATTTGACATACATATACTTAAAACATTTTTGTGTACAATATTTACTTGAACTGGTTGAGTTATAACAAAAAACCTGAAAGCGGCCTTACATGGCTGAAATTTTTGTATTCTCGCAGGTCGAATAACATTGCTATATTTTGGCTATCGTTTGACAGACTTGAAATTTTGATTTGCAGCTGGAAATGGAATTGTGTGCTTACCAGGCTTGGAAGAGACACGGCCTCGGAACGACCAGTAGTAAAAGAATTTATCCTTGCAATGCAATGCAAGGATAGATTCTTCTACTACTGGCCGTTTTTTTTTTCATGCAAATATCATGGTACAAAATTTGGCGTAACATTTGTTTAAAGCAAGGGAAACCCATTATAAAATGTTTGCTCTTATTTGATGATAAAATGTTATGTAAACCATTATTTAACAACAGTCTATTCACCTTCTTGTAAGGCAGTTGTCTTATCGCATTTTAATCGCTATCTCTGGTTTAAACCACAATTTCCCCCATAGCTCTGAATGCGAAATAAATCTTGTTCTGAGATACAAGGAGATTTCGAAGCGATGTGAAACTGGGCCTAAGCGTCAAGTCAAAATATAAATTGGTTGGTTGGTCTCACTGCTAGATGCTCATCCTCTTTCAGTATTTACACCTGATTTATAGGCGTGCCGTTTTGATCCATTGGTGGGTTAGATGAGCCCTTCACACGGACTGAATAGCTTTTACTTTAATGAACCACAGACCAAGGTGAGTGTTACGCATGTGTAATCCGGTTTAATTTCTTACTGACAGTTCCAGGGCGGAGCTTCTGTTGTGATCTGATATTAGTCATTGTTTGTCGACTTTCCATTAGTCCTTGAGACTTTTTGTTCTTTATCTAAATTAACTCGTGACCGTCTGTAATGAAAGAGTCGATTTCTTGGCCTTTTCGCTAGTCTTGTTTTTCTTTGTTTCCCATTTGATTTTGGGAACAATGTGGAAATCGACTGTGTCGGTCTCTGATCATCGTCTTCTTTGACACGAATGTTGTTCTGGTGTTCTAAATCGTCATGAGTAGAGTAATGCTGAACAGTCATAAACCAAAACCACAGCGACTAGATAGCCATTTTGAGTTCGTGTTTTGAGAATACGATAGTTAGCACCTAGCATTTCAGCATAAAATGACGAAATTCAGATACTCCTACTGGCATTTTAGACGAAACAACCTGCCCTGACTCGGTTTAAGGCATCATGAGGGACAGATTAATACAATTTTCGATTGATTTTAAACTGAAACATACTCCAAGGACAAAATGGGACAGTCGGTGAAGAATAAAAATGCAGATTTTACTGCTCCTTATAATATATATGCATAGTATCATTATAAGGGGCGCTATTCGGTCTTAGAACGGTTTTTAATATGATTACATATTCTGCACAGTTTTATAGATTTAGTGACGCTTTGTGCTTAAATACACGTAGGCTATGTATCTAAATAAAATGGTTACACATGTATTGAAATTTCAATCTGAACCAAAACCAGTCCGACTTAGAGTGCGTTGTCAGAATTTAAATGAAACCCAGTATTCAGAGTCTTAAGTATAGGTTAATGAAAACTCTTCAACACAGCCCAGTAACACATGGTGTTGAATCAACCTCATAACAACATCGATGTCTAATCTATTTACCATTTTTGTTGAATGAGTATGCCACCATGGTTTTCTGCAATGTTTTTAAAGGAATACAACTCTGAACGACGAAACTCTTCTCATCTGAGTTTTTTTATTCTTAAAGGAAAAAGTAAGCTCTGAGGGTATCAAGTTTTTGTTAACAGAGTCGACTCCCATTGCCTAATGGGGGTGGGTGTGTGGGGTAATAATGACAAAATTGTTCCTTTGAAGGAGCACTCATTTACTTCTAATGGTGTTTTATCTAAAATATTCTTTTGAAATGTGCAGGTAGGTTCATAATTTACAAGGGAAATGCTGCTGAAACTCATATCTTGCACATAAACCCAGCTATCGACTTGATAGTGTGCTTTTGTATGTCTCCTTGATAATTATGGATAACAAATTAGCGCCCCCTTTTGGCCTTGTCAAATTAACTTACACGTTTTCAATGAATTCGGTTAATCCTTTGAACAAAGATGCGCATTTAATCTGGGATCGTTTTGTCAATAAGTACATTGTATTTGTAGAATCATGGCTTTTCTAGACTCCGTAAGAAGCTTAAAGGGAAGGTCCTCTGAACGTTTAGTTTGGTTAACTGGAATAAGCATTTTGTTTATTTTATTCTAGCTAGCTGCAACTAAAATGGATTAAATCGTTTTTTTCCCGCGGAGAAAAGAGAGGAAGCCTGTTCTAAAAGAATGCATCAGAGAATCCTCTTACCGTTGTAATTTCATTGTTTTATTCTACTTTTAGTCTGTTAACATTGATTCTCACACGTAAATACCTTTATTTACATGACACATCGGTAGACATTTGGCGTATTTGACTGGGCGCTTCGTGCTTCGCGATTCTTAGTGTAAAGCACTTTTTTCTATAGAAAAAAGTGCTTTACACTAAGAAGTGTGAAGCACGAAATGCCCAGTCGAATACGCCAATTGAGACAGTCTGTAGGATTAAAATTTCTGTTGTGTGTTAGTTGATGTATGGCTTTTTTATGGGAAACCTTTACCTTTTTTTCTTTATAATCAGATACGTCATATTATGACCACTGTGTGAAATATGTTTATACCTTTCTGGCCGTTCGATGCCTCAATACCTATGTAAAATATGCAGAATATAAATAAACTGTCAAACGTTGTTTTTATTTAAATCCTGTACATGTTAAAGTATTAACAAATGCTATTTCTTGAGAATTTTTTAAAACATATTAATCATGTCGTTTAGAATTAGAAGCACGAACCTCACCTCGAAATGGTTACTTGCATGGATATGGTGATAATGCAGTTTCTGCAAAACCAAAACGTTGCCTCTACATAAAAAAATACTACCGCGAAAATTTCTTGAATATTTCTCCCCAGCACATTCTAGTAGCTTTGAGTTTTCGATTTTCGTGTGTGTGTGTAATGTTTCCAATGGCAAACTTTATAGAGGTTCATTGGATTTATAGTTTTTATAGTATTGGATTTGAAATATTTATCCAGAAGAGGATGAGACTGCAACTTCAATAGTTCTTATTTGTTGATGATCTTTGTTTTTACTATACAGTGAATGTCTTTTGGTTTTAGTCTTTGCTGCACATTCCATCTTATAACCATCTTATAATGCCCAGAGAATAGCAGTTGCAAAAATTTGATGTTGCGTCTATTTAGCAGATTAATTTCAGATGTCAAATGTAATGGTATAAAGGCATTTTATTGTAACTTTAGAGTCGTTGGATGGCAGATTAAACATAAATATCGTTAAGTTTGCCAGGAATCCCAGACTTTATAATTATTTATTCTAAGAGGCAATTTGTCAGGACATTCATCTGTCTGACAACCAAGGATATAATAATTAATGCAGTGATATTCTGTGGCATTCATCTTGTTAAAGTCAAATTTATTTCCATTTCTGCTGCTTAGACTGAACAATTTCTATCTGTGCGTACACGCTTTCATACATGTGTTTGTGTGTTAAAGGTTATAAGACTATTGCAGAGAGCTTAACTTCCATGTCTATTTAAATGCCATTTAGGATTAACGACCTTACGCTATTACGTTCTGGAGAAAAGCTATTATGTTCTCTGGGAAGGCGGTACAAAGGAACTAGTTCGAAATAAATTAATGCTTAAGCTATTAGTTAACAGTCTTTTCCAGACGCGAGACTGTTCAGACAGAATTCCGACTTCCCCTAATCATACTGTCATATTTTGACAAGCAATAAAAGGATGGTAAAATTGCCAGATGATAAATAAGATATTAATTCAGATAAAGAGCACATTTTTCTTGGTTAGTCCTCCTTGGAGGAAATAAGAAACAGAAAACATCTGATAAATGTCTACGGAATATTAAAGTCGTGCCAAGAAAATCCTGTAAGGTGTAGAGATATAGCTACTGAGGAGTTGATTTTGAAAGTGGGAGCATTATTGTGGTTACTCTGAGAGAATTTGATCAAAGCGAATTCCATACTATAAGAATTACCTCTTTAGGAGATGAGTTAGGGGACCTCCATACGAACCGAACTACCAACTAATTGTGTGCACCGCGGCGGAGGGTGGGGGTAAAGGTTTGGGCCCAGTAAAACCGGTTAACCCCCCCCCCCCCCCTCAGTAGTTATTACTGACCGTCCCAAGGCGGTACTTTCGTTGCGGTTGCATTTGTTTTATGTTCGGTGCTGTTTAATTTATTGTGTTCTCATTTTAACCCTTCTATAATAAAAATAGAAAATAGGTAAAAATAGTTGTTAAATGTTTTTCGTATAATTTGCTTAGTTTGTTGTAACCCTTCTGTTGGTCTAAATTATTTAGTTCAATAAAAATAGCTGAGTTGTCACCTATTTGGGAAAGAGCTGCTGACTCGGCTTATCACTTGTAATTTATTGTTTGTTGGGATGTCTTTGTTAATCTTTCCCTTTGATGTTGGGGATAGGATTTGGGATCTGATTCAGTCAGTTCCTGAAGTGTAGTTACTCTTTAAATTTTCATGTATATTTTCTACTAAGATTGTCTACTGTCTACCTTGTGATGATAGCCGTCTAATCTTGTGATTTCCTGTTGCTTGCCTTTACCAAGCTCTTCCGAATTATAGTCAACTCTCAAAGGTCTGAGGTCTTGAAAAAGATCATTTAATGGTCAAAACCGGTCGACATTATACATAAAAAGATAGATATGGCCGTTGCTGGTTATTTATTCTATTTCCATCATATCCCATGATCTTAAAGAAAGAGTTCGCCTATGTGGGAGCAAATTATTTCCTTAAAGGATTGACACCCGTTAAGAAGGGAAGGAAAATAAACTATTGCTGAAAATGTACCTATTACCCTAAAGCGAAGAAATACCAGACTGTGTTATGCTATTATTAAAGGCAGATTTTATGTTGCTGAGAACGAAACGTGATTCTAGTCTTTGCAGTTTTACTTCTCAGGATTTAAGTGTTTTAACTCAAAGCGAGCATGCAAGAACGACCGTGCAGGCCATCATAATAAGATTTGCATATTTAAAATTAGTTGAGAGTAATGATGAGTCAAATTACAACATTACTTTTTGTGTTTCAGACCTCAGTTGCCAAACCTGACCAGTACGGTCAATAGAGTAGAACCGAAACTACTGTTTTCATTCTTATACTGATGATGTATTAAATGGTTTGAGCTATAGGGACCTCCTTTATGAACCTATACTATTGAATTTGTATGTTGAAATGTATGGATATATTCGCTTTTAACTCAAAGGAGTCCTCATGCATAACATGTCTCATTTTGTCTCTACGGAGCAAATGATGACGTTCAAAAGACATGGTTTTATTAGTTTCTAAGTTTCTGCATTCATAATGGGAACATGTCTTCGCGGGTCGAATGGTTTATTTTTTTGTATCTAGATCAGCGTACATATGCTGAAGCTATAAGTCTCAACGATGAATTATATGGCAGCTATGTTGCTCAAAATATGCTTCACCCGAAAAGCCAGACCGGGGTTAAACTAAAAAGAAAAGATAGGCAATGATCAGAATCTAATACAGTTGGATCCCATACCCCGCCCTTAAAACCAAAAGGGAATGAAACACATACATAAGCTGATGACAGGAAAGCACGCATGGTAAATGAGCAGCCCTTTTATTTTCCAGTTCCCAGACATTAAACTGCCTCATTAGGTGACGGCATTCAGTGGTCCAGCACTAAAGCACCTTGTGTGATTATTAGCAAGCAGCATCGGAGCTAGAAGCTATGGGTCATAACATAAATATTTGATCTAGTAAACCAGTTTTGTCCAGGATCGACAGATACGTTAGAATTGCTAACGGACCGGGATGTCGAAATTAGCCTAAAGCCACTAATTCCACCATCAGCAGCCAATGGAAAATCTAGAACCAACTGTACAAACAGAGTGCGTACTGAAAATGAGAAAAAAAAGAAAGAATAAAAATGACAACAAACAATTTCATAGCTTTAACAGTCTATATTTGAAACAAATGTTTGCTTAAATTTCAGTTAATAGCTGTTGACAGTATCGCCTGGTAAATGTTTCAAAGTTGCTGTTTCTGATAAGCTACTGGGCGTTCCGCCTGAAACAGAACCATAACACTGGTTTTTAGATTCTTTGTTAGAAATACGAATACGTGCAATGTATAAATATCAATACACTATAACTTTACTAGTATTATTTGTTAATGTTGTATACTTTGTTCAGTTCACCTAAACCACAAAAAACATGCATTTCATCTCATATATAATATGTATGTCTTATAGCAAACAAAACTGTACAGACGGCACACAATTTACCCCATTAACTGGATGGATGGATGACTCGCTGGATGACTTGCGATTTTACGTCCTTTCTTACAGTATTTCAGTCATATCAGGACGATGGGTGCGTGATAATGAAAGGCTGTGTGCAATTTACAATTGAAAATATACCAGACTCTAACGGGTCTCGAACCCGGGACCGCTAGAGCAGTTGGCCAGCGCTTAACCTACTGAGCTACCGGGGCTACTTATCCCATTAATGCCTAGGCTTCAATAAATAGGTCATTAGCAAATACCGCAGAACCAGATCAGACGCCGCAAAACGCGGCGTCTGATCAGGGTCTTCACTATTTGCATAAGACAAATAGTTGTTTCTCCATAATAAAGTGGAATAGGTAAAAGTAAACTAAATCAGACACCCTCAATTGACAAATGGACTTATCCATTTGATAAGGATAGAATAGTCCACTAGGCATAAATGGGTCATATTTAATCTATACAGGAGTAGCTCTAGGATTCAAATGATCAAATTTAGTGATTCGGTCCTCAGGGAATTGCATTTACTGTCCCTAGTTGTGCAGGAGTGTGACAGGAGCAGCTTCGTGGCAATTTAGATAACAAAACACTAATAAATCGTTGATAGTTCGCCGAGTAGACCAAACGTTTTGACATAGATATACATGTTTGATTGATAACGATGCAAAGATAAGCTCAAAATTAAAGTTCATATGAATTGTAGACATTGGAAAATATGACATTTAAAAATTTAGTTATTTCAGGACAATGACAATTATCTATAACTGCACAACAATTAACCACATATTCAATTTTTTCTTTGATTTTAAATGTAGAATCGTCTGAGACGGTAGGCTTCACTATATGCTCTTACCCTGAAATGTGAGGCACAGGTGCAGGTGGTGAGGGAGCACGAGTTGGTGCGCCGCCGCCAGAACCTAGAAAGTAAAAGTTATTTAAGCCAAGGCTGGTGGGCACCACAAGAATTACCATGACTATTGGTGGCGTTGTCATTTTCATTATTTCTTATATACGAGGGTTGATAAAAATACGTTGACTTTTGCTGTGGAGGTAAAGTTAAAGTATTTTTTTCTCATTCAATATTAGGTAGGTACAGCTACAGCGGAGCACCACATTAATAACATTGACGTTTTGTCCTTTGGACATTGCAGTGGCTGTTTTGTTTCTCCGTTTTCACAAACTAACACCCGCTTTGCATTTTTTTTCATGATTTTGACCAATTTTTGACATACCTGCATGTAATATGATTGTTTTGAAGAACTTCATAGCATACTCACAGTATCCGAACTACATGTACAATCTCTTCCGGTTTTCATAGCGTTGAATCGAGAGTACAAACATTCGCTTATAACCAGTAGTCGGAAATCATTATGTTTTGAGATTTTATCCGGAATCTGCTGCGTCATTTATAGCTATTCAGCTTCGAAAATGTAAAGAGGTAAGTTTAATATAATTTGCTCTTCGGTCTTTTACTTTATTACCCTGTACAATGTCGTGTATGGGTGGGTAGTAATTGGTACAGTATTCAAATCGCCCTTGGCATGATTCTTAAACCATTTTGAGCATTTTCTTACATGTTTTATAAAAAATCTTTAGAATAAACGGAAGGCGTTGTCAATCTACAGTTTGTTAGTTTTGATAAAAGAATGATAGCTAAGTTTTGCACGACACAATCTCGTGTTAAATTAAGCTGTTCGGAAAAAAAATCTGCGACGGCAAGGAGTTTTTCATTGAACAGGGCAATAAAGTAAAAGACCGAAGAGAAAATTATATTAAACTTACCTCTTTACATTTTCGAAGCTGAATAACTATAACTGACGCAGTAGATTCCGGATAAAAACTCAAAACATAATGATTTCCGGCTACTGGTGATAAGCGAATTTTGTACTCTCGATTCAACGCTATGAAAACCGGACGAGAGAGTACAGTGCGTTCGGATACTGTGATACTGTCCTCATATATATTGGTTTATAAATCCAAGCTTTTGCTTTCAATATCGTATCAACGTACATTACTTTTGAGATGTATGTCTAACACTTTAATAATGGTAACGTCAAATAGCTTTAAAAAAGTAAGGGGGGAATTTCTCAGGAACTGACACAATTCAATCCCAGATTCAACCTTAAATACCATGTGAAAAGAGACAAAACAAAATTAGTCACCACCAAAGACAAAACCAGGGACAGTCATATGAACAGCCATTTCCCATGTAGGTGGTCAACGAGCTAGCCTGAATATCACAAACATTATATCAATATCAGACACAGCAACTACAAAAAGAAAACACTAAATAAAACAACCAAGAAGAACCAAAACAGAACTGCTGCCTTGGGACGGCCAGTAATAAAATTACTGGGGAGTCTAACCGGTTTGTGGTCGACCAAACCTCGCCCTTTGTTCTGCTACAGTTCATCAGATACTTAGTTGTTCAACCTGATCATATATAACATTTCTTTGTTTTTAGCTTCAAAATAACTAGAACTCGTACAAACTACCAGGTATAATGCTTGACGTCATTTTATCACCCTTGTATGAACCCCATACCATATTTTACGATGCTTACGCAAGCATAACAAGTATTGACAGCACTTACTTTCTTGACAGTGAAAAGCGAAAGCCAAAACAAAATAGCACACCAAATGTGAAGCATTTTACTCAGCTGCAAATATTAGACATAAAAAAGGTAAAGGTTTCCCATAACCTCATAACCGCAGGAGCAGTGGGGATCAGAGGACCAATGTGTCTTGGGCACTGCATATAAACGGCGGAGTGCACCCCTCTCCTTTCGCTGCCTAACCTTCCCTGATTCAACACGACCACGGCGCCTCTCTCTTTTGGCTATTAGAAATAGTCAAAGATAAAACAAACAATTCGAAATAATAAAAGAATTTTACCGTGCTCCGCAGTATCTTCATAAGGTTACTATGACGGCCCATATAAACAACTTACCGACTTTTAAACCGGTAAATTTAAATAAATCACTGGGTAAATGAAAGATGAATGTGCATTTACTGAAAATTTAAAGGTTTAAGTAGATCTATTAAAAATAAAATTTCTTCAGCAAAAGTCCACGTATTTTTTATCATTCCTCGTACCTAACTAAACCGTAAATAAGGTAATTATCGTAAGTTTCTACCATAATGATTATCTAGCTGACAATGGTTGAACCCTTAGAAATGTTCCAGTGTGAAACTTCCGGTACACTGCAGCCATATTGCTGTGCCTCTTGATTTATTTTGTCACTATACTTACCATCTCTCTTTTTTTCTGTAGATTATAATTGTCGCTTTCTTGGGTAACTATTTTTATTCAAGCACTCTCACTTTTAAGATGAAGGGAGTCACTTCCGGGGGAAACAATTCTGTGCCATTTTCATTTTTGTCTCCCTTTCCATGCGATTCAACTCTTGATTGATTGATTGATTGATTGATTTGATGCTTAACGTCCACGGTAAACAGCTAAGGTCATGTCGGGACGGTCAGTTAACCTAACCACACTATTCCTGGGCAGATTTAGACCTCCTAAGCGGTTAACCAGTACCAAGTGCACATACTTTTGCCAGTAACTGACAACTGCCCTTTTTGAAACAGTGGAAGGAGAAACGAAAGTATGTGGCCAGACCGGGTTTCTAACCCAGGACCTCTGACTTACCAGTCAGGTGCCCTACCGATTGCGCTACGCGGCCCGGCGATTCAACTCTTGGAGGAAAGAATTTGCTTCTATAGGAGTAAAGTCTTGCCCTCAAGAGTAGAGCTTCTTTTGAAAGAGTTCCGGCTGTTAAACTCTAGTGTCAACGTGATGGACAGTATCAATTGTAGTTTGTTATTTTGGCCTTGAAGTATTTGTTTTATAATCAAAACTAGTGCAAAAGCATGTCGGTATTAATCCAGGTATGTGAAGCGCAGTTTGGCCCGTGACCGGCCGACAAACCTTTTATCGTTACTTTTAAACGTGTAACGTCACGGTAGACAGTCAAGCTAAAAATGATGTTACTACTCTGCGTACAGAATGTTGGGTAAAAAATTAGTTTTCAAAATCTGACGTTGGCTTTCACACCGACTGACTGTCATCTAACTTTAGACTATATCAGCCTCTTATCAACTGGCATGACGTGTAAATTGTAAAAAAAAACGAAATATGAAGGATAAATGAGTGATACCCACCACAACACCGCCACCAAGCAAAGCTCTCATGCAACACAACCCGTCAAACAGTCAGGATGTCGTGTAAACACAGCCCGCCTAAGACCCAGCACGATATGCAGTCAAATCACGCGATCAAAACCGTCGAATAGGACCGTACTGTGACGTACAGCAACGTGTAAAAGTATTTAGACATGACGTAGGTTGTTCTTAATAAACAAAGCCCCTGGGCAGTAGTTGCAGATGAATCTGTCGATTAATTACTTTCAAGATTTCTATATCATCATTAGCCTGAAAATGCGAAAGCTGCCATGAGCCACATGACGTAAGCAAAACACCACGAACAAATGAATTATGAACAGATGAAATACTGGCGTGAGAAAGTCTAAAAATGAAAACAACAACATCAACAATATCAGCGTACTGCTTATGGCCAACCAGCCTAAGCGCTTGTGCATAATAATATGGCTTATGCGCAGCTAGCCCTAAACAATACCTATTCATAGCATGGGCCCGACCAAACAACTGATATGTGCAGATGGGTCTATGTCTATATGCTTCACATAAGTATGGGTTTCTTGCTGTTCTTTTAGCATGTTTAGATACATTTATAATACAGTTATTTGAAAAAATAAGCAACAGAACTAGCCACAATGCACTGAAGTACGTCACAACGACGTCAGATAAACGCCAGTGCATCTTCATCATGTGACACTGATGTTGAATCGAATTTTATTCAAAGTTCTATGCCTTCAATTAAAAGCGTTTCAACTCACAATATTCGAGCCTGGTAAACTTGCAATTCCATTCTCACCCGAAAAGTTTAATACTCAAGATTATTCGTACAGTTTTAAAAAGAAATACATTCGAAAAAATGTTTTTCAAATTGAAAAAATAATTGAGAAAACTTGAAAAAATCTTTCCCATACACGTCTCAGTACGAGAAATATTATAAGATTGAATCATGTAAGTGAAATTGGCAGATTTTCCATCATTCACCAAAACTAAAATAAAAAAAAAAATAAAAAATAAAAAAACCAACAACAACAAATAATAAAATACTGCTGCTGGAGTGAATCAACAAGAGAGTACCTGGTTAGTATAGTTTTCTAAAAAGTCCTGAAAATAGCCAAAACGCAAATTTCAGGTTGGCCACTCTTAGGATTTTTTTTAAACTTCACTAATGTGATTTTAAAAAAACCGACATATTATTCTAATACAAGAGTCAGACCAATTGTATCAGCTCGAATCTTCAATCTCCAAGTGAGAATGAAATTGCGCGTTTAGGAGGCGGGATTAAGAAACAGTTGCAACTTACATAATCCACAGAACTTCTTACAGTTGTCCTCCACCCAGAGCCGGTACATGGTGTTCGTACAAGTGTCCGTGTCATATTGCTTGCAGTTTGGTATCTTATCAGCACATACAGGAGGAGCTGTTGGTAGCGCTGTAGAGTGACAGACAGTTTATAGTATACCATATAAAACTATTGTGGCCATATTATGGCATGTATCAATGGATAGTGCAAGAAAGATATAAAGGGAAACACATTTTGTGATTTCCGATTTTCTTCCCTTTCAAAAGTTTGCTCTTAAAGGAAAGAATTTTCTCTTCTGTGAATGAATTGTCTCTTTCAAGAGATGACCCACACTGCCAAGGGAGAAAATGTAAAAAAGACAGCGTTGCTGCCCAGAAAGTGAACTAATTCATCCTAAGAATATGGTGAATTTAAACTTTTGAGAAGTTTCACGGAACTAGGATATTCGCGGTATATAAAATCGAGCGAATAAAAAATTGAATTACATTGAATTTGAAAAAATCTAAATTTTGGATATAACAACTTTATCATGGATGATACTAATATGTCTTCCTCCGTTGTATATTACACTGGTGCCTACTGTGTTATACCAAATGTTCAGACTGAATGAAATGTTGCATATCCATAATAATAATGTCGACGATGATCAAACAAGGATGACCATGCGCACCAATAAGGGTTTCCTCCAAGTAGGCTGAGGTACACGCTTGCCTACAGGGCGAATAAAATGGATCTTGTGGGTTACTTTCTTTTATTTTGAATGCCCATTTCATTAATCATTCGATGTACAAAACTTAGGCTAAAAGTCAAACAGTGCCGACCCTGATCAGACTGCTAATGAATGACCAGTCTGATTTATGTTTACTCTAGTGTATTATCTCAATACTAATCCATTTATGCCACATGGAATCTTCTATCCTAATGTATTGGATCAGTCCGAATGTCTTTTAGAGGGTCTCTGGTTTTCTGGTTTTAATCATTTTTCCTTTTCTTTTAAAAGGAAATACCCTTTTTTCTTATGCAAACAGTGTAGAATCTAATCAGACAGCCCGGAACGTGGCGTCTGATCTAGATCTGCACTGTTTGCCAGTGCCCTTTTTATTGGACACTTGGCTTAAATGGATTTAGGCATTTAACAGAACTGAGGCTTATACTAACGTGTGCAGAAACTACAGTGGCTGGGACAGTTGTCTTTAGCCCACTCCTTGTACAATCCGTCACAGGCGTTTGGTCCGTACAGACGGCAGTCTACTTTATCAACACAATCTGTAAATCATAATAATGATCGGTTAATTACTGGCTAATATTATAGATACAGACTTAGTGGCTGCATATGGCGTAAACCTTCCCTGGACTCGTGTTTCTGCCCACAGATTTTGTACTTTTTCTAGCACTCATTGGGGGTATATTAGTCGTGACACGACAAAACCAACAAAGTTGCATGTGTGCACAGCGAAGACTCAGATCAGCCTGGGCAGCCACCCAGTTTGATCAGAGTCTTGTCTATGCGCTTTAAGGGCAGCTAAAGGTCTAAGCTACCTCCATGCGGACAACGAAGACTCTGATTAGACTAGGCGGATATCCAAGATGATCTGAGTCTCCGCTAGGCGCACATGCCACTTTGTTGGTTTTGTCATGTCGCGGCTCAATTATGTCTTTTTATCTTAATTACTGTCTATTACAAATACAGCAATTTACCAAGAATGATACAATATAGTACTTCAGAAACATACTTGCAAAAAATCACGTTATATTGTATTGTCATTAAAACATAAAAGATGCGAAATAATGCTTTAAGACGTATGAATGGATACAATCATGCGAATAAATACTTTCTCTGTCTATATACAAACTACAATGGCAGACATTTTGTCGTTATAATTCTCCTAAATCCTTATCGTGTTTTACAGGGCCAAGAGAGAAGGTTCCCAGTGGTATGTTATGAGAATCCAAGATTATAATCAGTCAGTCCAGCTGCTTTATTGATCAGTCTTCACGTTTCAGTTTAAACGCTCAGCATCATTCATGAATCGTTGATGGGAACAGTAAAGACTCTGATCAGCTTGCGACGATGAGTGCTCACTCTTTGTGTATGGCACAAGACACTGGTTATAGTGTCAAATCCATATCTATATTTCCTTAACAGAGTTTTGATTTAACTTGACCTTCGCCATAATTTTATATTCGTGCAACGTAACAATTTTTCTCTAAGCATGACAACATGACAATATTTCTAAATTAAATCACATATCCCGAGTTCTCCTGCCCTAGATTCTTGAACATCATCAGAAGTACATTTCAGGAGAAACATTATGTTGAAGTCTTCCATCAGACTGAACAGAGAGATCAAAACAATATTGACATTGCCAACATATTCCATCCAAGCTTGACTTCGGGCTATCAGTAGTTATGATAGCTGGCTATAACCATGGAAACGAACAGTTATTAACGAACAAATCTGAGATGTTTTTGTCATTTAAATTTATTCCATCTTCTTCATATTTATGTTTTCTCCTGAGAAAATGTGAAATGCGTCTTATGCACTTTTACCTCATTTTAACCCACCCACCAACTCAGCTGAGAGAGAGAGAGAGAGAGAGAGAGAGGTGTTTCCTGTTAAAGACTATTATTATTCTGTTGTATCAATGCACCTGAAGATTACAATCAAACTGGATTATTTCTGGAGAATGTGTGATTAAAATCTGAAAGAGTTCCTTCAAGAGCAGAGAATACATTCATAAGAAGGAACATGGGCCAGACTACGTAGTTTCGGCTAATAAAGCCTCTTCAGTGACCCTGACAATATCTGGTGACGAAACCAGAGAAGAGCATACTGTCATTTCATAATCTCAATTGGACAGCCGATTCAAAGACTGATTAGTATCAAAAAAGGTCCAAATAATATATAAAATTATGGCTTAGAATATGAGTAAACCAATCTAAAATTTCAGATTTCTCAGAATATATCCTCTGATCTCAAAGGACGAAAAGAAAATATAATCTGCACTATGGGTGATGTACGGGGAGACGTTTTACGGCCGCCACACGGCACAACACCAGCTGCAGTGAGGTAAAATTAAAATCTGAAAGAGTTCCTTCAAGAGCAGAGAATACATTCATAAGAAGGAACATGGGCCAGACTACGTAGTTTCGGCTAATAAAGCCTCTTCAGTGACCCTGACAATATCTGGTGACGAAACCAGAGAAGAGCATACTGTCATTTCATAATCTCAATTGGACAGCCGATTCAAAGACTGATTAGTATCAAAAAAGGTCCAAATAATATATAAAATGATGGCTTAGAATATGAGTAAACCAATCTAAAATTTCAGATTTTGTGAGCCTGGAAAACCCCAGAAGTAGAAAATAAAGGAAAGAATCTTTGCTCACATGAACTTATTTGCTTTCCATTTTGTCTGAAAATCTGGCACAGTGCTTATGAGCAGCAAACCGCACTTTGTATCATACGTCAATTCAGTTTCAGTTAGCTCAATCTGAAACAGACTTTTTACTGATATTGTCACTATTGTCCTTGTCTCGCTAGATCATAATAGTAGTCAGAAGACCGTTTGTAATAGACAGATCATATGATTTTGCATCAACGTTGATACTTCGCTATTTTGACATTAAGTCTTCTCCGGTAAGAATAAAACATGTACAGAATGTTGTCAGAAACTTACTTGCTGGAGAAATTGTTGTTGTTCTAGCAGCGGCCTGTGCGAGCTGAGAGGCTGAAACAGGTATATAGAAGCATACAGGAAACAAATTATTACAGAAAAATGATTTGTTTGAAAACTAACTAACTGACTAGCTGACAAACAAAAGAGAACACTTTTGAATTTCAATACGATTTAAGCCCCCCAGTAATTCATTACTGACCGTTCCAAGGCGGTAGTTCTGTTGTGGTTCTCTGTTGCCTGTTTTTGGTGTCAGAGTTTCTGTGATGTTTTACTTTATGTATGTTCTGATTATTTTTGGTTCGGTTTGGGTTGCTGAGTGGCCACCTTTTGGGAACAAGCTGCTCACTCGGTTGGCCATATGTTCTCTGTATCTTGATTATTTGTAATCTTAGTTGTTTCCAACTATGGTTTGAGGGCTGGATTTGGATTTTGATTGTTTCAGTTCCTGGTCTTTGCATACTTTTTACTTTCATTTTGCCATTTCTCTACAAATACACTGTCTCAAGAACGTGCAATTTCTGATCGGGTGTGATGGCCTTATAGTCATAACGTTCAGGGGATTCAGTTGTGCTAATATGACAGCCTATATCAAAAGGTACCAAACAACCATTAGCCTGGTAAGACAAGTATTGCCTACTATACCCAAATTCTAGCATTTGTAGTCACTGCAGCTCACTGTGAAAAGCCATGGCCTACTAATCTATCTGTGGCTCTAGGTTCGAATATCGAATACTACTCGAGGCGGAACTTTTCAACCGTAAAACGGAGTACCATTGCACACAATCTTTCATTGACACCCTTCAATCCTTCTGATATGACGGAAATACTGCTTAAAGGGCCGTAAATCGCAATCCATCCGTCCGTCTATCCGCCCATCCATTCATCCATCCATCCGTCCGTCCTTCCATCCATCCATCCATCCATATCATAAGAATATATTAGAACCGCCCACTGACTGACCAGACTGTTGAATTTCACATTGATCTGTCTAAAGCAATACTTACGAGAACAGAACTGGGTGCCACAGAATAGTCGACAGTTCTTGCCGGCCCAGTTCTTGTAGTCCGGGTTAGTACAGATACCCTTGTCGTATGACTCGCAATTGGGCAGGCTGTTGACACATGGTGGTGCTGCAGTCGTTGGTCCTAGAGTTTGGAGAAATAATGCATGTACTCTGACATTCAAATATGACGACAGATTATACTAGTATGATCCAAATAGAGCCAATAGTTCAGATAATGTTATTTTTATATTTTTCAGAACAGTGATAAAATAGTCTCCAGGTGCCGAGGTACATCGCCAGGTTTTCCTGATGAAATGGTCATGCTCTTAAAAGAAAAACGTTGCCCACAGAAGAGCAAATACTTTGACCCCCTTTAAGAAGGCAGGTAAACCTGAAAATATAGAGTTGCTTCCTCTGGACTGTGTTCCCGCTCAACTGAACTCATGTTCTAACAGCGTGAAAACTTCTATCAGGCTACTTAGTCTCCCGCCCATTGTTCCTCTGGACTGTGTTCCCGCTCAACTGAACTCATGTTCTAACAGCGAGAAAACTTCTATCAGGCTACTTAGTCTCCCGCCCATCGTTTAAAATTTGTATTTCACTTCAAGGATTCCTCATGTTAAAAAAACAGGGAAACTTATCAGAATGTGCAGATGCACTTTTTGATCTGTGTTCGTTGGTATATCCCGCTACAACCCATACCATTCTACTTGCCCATACATGTACATATATAATGATATTAGTCTGGTATGGCTCACGTTTCAACAATACGATCGCTGTGATAGACTTTAGATCATAATCACCCTGGACGTAGGTCTACAACCATTCCTTTAAGGGAGGAAATTTCGTGTCATGAAAACTATCGTTTAATAAAAAGTTTTTCCTCCAACTAGTTATGTGTTTAATCGCTTGAGTACATGTCAAATTGGATCACTCATTTATTTTTTCATCATTAGTATCAGTGTTCTAATATGAAACACGACCTTGAAATTTCCGACCTTAAAGTTAAGGTGACCACAACTTTATGAAATGATTGTAATTTTTTAATTGAGATAACTCACCATCGCTTATTAATGGTATTTGCATTATTTATTGACAAACAGTGTTTTGTTCTCTCATTTCAATATGCGTTTCAGTCAACTTATTACAGAAATAGTGGAGTCATTTAATATGTCTTACCGTTTCATTTTCTTTCAGTTTTCGCTAAGGTATTATGTAAATTCAAACTGTACTCACGGTTTTTAGCTCGCCTGTACGAAGAACAGGGGGCTATTATTGTCGTCCTGATGTCGGCGTTGGCGGGGGCGTCACATTTTAAAGCTTGACGACAAAGTTTCTTATATGATGGGCAAGGCGCTGTCAGGCGAGCTAAACTGTACGCGGTCAGGTCTTGTTTTTATTCGAGTGGCATAATCTGGCACACTTTTTGCGTAGCCTACCTATGTTCCCTTTACGCCTGTGGATTATACGGTTGAGGATGAGTTAAAATAAATGTTTTACCTAGACAAACTCCGCATCTGTTTGGGCAGTTAGTAGCTGCCCACTGATCGTAGGGTGCATGACAACTTGACTCTGGGAAATCCCAACAGTTTGTCAAGGAATCTTTGCAGTCTGAAAATAGACATGAATACACAGTTAATGACTTGAAAACTAGACTGAGGAATGCCCCAGTGCATAAGTCTATAATAGTATATTACTCTACAACCAGACCAAGAGAAATCCTAGTATTGACACTCAGTTAATGACTTGAAAACTGCACTGAAGGCTGTGTCAGCACAGCAGGTCGTTAAAGAATCCAACAGGAGTGGATATGTTCCAGACTGTTTAGATTAACATTTCCCAAAGTTTTGGTCATTAGTAAAATTTCAGAGGAAACCAGAGCTGAGCAGACACTGTAGATCCAGACCTGAACGCTTCAAAAGAACAATCTAGACAAAGACACGTAAAACAATTAAATTTAATTCTTTATCTATGAAAAGCACAGTCAAATAATCATGATTTTCAGAAGAAAACTTACACACAGCATACAACTTTATCCATCCCACTGAAAGGCAACACAATTAAAATCCGAGAAATTTAATTTCTGGTATGCTTTCCAATGAAATACTGAGGCTTCACTTTATTTTTCGCTGTTGATAAAAAGAGTTTTTTTTGTTTTTTTGTTTTTTTTTTTTAAATTTTCATTCTTTCTTTGGTAAGTATAGATAAATGATTTTAATGACATTTATTAGAAATCACGCTGTGCATGTAAAGATGGCAAGGCTGTGCTGATGTCGCACGTGACGATGTAGTTTCATATTTTGTGCAAGCAAAGTATCTTCTATGGGCTTTATGACGACGCCTCAATATTCCGGGAAACCGGTCATTCGAATGTCATTTATGCTGCACTTATATTTAAAGTGTGCAAAAATACGTTTACACTCATTATTATATAATTTAAAATTGAACTGATTCTCAGATCATCATCACTACAGAGCGTGATTAATGCCTGTGGACATAGTTGATATGCTGGGCCAGAGTTTCCCCAAGAGTTTTTGTCTTCCAAGGAATCTAACCTTCAGTAACTCAAGTTGCTTTCCTCTTTGTAAAATGGCAGAAGACATGGCAGTGTGCTTATTCAGATTAATGACAGACCAGTTAGTAAGACAGTTAAACGATGATTTGAGCTCACCAGAGCCGAAGGTTACTGGGAGCCTATATGATAGGCAGTTGTCCGCCGCCGTCGTCTGACGTCGTTGTCATCTGTCGGTCGTCACACTTTCAAACAGCCAGTGGGCTGATTGGGCTAAAATTTCATCTGTAGTATCCTTGGGCTGGGGGTGGGGATTGAAAGCTTTTTTTAAAAAAAAATGAAAATCGGGTATTTAGTTTGGTTGCTATGACAACTAAGAGTTCCCGTATACTTATGATGGGGGAAATTGAAAAATGGCATTTTCCGCTAAACCATCGCAAATATTCTGACAAAACTTTTATAGAAAAGCTCCTTGATTAGCCTTTTCTATCAGCCGAAAGACTTTTTGGCACACTGCTTGATTTTATTGGTTGCCATGGAAACCAAAATGTAAACATGGAAAAATACTTAAAAACTTATCTCCTCTAAAGCCACTGGGCTGATTGGGCCAAATTTTCACCTGTAACATTCTTGATCTGGAGATTGAAAGTTTGTGTTTTTTATCAAAATTGGCTCATTAGTTTGTTTGCGATGATAACTTAGGGTTTTCTTTGACTAATAATAGAGAAAAGTGAAAAAAATGGCATCTACCGCCGAGCCATTGCGGATATTTTGACAAAACTTTTATGGAAATGATCCTTGAGTAGTCTTCTATCAGCCATACGATTTAATGCTCACTTCTCATTTTTATTTGTTACCATGTAAACCAAGACTGCAGAAAAAGAAAAAAAAAAACCTAAAATTATCTCCTCAGACACCATAAGCTCTATAAGGCAGAGACTTCATAGGAAAACTAATCATACTCGCTTTAACAGATTTCATGCTTTCCATTGTCATTGCTCAAAGGGCATGGTTGGTATGACAACTTATAATGGAAAAACCAAAAAACATGAAACAAATGAGATTCATTGGTAAGCTTTGCAGATATTCTGAGAAATATTCCTTGAATGGTCTTCTAGTAGCCAAATGTTTTTCTGCACACTGCTTATTTGAATCGGTTGCCATGCTAATCAAAAGTAAAAAATAGCAATAAATCCATTGAAAGCTATCCTGTTTTGTTGCCACGGCAATCAAAAGTTGAAAAATTATTATATATTTGTTATCATCTCAATAGACTGTCGGACTGAGACTTTGTAGCTGTATATTTTGTATTAGCCTGTACAAATGTGACAGCAATTTTGAGCCTATACAAATGTGATAGCAATTTTGAGCTACAGATCTGGTTAGCTTTGTGGCCCGCTTGACTAGCTGATATAATATATGTCAGTTTTGGATCAAAGTTGGGCGTAAAAACGTCACTGCTTCTCGGATCCAAAGTACGATTAAGTAATTTGCCAGGGGAGAGGGCTCGCTCCTTAGGAAACAATAATTTCCAGCAGATGCAAAATTCTTTTCTATAAAAGTTGACCCCATATTGAAGGTAAAACAGTTAATGGCAGATCGGATTCAGAAAATTTAAGCTTTGGATCCATGAATTTCATCAATCGTATTTTGCTTTCGATCACAGTTTGCAGGGATATATCGGGCATGCATCGTCGAGACTTTCCAGAGTTGTCATCACCGGTTTTTACATAGTAAACCTACGAACGTGCGCATTTAGGTACCGATAAAAGGACGCCCAACCATTATGTCATAGACAAAAGGACTCCACCCAACCCCATTGACGTCTGCAGGTTTTCCCTAGCTGAGACCCATACGTCAAGGACTTTCCAGTGCATCTTGCAACCTACTTAAAAGTACGATTAGATTTGTCCATTTGTAAATTTTATGAAGCTGCAAACCTCTAATGGTTTAAAGAAATTTATTCAAGTCAATTCTTAATTAAATAACGTAAAATTTATGCATTTCCGATATTGCATTTGGCTTCCATTTTATTTTGGTTTGCCACAGAAAATTCCTATATTTGTTATTCGATGCAAATAAATCCCCTAAGTAGTTCTTGATGCGTACAGCCGCATCTTCGCAGCATCTGTCTTATTCATATGAGAAAAGCGAGGACTTTGATCAGCCAGTATAATTGAGCAGTCTAATAAGAAGCCTGGGTTTTAGTTTCTAACCTGACAGGGAATTGCGAAGTACTGAACAGTACTGACATAACTATGCTGATCTGTATCCTGGAAGCATGAGGCAGATTTCCAATGATGCGATACAAACTTGTTTTCAATCTGATGCAAATTTACAGTAACCTTTCATTTATGCAGTTCATCTTAATGTTTCATAGAGTCACATTGCTCCAATATTACCAGAAAAGATTAATAGGATTTATTTTAAAGATAAATGGGTACATTTTCAGAGGAAGTAACTCTCGTTATTTTTAATTTCCCCTTTCTCAGTAGAGATCGGGGATGGTCGTGGTCGAGCGATGGTGCTGGGTAACTTTCAGTGCCGGGGCGTCCTACTAATTTGGATAATAGTAGCCTGTGCTTGCAGTAGATAAGAGTTGGGTCTTTTGGAATTTTTCTCTCCCGTATCATAGCTCTTTTCTTTCGCCCTCTCTCTGAGAGAGGGGTCGATATAGAGTGAAAAACTGTCTAAAAGAGCCGTCAAACCCAAAGCAACTAAGTAACCAACCATTTCAGTAGAGATTAACGTTTAAAGAAATGTTCTTCCCTAGTCCGTCGCTAAGGGATGCAAATAAGAAGTCACAAATATGTTTCCTCCTCAAGATTGGCACAAAAGACCAGAGTATACTATAACCAAATGAAAATGCTCCGAGAGCTGCATACTGATCTGGGCCCGGTTGTTCAACGCATCGTTAGCTTAATAAAGTCATTATTCCAAGGTTTCGTTAACTCTTTCAGTACTCACCAAATCAATTTGGTAATATTTTTGCTGAAAAAATTGTGAGGAGCTTTTGCAAAGAAAAATGTGTCATGTATTAACAATTAGATGATCATGTGTTAATGTGTCATGTATTAACAATAACCTGATCATGTGTTACTGTGTCATGTATTAACAATCAGCTGATCATGGGTTAATGTGTCATGTATTAACAATAAGCTGATCATGTGTTAATGTGTCATGTATTAACAATAAGCTGATCATGTGTTAATGTGTCATGTATTAACAATTAGCTGATCATGTGTTAATGTGTCATGTATTAACAATCACCTGATCATGTGTTAATGTGTTATGTATTAACAATCACCTGATCATGTGTTAATGTGTCATGTACTAACAATAAGCTGATCATGTGTTAATGTGTCATGTATTAACAATCAGCTGAGTGTAACATAACATAATATAACATAAGTTTATTCGGCGTTAAACATATATACCAACATTTATAGCCATACATAAACAATTATGGTGAAAGACATGATTTCTCATAAATATTTCCTGAAAAAGAATCTGAGTTTTTCTATATATACATGTACTTGTCATGTTCTAACGATGTTGGCAACAAATCATACTTATTTTACACATACTTATTTGTGTGTTAATGTGTCATGTATTAACAATAAGCTGAATATGTGTTAATGTGTCATATATTAACAATCAGCTGATTATATTTTAATGTGCCATGTACTGACAATCAGCTGATCATGTGTTAATGTGTCATGTATTAACAATAAGTTGATCATGTGTTAATGTGTCATGTATGAACAATCAGCTGATCGTGTGTTAATGTGTCATGTTTTAAAAATCAGCTGATCATGTGTTAATGTGTCATGTATTAACAATAAGCAGATCATGTATTAATGTGTCATGTATTAACAATCATTTTGATCGTGTGTTAATGTATCATGTATTAAAAATCCGCTTATCATGTGTTAATGTGTCATGTATTAACAATAAGCTGATCATGTGTTAATGTGTCATGTATTAACGATCAGCTGATCGTGTGTTAATGTGTCATGTATAAACAATCACCTGATCATGTGTTTATGTGTCATTTACTAACAATAAGCTGATTGTGTGTTAATGTGTCATGTATTAACACTCACCTGATCGTGTGTTAATGTGTTATGTACTAACAATAAGCTGATCACGTGTTAATGTGTCATGTATTAACAATCAGCTGATCATGTTTTTACTAACCACAATATTCTGACTTTGTGCCAACTAGTCACAGTTAGCTAACGCTCTTTTTTCTATTCACGATCAGTTTATCATGTCTTGTCACAATCAGCCTAGGTGTTCTGTGATGACCAGCAATAATCAGCTGATTATGTTAGAACTTGTCACAGCCACATTATTTATTGTTAACTAGCCACAATCAGCTTTTGTGCTAAGTACACACATGCAACTGACTCTATATTTACTAGCCACAATCAGCAAACGATAACTAGGTAGAGTCAGCTGACCATGTGTCACAATCAGCTGCTCAAGTAAACATAATGCAGCGATTGCCATTACGACTCTGACTGATTTTGTTGAACAGGCCTTTCTCAGTATGAAAGTCGTTCAAGTAAAGAGGAAGGAAGCAAAAAAGAAAAAAAGAAGAAAAAAAAAACTGGCGGTAAGTTAGATATAAGACCTGTCAAGAATTGCTTTCGCGATCGTAATTCTGAAGAAAAAATAAAGTGCCTTGTTCAGCGACGTGATATTCATTCCTGAAGGTATTCTGTTGCATTTATTTGACTTGGTCTTGGAATATGAAGCCTTTCTAAGCAAATGAGCCTCAGACATATGATATTTTGCAGGACTATATCTCCTGTATGGATGCTGCCAGAGGTCGAGGGGCAGCACAGTGGTTTGATCTTGAGGCGGTACATGTGATCTAGGAGATCTTGTGAAAAACTTAATCGGTCATGGTATAGAGATTCGTCTTGTTTTGAAGAGTACAGATACTGATCACATCTGAGTATGGTATCTTATTAGTCAGTGAACGTTGTAGAACTTTGGATAGTGCTGTGTATGGACCTCGGTTTGCATTGTTTTCTATGGGAAAAGTAGGGAGCCAATTTCACAGGTTTGACACCTAGAAGTGAAAGTATCATTTTTCTGGCTCAGCCTTTATATTACATTTATTCTATTTCTTTGAGTGAAAATTGCATTTTATGCACATTCCATTGCACAAAATGCCTTGCAAAGCAGCGTACATACATTTTTTGACTAAATAAACACTTCAAAATGGTCATTTCTCTAAAACCAGGGGGTGCATATCAAAGATCAGTAACAAGTCATTAAAGAGGTGGCATTAATACGTTTTTTCCGGTTTTTTTTTCTTCTTTTTTTTTTTCTTTCCTTTTTGCATTCTATGAGTGAAACACTTTCAAAATTGGAGAAAAATTGGCGCAAAAGGAAAGAAAATAATTTGGCCTGAAAAGAAAAAGAAGAAAAATAATTTTTCATGCATTCTACCTACTTATACTTATTCAAGAGCATGCACATATAAGCCTACTGACTGTATACTCTCATGTTTATTGCCTATTGTGCACTTGGGGTGGTCATGGTCTAGCGATGGTGCTGGGACATTGATCATGCAGTAGGTGCTGGTGGTTGTTTGATTATTTTAGTTTGGCCTATCATATCTCTTATCTTTCTCCCTCTCTCTGTGAGACGGCTCCATATATAGACCGAAAAACTGTATAAAAGAACCGTTAAACCGAAACCAACAAACCAACTATTGTGTATTGTCTGTTTAATGGCTACTGCGTCCTCTTTACTTTTCACTGCGACATTGATTAAATGCATCAGTGAACAAAAACACGTGCAAAAGCTAGATGAGTGTGCGCATGCCTTCGCAGTGGCGAAAAAACTATTTTGCAGTAGGCAGAAGGCAGTAAACAGGACAAAGAAAACAGAACATTGTGCCTCAGTAGACCGTAAACAGTACACAGTTTACAGTATAGCAAATAGATACATTCAGTTTGTTGGCATGCTTTTTGGCCTGTATAAGTCTTCTGTCGTAGTAAACAGTGCAAAGAGACAGTACCTGACAAGACAAAATGCATACGGAATTACATATATCACTGTAACAGATAAATTACTGGGTGTAGGGGAGGGGGAGCCCATTTAAAATACAAAAAAACAACAGATAAATTACTGAAGTGGTTAGGACATCGAAATTTTAACGACGCCACCAGGGTACTGAGTTTAATATGGCCCTTTCAGATGCTATATTTAAGCATGTTAAGTACGTTAACTACAAAGTGTTAAGTGTTGGGAGTCATAATATTGGTTGTAGCAATATACACAGGGACCAACCGTAACGCCGGAAAAGTGGTCGAAACGCAGGATTTGCGGTGTTTTCACTCCGGATTGTGGTATTTTTCGTAGGATTCGCCGCCATTTTTGTTGACAGTTTCCGAGGTGGGTTGAAAAAACTATTTATTTATAACGTAAGGAGATTTGTGTGAGCATTAGAACTAGCCTATCCGGATCTATATAGATGCCTTTAATCGCCAGATCTTCTGTTGATACATAGATATTGTTGAAATATGCAATCAGTCAAGGAGAAAATTGTTTTGCATGTTCGGCCAAACGCTCAGACAGCATTTGAAGCCAGAGGGTTCGTACTTTCTTCAGTTTCCTTAAATTCTTGACGAACTAGTGGATGAATTAGCATTTTTAAATAAAACTACATCTTAAACAGCCGATTGCATAGGATCTTTTGCCTGAGGAGGCATAGACTCAGACAGAATATGCGAAATTCAAAGTAACGCCGGATAATGTGGTAACTTCAGGTTTCTCATTTGACCAGTATTTTCACAGATAAACATATATGAAAGGGTAAACACAGGTAAAATACTTACGTTAATGCAGTTTAGGCGTAAGACTGCTCCCTTCAGCATTCCATGAGAGACACCATGAATTTTCAATATTTTCTTTGTGGAAATTTCCAGGAGTATTTTTGTTTTCGCCAGTTTTTATTTTAAGACATGTCTTCTTCTGGCATGTTTCATATTCCTTTTAGGTTGAAAGGCCAGGTGACGGAAATATATTCACCAAACTGTGAATAATTACAAATATCTAGTTCTATTCTATTCTATCCCTTAACCTTACAAGGTCGTTTGGGCACCACAGATGACTTCAAAACTATCCCTTTCCACCTTGTCTTGTTTTCAGCTGCCCTAGCTGAGCTGGCGAAATCCATTCTTGTCCACTGCTTAATATCATTGTCATCACCTCTTCTTCTGTCTACCTCTTCTTCTTTCATTGCGCCCTGTAGAAACGTCTTTGCCAAACCAGAAGACCTTGAGACGTGGACAAACCATCTTGGTTTCCGTTTCTTGACCAGGGCCAGAAGTTCATTATATTCTTCAATGGCTGCTTTGATCTTTCTGCGAACCTCTTCATGGGTTATATGGTACTTGTACGAAATGTTTAGTAATCTTCGGTAGCATCCCGTTTCAAAGGCCTGCGTTTCTCTGACTCTGCTGTCAAGATCCACTATTCACAGGCATACAGAAATATGGAAATTAAAAGGGAGCGCATAAGTTTTACCTTTGATCCAAGAGATATGCCGTTGTTTCTCCTAATTGGCTTCAGCTTTATTAAAGCTAAAGTGTCCTGTTCAATCCTTGAGAGAACCTCCTGTTTAGACCCATTATCTGAGACAACTGCTCTAAGGTATATGAAGCGTGTTACAGTACCCAGCTTCTGCCCTTTATCTTGATCTCCCTCTGGATGTCATTGGCGCTGTTTGTCATCCGTTTAGTCTTCTTAGCACTGATCTCCATCTTAAACCTTGTGCACGGTTGGCGAGACTTTCAACTGGGGCTTCTAGTTCCTGCTCTATCACAGCTAGAGCATCTTTGTCATCTGCAAACTGCAGATACGTAATATTTCTGCCGCCTTTGCTAACCTTTCGCCATGTTCTTCCAGAGCATCAGACACGGTGAGTTCGAGAAAAAGTGTTGAACAGGATGGGTGACAAAGGACATCCTTGTCTTACTCTAACTGTTGTTCTGAATCATTCTTTCGCGCTGCCATTTATCAAGAATGCACTTGTAGCCTTTACGTAGAGCTGCTCAACGGTGCAAACTAGATTTGCACTAATATTGTACTTCCGCATTGTGGCCCATGAGGCTGCATGCCATACTCTTCCAGAGACTTTTTTGATATTAATGAAGACATGGTACAGATTTTATTGATTTTTAAGATACTTTTCACACAAGATTCTAAGGTTGAAGAGCTGTTCTGTGGTACTCCATTCTGCTCTGAACCCGGTTCACCCCAGGTTAAATCCTCTGGCATTTCTTATTTCCGTTTTTTATGCCCCGAACTTCAAAGAAGTTGAAAGGGCAAGTTGCCGTCGCCTTATCTGTTCATCAGTTCTTCCTCTCGTCCTTAACGCCTGATGCAGCTACTGGGCTGGAGAACCATTGCGCCTAGGAAATTGAAAGTTATTTCCTTGACAATACATTGCTGCATAAGACTACCGTATAATGGAAAAGTTTCGCGGCGCCTAATATTCGCGGAATTTCGCGGTCGGACTCCGCAAAATATTTTTCAAGTTTCAACACAATAGTAATAAGAAATTTGAATCGTCCAAACATATGGTTTGCCGTATTCAAAGCGCCTCACAAAACCTTAAAAGTAGGTAGATATAGAGCTTTTATTTTCGGCACAATTACGTTAGCTGGTAATCAGCAGGTAATTATAATTTGAACTTGCTGTCACTTTTTGCACTTGATTAACGGTCACTTGTCCCTAATTGTGCAAGTACAATTGAATTACTTTTAACCAACTGTGAGTTCCGTTTACTTTTATCCTGAACAATAGCCATTCTATCAATTGCTCGCATATTTCAGTTGACTGTTTCTGTGTACTAAACATTGATTTGTACAAATGGTTATCTTACGTTTTTTGTGTGAAATAAGGATTGGTATCCACCCAAAAGGAGCTGATTCTATCTAAACAAATGTGTTCAGTGTAAAGTGATTACAGTTTCTTTACGTTTCTCTATCCTTTTACGTCTTGACTTTTCAGTCAAGCCAATATTTTACAGGACAAACACAATTTAATTTTCGTGGATATTCACATCCGCGAAAAATAAAAACCGCGAAAATAGATCCTTATGTTTTTGGGGCAAATTCGCGAAAATTTGGCGACGCGAAAATTTTCCATTATACGGTATATGCTAATGTTGTGAAACCTTTATTTGCAGAGTTAGCTTCAGCAGTGTCTTTTGGGTGGCAAGTATAAATCCATCAATCAGTCAGTCAATCAGTAAATCAATCCAAATTGCACCGACAGGAAACATAACATTTAAAATGAAGTACGAGTCACTAAACATAATATAAGCCTTGAATGCAAGGTAGTCAGCTCTTTCTTCGCCATATTAGGTCATTACAATGTTTAAACATTGATTCAGCACAGATACCATGAAGATAGCCATAAAATATAGCTACAGAGCCTTCATTTCTTTTCTGCTTGGTGCCTTGTTCGGTTCCTGTTCTGCTACTAACTATCTGCGACCCAAAGCTTTTGTTTGTACAGTTTGTCAGATGTTACTACTCAGTCGACAGCTTAGGTCATGTTGAGCAAGTAGGTCATTCGTCAACACCGTTCCTGGGCAGGCTTAAACCTTTTAAGCGGTTAACCAGTACCAAACAAGCTCGCGCTAGTAGTATCTGACAACGGTAAACGACGGAAACCACAATATTTCAGTCAAGAACAGTCGTCTCCCAAGAGATTATGCATTAGAAAATGAAAGATAGGATTGACGTGAAGAAGAAGACGCACACATTAAAAACCTGGCCCACCCTTCCCACATCTGCTGCAAGCACAACAACCCCTTGTCCTACTATATTCCAATTCAGTAGCACGCCCCTGCACTAGAAGCTACCTAGCACCATCGCGACATAAAGCCACCAACGACCCAAAATATAACTTCAGAGAACATGTTGACAGAAATGGTATTATGAAGACACGATTTTAATAGAGCTGCAAAAGGAACATTGGCTTTTGAGGTTATAATATATACCACATTTCTGTGTAAAAGCTCAAAAGTGACACAGAAATATGGTTGCACATGAAGGACATAGTTTCAATCAGAATGTTCACAAGTGTGCAATTCGATTGTCAAATCAGATATATAGGTCACTTGAAGTATCCAGACGCACAATGCTACCGCGATCGTGAGAACCATCAGCTAACAGTGAGGTCTCCAAATAATTTTAGAAGGAGTCTTGGAACAAGGATATTTTAGGTAGGAAGTACAACTTGGTACATGTATATGATATCTGAGACATGGTCATTTTTGGACAACAACGGACATCAGAAATTAAGATATTTATTTCAGATAATATTGTAGTCTTAGTCTGTCAGGAAAATAGGGAAATAGGTACCCTCTGCAAATCCCACAACAGTATATCATAGCTTATGCTAGCCCATTTTCCAGTTGATAACTAAGTAAAGTGAAATGACTTTTAGTTGTCACCGACATAATTACCTTACAAACTTATATTGTAGCATTCAGTGAAGGAATAATAACACAAAAATGACACCAAACGCCTCATTGCAAATGTGGCAAGTAAGTGAACAGCTTTTTATTAAACAGATAACCACTTAGCTGACCTCACTGGAGCTTACAATATATGGCGGCCTCTTTGGCCGAGTGATAAAATGGTAATCTTACCGCCAGCTCGGGTCACATGTGGGACTAGTCAAGTTCTACTTGTGGGTGGTCAGGAGCGGTCTTAACGCTAAATTGTATTAACATAAGAATTTTGCCTGCGTTTTACCCTTTTAAATGTGTTTATCTGTGAAAATACTGGCCAGATGAGAAACCAGAAGTTGCCACTTTATCCGGCGTTACTTTGAATTTCGCATATTGTGTTTCGATCTGTGCTTCCTCGGACAGAAAATCATGACCAATCGGCTGTTTACTATGTAGTTATATCTAAAAATGCAAATTCATCCACTAGTTGGTCAAAAATTAAGGAAACTGAAAAAAGTACGAACCCTCTTGCTTCAAATGCTGTCTGAGCGTTTGGCCGAACATGCAAAACAATTTTCTCCTTGACTGATTGCATATTTCAACAATATCTATGTACCAACAGAAGATCTGGCGATTAAAGGCATCTATGTAGATTCGGATAGGCTAGTTCTAATGCTCACACAAAATCTCCTTACTTTATAAATAGATTTTTTTTCAACCCACCTCGGAAACTGTCAATAAAAATGGCGGCGAATCCTCCGAAAAATACCGCAATCCGGCGTGAAAACACCGCAAGTCCTGCGTTTCGACCGCTTTTCCGGCGTTACGGTTGGTCCCTGTGATATAGGTAGCGCCTATTTCATATTATATTTAAAACACTCATACAGTTCAGCGTTGCATTAGACCGGTCCGCCATGTTTGTTTTAGGGCACAAGGAGTGGCAGGTGATAATCTGCGGTATTTCCGTTATCTGCATGTATGTCCCCAGATTTACTAGATGTTAATGTCTTGGGCATAGTATACCACGGAAAAGGCTGTATCGAAATTTAAGAATTATATACTGGGCAAAAAAAAAGATAGGGATCAAATATTTGACTGAAGCTTTAATCATGAAAAATACATATCCAAAAATAATTTTCTTCTATTCCCTACAGCTGTCAAAGCCAGACAGAACTGCATGAAAAATATTGGGATCGGATTACGTGACACACCTGTAGAAACGATGTTCCCCTAAAACTGAAGTGAAAATTGGCATGTCCGTGATTCTTGGCTTTATCCATGCAAACCCATTGCCAGTGCTCATCGCTATCTCTGGGGGTCTGAATAACTGCATGACATCTAATCGGCGTTCTTTTAGTAAAGCGCTAGAGGCTTATTTGGGGACTTTTTTGCCATCTTTCATGAAAGGCCTGGATTAGCTCTCCAGGAGTTTCTGGTGATTAGAACTGGTGTTTTGTAACATCTGTCAGGCATGTTCAATCAGATTTAAAACTTGCCATTAACTAGACTTGTCCATATGGACGATAGTCTCTGTCCCAAGCTACTGGTTCATCACAATAACATTATGTGGACGCACATTGTTTATCCATTCAATGATTTAATCGGCCAATTCCAGCGAAAACGGTCAGAAACAGACTCTGCACAGCTACTTTGCGCACTTGCACGCTGGTAATGAGGCCAGAATTGATGCGATTCCATAGAAATGCTAGGCCACAATCGGCAAAAAGTGACATAAATTGGCAGCTGGGTCGTTGGACCCATGTTCTTTTCACAGATGAGTCCAGATTTGTATGCAGATATCCACGATGATGGGAGAAGGGTGTGACGCCTGCCAGGTACACGTCGTGTAGACAATGAATCAAATCGTTTTGCGGAATATGACATGTCTCGAGGAGGGTCGTTGATTGTATGTTGTGGCATCTGGATTGGCAGCTGTGTGGACTTGTGCATGCCAGACAGAGGGGCTCTGATTGGTGTTCGAGTTAGGAATGACATGTTTCATCCAATTACGAGACCGTTTGCTAAAGTTTTGGCGATGCCATCATGAAATCACAGGGCAAATGTGGTGGACCAGTACGTAGCGACAGAAACAATCGAGGCGATTGACACGTTAATTTCATCACAAGTTTCAAATCCGATTGAGTATTCTTTGGACATGTTACGCCGCCAATCCTGATCACGAGAGGCTTCCTGAAACTCAAGGAAAGCCCCTTTTAGGCCTTTCGTGAAAAATGGCAAGCGAGTCCCTAAATGGGCCTCTCGGAATTTACCAGAAGCATACCGAATGGCTGTCATGCAGTTATTCGGGCCCTTGGAAGTCACACTGAGAACTAAAATGATTATGCATGGATAAAGCCGAAAATAATCTACTTTCAGTTTTTGTGTTTATGCCAGTTTTCACTTTGATTTCAGGGGTATGCCTGTTTATTCATTTCTGCTGGTGTGTCACGTGGTCAGATTCCAATATGTTTCATGCAATCTTGTGTATGGTTGGTTGGTTGTTATGGGTTTAACGGCCCTTTGAGACAGTGTTTCAGTCTATATCGGGCCGTCTTCCAGAGAGGGAGAAAGAGGAGAAATGATAGACGAGAGAAAATGTCCAAACAACCCCACCCGCACCTACTGCAAGTACAGTAGGCCCTTGTCCTATAATTTTCCAAATCAGTAGGACGCCCCGGCACTGGAAGTTACACACAGCACCATCGCACCACCCAACCACCCCCGCAATCTTGTGCAGCATTGTTAGATGTATTCAACACAAGAAAATGATTTTTTGAAACTTAACTATTTCAATGTAAAACATTCAGTCTAATGTATGATCCTTAACTTGTTTGTCCAGTATTATATATCAATTAAACTACCTTATCGTATATCAACATCTAAAGTTTGCTCCGGTATACTTACAGCTAGACATGTTTAAAGAATTAGAGGCGAATCAGGAAATGAGTTTTATAAGCTGTACCATATAAACTAGTATACATGTGTATATGTAAGTTGTATATGAAAATTTCTAAATAAAATCTTGTTAAAAATGAGGGAGTACCATTAATTATGAGCACTATTTATCTTTGCTCTTTTTTTCATTGCATAGCATTGTATTATATGAATAAACTAAATAATAAGGTAGCATTGTGTCGGACGTTCTAACGTACCTAACTGTAGTGATTGTATGCGTAGCGACATTAGAACCTGATAAAAACTTACTTGGGTCAAAGACTAACGGCGCCTTAGGTCCCTGAGGTGTGGGTGTTCCAAAAGAGAGCTGAAATTGTCCGTACGTCCGTGACAGAGTAATAATAAATACACAAATTGCGAGTCTTTGAAACATTTTGTTCGCCTGTCTGCTCCTGTCAAACAGTTAAAACTTTAGTCTAACTCTTAACTATTCCTGGGAATATGGCATCTGCGGTAAGTTGATATAGAACAATCCTATATATACTCCTAAAAGTTGCCCGTAATGATTGTGGGTCAAACCGGTCATTTTGAATAAAAGAAAACATATAAACATACGGTCTTAACTTGAATGAACCGCACACTAAGACAATGTGACTGAAGGCCATTAATTGCTTGCTATAATCAAGGCGATACTGCTTGATAATTGTAACGTATGTAACACATGATACGTGGTTTCTGTATTAACTAATGAAGCTGTCAGGTTCTTTAGGTGAATGGTTTCACTTTCGGAGGAAGCAAATTTTGCATCTCTTCTTCATGTGCGGTAGCGGTCAACTCTTAAAGGAATATTTTGTTCCTCCAGACACATCGAGGTGTACCCCTAATCATTGAAATGTTTAATATTTACATGCACTCATATCTATTCTCTGTCCTTTAGAATCAATTGGCTCATTATAAGAAAGTTTTAATCAGAGAATTTATTGTTTAGATTCATTAAGTTAAATCTTGTCTATGTTTCTTCTATACTTTCCTCTATCGTTGCCATGCAGTCTTTCCAATCACTATTTTTAAAGCTCATGAAATTCAAATTTGTTTTTTTTAAAAGCTCAATCTAAATTGTCAGCAATATTTAAGCACACCTGATAATCATTATCAGATAAGTTCTTAATGTCACTGATGAGGCCCCAGTAACAGAAACGAGATTGTATGGAACTTAATGTTGTTTATTCTTATAAATGTTTTCATTGCCCTCAATAAATGTAGTTAAAGCAAGTTTTACACCAGAACTCACTGCCACCATCTTTTTTTACTTTTTCCATCTATGGTTCATACTGTTAAATGTGAAAATAAGCGATTCTGAAATGATAAAAAAATGAAATGATGTTGCATTTTAAGGCATCGAAAGTGGCACTCTCTGTGTATTTGTGTGCAGAATATAATATTGGACGAGAAAGGAAAACTCTACGAAATGACGTCGTTTCAACGTTATGTGCCCACTGGGCGTGATCAAATAGGACACCTAAAGGTACGGAATTGTTTATAGATACAATCTAAGACAAGATTGAAACCGCGAGATTCAGTTGAACGAATCTTTCGAAGCCATATGCTTAAACTAGTTAGATAAGAAAAACCCAACTAACTGACCTGAAAACAAAGAAGGCGAGTAAACTAAAAGTTTATTTTCATTTCTGTGATAAAAGAGTGCCAGATAAGTGGACTTAACTTACTTAAAGACCTGTGGTGGATAAGGACACGACGTACTACATATGTAATAACGTAACTGTTGGGACACTATCATCAATCACTGGAACTATTTTAAGGTGAAAGGATATACTTGCAGGGGAAGCAACTCTCCCATTTTATGTCTTATCTTCCTTCTCAATAGGGATCAATATTTAAAGAAAAAGTTCGATCCACAAGGAGCACATTTTTTCACTAAAAGTAGACCTATTTTAGAGGGATTTGTCGTTCAAGAAAGCAAACAGGATGTCACGTAAAAAGTGTCCGTTTTTGCAAAAAGGCAAAAAAAGCAAGGAACTGTACCCCGTAAAGTACACCTTTAAAGTTGAAAGAATCTGCTGTCACACTTAGAGTGAGATAAAATAAATAAATAAGTAATTCACTGAAAAAAAGAGAGGGGTTAAAAAGGCATAGAATATTTAAAAATAAATTTAAGGCAAAGCGTCATAACATTTTTCAAGGCCGGTGACAACAGCCAGATGCCAATTATAGATTATCAAATAAATGGCTTGTATGTTTCAGTTCCAAATAAAGATGATGATCATTTTGCAGGTCAGCGAAATTTTCACTAAACTGCAAAATGATCATTATCGTTATCAGAGCATTATATTTTCTTTCAAGTCTTTTACGAATGGACCGAGCTTGAAATATCTGCTTGAAAAGGAAATAAAAGCTTCCATGTTGGTTACCTTTGTTGTCTTCGGTGCATATTACATGGAAAACAGACCAATAGACATCTCTTATCCGACCTGACTTTGCACATAGACTAAAAAGACCTGAGAGATGTCCTTGACCAGGGCTAGTTAAGTGCACAAAGAAATCCACTCACATAAGCCTGAAGCAGGAAAAACCTAGACACAAAGAATGTTAAAGTTCATATATTGTATGTAACTTGGACCCGATCGTAATGTAGACCTTTTTTCGCTTTCTTGCGTTTTCAGAACTGAAAGATGTAGTATCCTATGTTTTTCTGCCAAGAATGCTTTGAAAGTGACACTGTGAACGTAAATCACGCTTAAACACTGAATAGGCCTAGGTTGGCCACCAATCTATGGGTCGCCGTTTCGATTTCCCGCTCCTCTGGTCTGATGAGATTTTAACCGCGGTCCCGTCACTCTTTGACTTATGTGTTCATTCACTCATTCACATGACTAGTTCTAACGAATGAGCCACTAACTTATACAGCATGTCAGATTGTGTTACTTTCACTTGTCACTCTTGTATCGAGAGAACATGTATTCGTTTTAAAACGAAAAGTGCCAATCGGCAGGAAACAGAATAAGAGCATTAAGCGGTTTGAAGTTTTACGTGACTAATGATGAAATAAACTGAAATTTCGGACACTGTTACCTAAATTTGATATATCTACTTGTCATTTAGCATGCAAACTATTCCTGCATCTCCACATTCACTTTTCATCAAACTTATGGCAAATCAGCATTATAGGTCCTGATCAGACTGCTACAAGAAATTTTTGTTTTCTCATGAATGATTTAGTGTTTAGAGCAGACCCTGAAAACTCAAATAACTAATGTCGCGAGAAAAAGGAACTGAAATATGTATGTGCAATTTACTCTAAAATCACTCTGCTCAGCTTCGCAAACTGACCAGAAACTTCATTATTAATACTTGTTTCAGATTTTTCTAAAACTATCGTATTCATCAGGCTGTAACCCTTGACATCAGCACAGCTCTCCTTTTCGACTTGGAGAGACGATGTAATGACTCGGTGTCAGAAGTTGCTATGGTTTCTCCTTGAGCCTCCTGGGGAACATCGTTGGTTAATTGGACGAATAAAATTATAGCTCTTAAATGTCCCACTCGAAAGCAAACAAATAAAAGGGAAAGGCTATGCAGACACGGAGCGTCTAGGAAAATGGGGTCTACGAAAGAAGCAAACATGCAACTGCCCAGTGTTCTAGATGGAACAGTATCTAAGCCGTGGTAATATTGTTCTGTTAGCTTATTTTACGTTAGATCAACATCCCTGTTGAATCTAAATTTAATCTGATGTCAAGCTGCAAACATCAGTATATACATAGCGACAATTAAAATCAAAAACTCGTTGAATTCAACTGGGCATCATTAAAGACAGAGATTTTATGCATTTTTACAAAAAATGACGGTACCGTACTTTGTGACGTCACTGTGACAAAATCTTTTCTCATAAAATGTGTATTGTTTATATTATACTATAAAACAATCTTATTGCAAGAAAAAGATGCCATCGGACACAAGTTACAAACAACATAATAATCTTCTCCCTCTCCTATAAATGTGGAGCTAGCCTCAGTTTAAATACGAACTGCACACTGGGGCCTAAACTCCGATACAGCAGCTCTCGCATTAAAAGAGCTGGGAATACTCTTTATTAAGCTAATTAGAGTTGTTTTCTATGACGATTTGAGGATTTTTGGATTATTTCATAGTTCCTGAGAAATCTTTTATGAACTTTTCATCAGTGGCCCATGTGGAGAGAAAGAAAAATTCGAACTAAAGAACAAAAATAAATTCCAAACGCTTCAGCCGGTATCTGAGACTGTTAATGTTGCCGTAGTAGCCTAGTGCAGTTCTGTTGTCTTTACATAGATTATTATGGTGCCTGTGCTGGTACAATAGAGTTTACGGAGGAGGAATTGTAGATGCCACTGGTTTATAACACTGTTTAGAGGTTTTGAAGTAGCCTAAATATGGTAGAGTATTCTCGACACACGTCTTATCATTGTCGGTGCTCGTATACGAGTACTGCCCAAAGACACGTTGCTGTAGTTTGAGCTGCCACCATATTCTGCTTTGCGGTCTTGTATTAGAGTCTTCGTTGTTTTGTTGATATCAAAATATCTGTATCAGTGTTGTATAGCTCTCATACAAATTTTAAGAACAGGTCTGATGCGGAACCGCCAAGTCCACTTTTTGCTAAGGATGAATGCCCATTTAAGCACAATTTAAACCTATTCTGCTACAGCTGACGGCTTATGCCTGATATAATACCTTATCATAGCAGCTTTAATATTGACAGAAGCCATCTCTGCAGCAGATGTCATTGTAAACCTAAATTAAGTTGATTTTACCAGAAGCTTCACTGATTTGACTATCATCAATTTTGCACAAAGGTGCTGGCAGAATGGGAAATACTATTGCTGTCCCTGAACAGTCTGGTCTTGGTCTACAGTGTTTGCCCAGACATTCCTGTCCCAATATTTAGTGAGGTGGTGCAAGTTTATATTTGCTTGTAAGACCACATTCACACCTGTGTTTTATACCACTTTGAGTAAAAATCCAAGTATATGCATGTACATGGTAAACAGTAAAATGAATAAAATGAAGAGGGAAAGATATCAGAATCCAATGATGTCTATGCAAAGAGATATATTGATAAGCATCAGTTCTGCAAAGCCTATACTGCCATGGCGAAAGCCAGTCAACAAGTTCTTATAAATAGTTTGAAAACTGTTTCTCAAGACCTTCAGTATTGCATATGTCCTTTATTCAAGGTCTTCTGAATAGCTGTCTTTAGGTCCAGTTTCCACAAATATCTAGTTTGAGTTAAGAAACCAGTTCAAATATTTCAACAGTAGAGTATTAGCATTGGAATCATGAAGTTCAGAATTTGGCCTTTTTAAGGAGTCATAGGATGCATGGCTTCTAAGCATGTATTTACGCACAATTAGCCAGGTAAGAGATTTTGAACAGTGCATTGATTGCACATGCATAGTGTGCTAAATCAGACAGGTGCGACATCCCTTATTCAGTGAATAAACCTTACCACCACTGAACTAGAAAGTGTAAACAGTTTAAGACCTATAGTAGTAGCTCAAATTGGTTTCAGGAGGATTCTGTGGAGTTTTGAACTTGGATGTCATTATACGTAGAGCTTTCGTAAATGCGGAAGCTTGTATATATCACAATTGTTAGATATCTTGCAGAAGCTTAGGCTCCTCTATAGTTTCTCTGAAGATTTTGGAGTAATCTGAGCTGGTATCACTGTCCACAGACTCGTTTATTTGCATTCCGTTTTATTTATAGTATTCTCAATTTTTTGAAATCTATATGAAGGCACAATGTCATTACATATATAATAACGAGCACTGCGAGATGGCTGTGAAGCAGCCATCGAGCAGAGCTCGTATCTAGGTATCGCAAATACCATCAAGTATAAGTCTATGGAATCTAATTTGCGACGACCACCTTATTGGGTTCTGAGTTTTGCAGTCGTGCAATTGAAATTAGTGCAAAAAATGGGGAACCAGTGTCTTTTCTCCACACAGGATTTAACGACTGGTTTACATTTTAACAACTGGGATATGCTTTTAGCCAGCAATAACTCGTGAAGCAGTCTGCCATTTACGAAACGCTGAATGTCACATGATTGATACAGCCAATCAGAGCCCTCTCAAGAAGTCGCTGGCGTGAATTGTAAACAAGGCGGCAGAAAGTTTTATTTTGAAACCAACTAGTAACAAACCGCCTCGGAATCAAGGTATAAACGTGTATATTATATGCCCACGTTCAAGACTTGAAACGGTCACCAAATCGACCAATATCATGGCACAACTAGGCCAGTTCAGTGGTTTATTTAGCGTCTGGAAACCTCGATCAAAGCTTCACAACATCATGGGATTTCGCGCACAAGCGGTCCGTGTCATGGCTCATGCCATCGTGCAGCTCTCCGTCTCACATTGGTCACAACCTGGCTATAGAGCAAGGTACAACAAAATAGACGATGGTAGGTCTGATATGCGGTGAACCTTGAAAAGAGGGTGCAACTAGTCCTGTAACGATGACAGTGCAAATAGAAACAGAAAAAAATGTTGACCTGAACACTGTTGTTCAGCATAGTTTCTAGACGTATCAGCCTTCGTTGGGCCTTCAGAGCCACAAAGAAAGGTAAAACCCAGCTATTCTACAAGGGCACTGTGACAAAATAACGCCAAACTTGAAAATCAGGGAAATTTGCCATTGTAATTTTCCATTGTCACTAGTTTTCACGACCTTTCTTTCTTTCTTTCTACCGATACTTCCTCGGTCAATTTTGACCATGATGACAGGTTTTTGGTGTGGCGCATAAGTTGTCACAAAAAAATAAATAAATAAATAAATAAATGAATTTGTGACATAGCCACCAGCAGATTAAAACTATTTACAAGAAGTCCTCAGGGGCAGGCATTCCATGCCTAACCCCTGCTCTACCCTAGGATATTAAATTTTGGCCTTAAACCCATCAACTGTCTCCGAAGAGACAGCTTCGGTTGTAAGGCCATTCCAAGTTGCAATTGTCCTGGGGAAAAAAGAATTCTTAAAACCGTCCGTGTAAGCGTTTGGACGGTGGTACTGGAATGGGTGGGACCTAGTTCTCCCGCTCCCTTCACCGACCTCAGATAGGTACTTATTCTTATCTACAATGGCAAGATTATTATGAATTTTGTAGAATAGAGACAGAGAAGCCTGCTGTCGTCTTTGCTGCAGGTCTGGCCACTGGAGTTCTTCTAACATTTCTCCCACATGACTTTGATTGCGCCAGCGCCTACAGGTCCAACGGGCAGCAGTCCTCTGTACTTTTTCTATTCTGTTAATATCAACTTGATGATGGGGCATCCAAACTGGCGCTGCATATTCTAATTTGGGCCGGACCAGAGTTTTATATGCAGCAGCCTTGATAAGTTTGGGTTCCCTAGTCCCTTAAAATCAATGTCGAGGTATTATTATTATTGGCTGGCACATTGCCGTCTCTTCGCTAAAAGGAGTGGCTGTAGTGTAGCGGATAACACGCCAGACTACCAATCTAGTGGTCGACAAATCGATCCCCTGCTTCTCCGGTCTTTCAGATGAGACTTTAAACCGAGGTCCAGTCTCCATATGACTTTGTTGGTGGGACGTTAAATCCGAGTTCACTCGCTCACTTTTCGCTAAAAATGGACTTGGTATACCAAATGCCGACCGTGAATCCAAGCCGCTTAAACTTGGTTTTCCTGTGATGACCAAGGAAATTCCTACACAGCATTTGGAAAATCATACAAAAATGTGTTTTAAAACCACCATCATTTGACTGACAAAAAGTTCTAAAAACCTTTCTAAATCTCACTTTTTTTAATATTCGTTGGCAACAGCCGGTTGCAGGTACTTAACAAATGCTTAAGTGTTCTGAATGAAATATTGGGAAACTAATTTGATGGTTTGGTTTGGTTTGGTTCAAGGCCACAATAAGCCGCGCTGTCTCACTTGTATAAACTACTATAAGTAAAGTCAAATGACGACACATACCAGGTGAATGTAAAATACGGATTTATTTTTGCAACTAGGCCCTATGTATTCTGGGCGAGGCGTCATACTGTAACAATGAAAAAGAAGTGTGTGAACATGTGCGTCTGTGTGTCATTTTCTTTTCTCATCTATTCCCGCAACCTCTGTCTATCTATGCACATGACATCAAATTCAAAACAATGTCATATTGACGTTGAAGCACCGCCCTACTGTTGCATCAAAATCAGCCTGGAGGCTTGTTTCTTCATTCCTTTTTTCTGGTCCCACCCTCCCCCCTCCACTCCTGCTCAATCATACAATCATTGGGCTGCGTCACATGAAAAAATGCCTATTGACCAATGCAACCAGTAAAGCTTCAGTCTCGCCTGCACCTGCATGCAGTCTCTTTGCCCCATATTCAAGGAAATCATGCTGATTAGACTTGATGAATGTGCAGGCTGATCTGAGTCTTCAGTAAATTTTATGCATATGTTCTTATGACGTGGCAGTTTTGAAAAATGAAAGTAAATAATTTTCTCAAGAAAATCTCTTTTTCATTTCATGAACTAAAGAAATATGTATTGTTCAGATACAGCGAAAGTTAAAAAATATCAAGAAAATTTTCATTGAAAGTATGATTGAGCTGTCAAAAAAGATAGAAAAAAGAAGAAAGGCAATAATAACTAAATATGTTTGACTAATCAACGGTTACAATGAGGATTGACTAATCAACGGTTATGAGTGGGATTGCTTATACCTTATCCTACAATCCAACGCGCATGTGCTCAAGTCTTGACTGAGTCAAGTGCTTTCGAGATCAACAAGATGGCAGTATTGAAACTTCTGGATGAATTCTTTGCTTTTTACTGACTATGCAGATGTGAACGGAACAATATAGATAGAATGCTGGTAATAATTGCTGAATCGCAGTGGTAAGCATAGCAGTGTAATGATTTGCTATGTAACCGATTTGCTATGCTTGATATTTTGGCATCGGTAGAACGTAATACAGCCAACTAAAAAGAAAAAAGCTGTCCAATAACAACAAAAAATACGAATAGGGCCAATTATGTTCTTCATTGTAGAACTATGGGTTTCATTGATAGAGACCGATCCCTTCAGCTTATTGATGAAGTCTGCCGGAATTAGACTGTGATATTAAGGTGCATTACAGTGCAAGACATTGTGTGAATGTGTGTTGGTACAATGATTTATTCACTATTTTGGGAATGGTGCCGGTTCCGACGGCATTTGGGGAAAAGCGCATTGTAATCTCCTACAATTTGGAATTTTGGAAATATGGCAAGCCATTTTACTATTTATTATGGAACGTGGATATCTCATTTATTATATCAGATATGTAATATATTTTATAAGATATCTTATTTATTACATAAGATGTCTTATATATATATATATATAAGAAATCTTATATAGTATATTAGATATCTAATATGCCACTTAAGATATCTAATATAACATATGAGATATCTTATATCCTTTATAAGATATCTGATAAAGGATATAAGATATCTTATATAGGGTATGAGATATCTTATTTAATTTTTAATATAAGATATCTTTTATGTTATATGAGATATCTTATATGTTATATTAGATATCTTAATTGGCATATTAGATATCTAATGTAACATATAAGATATCTTATATATTATATAAGAAATCTAATATGTAAAATAAAAAAGATATCTCATATTCCATATAAGATATCTTATTTCCTATAGAAGATATCTTATATGTCACATAAGATATCTTATATACTATATAAGATATCTAGTATAGGCATATTAGATAGCTTATTTGACTTTTCCATAAGACACAACACAATATATAAGATATCTGATATAGCATATAAGATATCTTATATGACATATAAGATATCTTATTTAGTAAATCAGATATCTTATGTCACATATAAGTTATCTTATATAGGATATGAGATGTCTTATTTAATTTTAAATATAAGATATCTAATATAATATATTAGATAATTTATATAGTATATTAGATATCTAATATGCCAATTAAGATATCTAATATAACATATAAGATATCTAATATAACATATAAGATATCTTATATGAAAAATTAAATAAGATATCTCATATCCTATATAAGATATCTTATATCTTATATAGGATATAAGATATCTTATATGTCATATTAGATATCTTAATTGGCATATTAGATATCTAATATACTATATAAGATTATCTACTATGCATAATAAATAGTAAAATGGCTTGCCATATGGAAACCCTTTATTAAGTCTCAAGTGGTGGGATAGGGGACATGATACTGAATATATAGTAAATTTACAGTCAAGTATTGCTATATATCTGCTATTTCTCTAAGCAAGCAAGTAAATGTATGCTTGTAAGATGGTCCCTAGAAAAATTCATTCTGCAGTTGGGAATTTTTCAACTTGCAGTTGGGAAAAAAATACATTTTGAATTGGGACTGGTGCTGTTTATGGGCATCACTTATGTAGAGAAAAAAAATCACTGTGGTATATATTTTCAACTTTTACAGCCTAGCTGTAGAAGTGGCACCATCTTTTAGCCAAGGGTATACGTGAGCCCCTGCTCGCTTGCTCTAGTTGGTATTGCACAGTCTCATTTTGACCACTTAGAAAAAGTGTGCAAATCTTGAACTCTGGGCTTTGGAGATAAATAGAAAATCAAAACTTCGTGACTAAAAACCATGATGTTTCACAAGTTCAACCTAAATCAATGATATATGATATGAAGCTGGCCACCAGGTCACCATTATTGTGTATTATGGGTGCTCTAAGCAGCTGCAGGTTTGAGCCAAAAAGCCAAGCTCTCTTTGCAGATGATCATGTAGTTTTGTTTTCTAGGGGATCATACATTTTGGCAACAATTTTGTACAACTGATTTAGTTGAAAATGACTGAAATAAACTTGACTGGCTGTACAATCCATGTGAAAAAAGCCTGTCAGTTGATTGTCTAATTTCTGACAAAAGAAAGCTAAACAGACAATTTCCATCGTTAAATGATACCAAGTATGCATTTACAACAGTACATTCATATACTTCGAGGAGTTGGTGTCACTTAGAAGGCAATGCCTTAATTTCATATTTAGTCAGAAAAACATACAAACTAATATATTTTGCCCAGTTCATGCTCAGTAAAGTTGCAACATGATGATTCACGATCAATCTCAATGAAAAATGCAGTTTAAGTCTGATTAAGTTGCCCAGTGTTCATACAACATGTAGTCAAATCTGTCTTAAGGGGTCATTAAGGGGCCTCACAAAAACTGGCTGCAGAGTCATGGCAGACAGGTGTACACTTAATAGAGGTTCATTGTCCTCTGAGGCCCCATAAGATAGGTGACCCTTAACAGAGTTACCCTTGAGACAGGTTAGACAGCATTATTTTTTTATACAATTTCATTATAACAGCAGATATCAACACTTACTTAAAAGATTTCGAGAGGTAGGCACTGATTAAATTTGATATTCACATTTGATAATCAGACAATCAGTGACTGTCTAGAGTTTGTGTCAGTCTTATGTAACTGTCCTGCAGTTGGTGCTGTCTGTTTTAAAGATACTAGGTTCAAGTCCTAGAGGACTGCATGTTAGTTCTGGCACATATAACACTAGACAGCAATATCCAAATTGCAGAATGCATTCTAAGATAAGAATGAAATATGTTTAAAATGTTCCAATCCTTAGCCATATGGTAAGATGCCTCATAGGAAAGAACGAGAAGTAAATACTTATGGGCTCTAAGGGAAATTACTTTTGATTTTGTACTAACAGTGTATCACACTTTAAGATATTACATAAATATTTTTTTTCTTCAGTTTGGTGGTTTCAAAATGGCGAAAATTGCAAGACCGCTAACATTTCTGCACTATCTGAATCGACATACCTGTAATTGCTTATATGTTAGTTATGAGAAAAAATTGCCAGCAGTGCTCGTTTTGTAGGTAGCGCCTATTTATTTCATATTAATTTGAAGACTGTAGAGTTCAGGTATGAATTGTAAGAAAAGTTTCTGGTACGTCATGGTAAAAGCTATGCTTGAAATGAATGATAAATCAGTTATAAGGTGATTGGTTTATTTTCAGTTTTTGAAATCTTTACGAAGACACCATTTCATTACATAATGATTTGAAGGTATGAAATGTCAAAAATAAGTTTCTGTAAGGTGCACTTCACAACTCGTTAACACCAAGTTAAATCAGTTATTAGGAGAAAGTTTACTAAAATTATATGTGTTTATCAGAATAATCCGTACTTGTGTGACCATTTGGAAGTCAGAAGAACAGACTTGACAACTGCAAGTTCGGGTTGACTGCTTGTGATTATTTAGATTTTATGAGTTCGGACTTATGATTTTGGTATCTTGACCGCTGTACCTTTGACACTGAAAAATGCAAAATCCGCCATGCCACCGGAGAGCCTGTAATGGTACTCTGTATTGCAGAAAGTGCGTATAAGATCAAAAGTCACGAAGAAAAAGTAAATCATACTACATTACCCGATAAAACGTAACGGGCAATATTTTATGGCATCTACACAAACTTCATGACATAAGACTGGTAAAGTGTCTATATTTATGGCGAAAGGACGCGTCTGATAATAGCTCTGGGATATTTTCTCTTACTGTAAATGGTAAAGAATCAAAGCATGAGTGAATGACTCTTTAGAATGTCCACCAAACGCTTTAAAGATTTCTAATATGAACGTATAAATTTACTACTATATGTCTATTTATAAACAAGAAAATTAATACACGATATGCCTATGAACATTTTATGCCTGAAATTCGTTTAAAGTACATGAAAATATCTTCAGCTTATAGAAACGAGGAAAAGAATTTATATGCATATGACTCTATGGATAAAACGGTAAATATTCTATAAATGAATATTTTAACATTAAATCTAGATTAACATGGTATTTTGGTAACGTAGACTACATTAATGTTAGTAATATGTATAACATGTAATACGTTTAATAGCTCATGCTTTTAAAAGCTTGATATATTTGTGTGTATACACTATTATCAGAGCAGTGGCTAATGATTAAATCTACCAAATCTAGTTTGACATGCACAGTTAATGTGACATAAGTCTTTCTTTTACGGTAACATAGACAACAGTCTCATACACTGTGCTATTAGTAAGAAACTCTAATAATTTGATAAATATGCACCAACTTTGTTATTCATGGTTTTGTAGCATTTGAATGTCCTTTGAGTATCCTTTCCAAATCCTATAACGTCATTTTTTCCGGATCAAATGCTTTTATCTCTGTCCCCTTTTGCGTTTCTCAATAAGGTGAGGTGGGAGTAATTGACAAAACACATGATTTTATTCATACTTCCTTATATTGTACATTTTCAGTCCCTCTTTCAGAAAATGTAATAAAAGAGGGGGTCGCCGATGTCGATTTCAAGATATCTGACCTCGAAAACGTCAATTTTTCCACTTCCTCGAGCCGACGTTATAATGGCGTTCTATGGAAAACGCATTTTTTTGCTCGTCACTCTTGGATAAAAACCTTCATTCTGAGAAAACAAAACACATTTTTTTTCTTCAAAAACTAACACAGTATGGCTCAATGATAGAAGTTTACACTAAAACAATAAAAATAGTAGGTCGCCGACCTTACTTTCGAGCTATTGTGCATAAGATGCCCGGCTTGCCGTCTCTTTAGAGTGAAATGTTAACGTTGCGCATAGTGACGTTAACGTTACTTAACTTTTCGCGCCACATATAAACTATCGCTTTTTGTAGACTACCGGCAAATTTGTCTGGAACTTTTATCACTCATGATTGTCATCGTCGGGAAAGAGCCAGATTATGGCAGATGTACAATTTTCCCTCAATCTCTGCATAAGCCGTCTTAATTTAACTATTTTTAATTTAAAAGATCGAAAACATTGCCATAATGCCCTCCCATACAGTTGACACGCACCCGAGTTGTCAAACTCTCAGAAGCAACAACTTCAGGGCGGGCTTCCACGTGGTATGACATTTGAACAATTCCCTTGTCCACTTTTCGTTTGTGCAGTGTAAGCCAGTCAAGTTTTCCAGTTCCTTACCCGACCCAAGAAAGAACCTATAATATTCTGCACTATAACCTAGCGTTCCAACGACTGGACTTAGGTGACTCTCTCTCTCTCTCTCTCTCTCTCTCTCTCAGTAAAAATGATAGGCAGCTTGGATTCAGTTTAGTGTTTAGCTAGGAGATACAATAAAACAACTTTCTTATGTACACTTGAAACAGAAAGAGGAAATAAAAGACAGAAACGTGAAAGAAAGGCGTGGAAAAGGAAACGCCAAATGGTTTTGAGCTGACAGAACAGATCGACGTTGAATTGTCGTATCAACGTCGATAAAAGATTTTGACGAGATTGCATCGACGTTGATACGGCTGTCTGGCGTTGTTCAAATGCTAGGGACATTCTAAGAATTTTAATATAACTGAAATTTGGCATAACTTTTGCTGATTAGTATTTTAAGTGCGGGTGCCGTATGAAAACGACTGTCTATGGCTGCTACCATGTTAACTGTAAAGTACGTGGTCAAAGTGTAGACAATGAACTGACTACTCATTGTACGATTCTGGATTCATTTCACGAGGCTTTGCTACCGTATAGAAATTCGTAAATTATTGCAGCTCAACAGCTCCGAACTCCGTCTAACATACTAAGGAGAATCTGTCAGAGAGCAGCTTCCTCCCCACGGAAAACTAGCCATACTTTTTTTCAGTTTCTTCTCTACAGCACTTTCTACTTCCATTTCTTGTGGTATAAAATTTGAAATAAAATATTACTGCAATTCAACAGCTGCAAACTCCGTCAAGAAAACTGATAAGAAACTGTCAGCTATCCCAAAAGTAGTCTTCCGCACGGAAAACAAACTATATATTTTAGTTTCTTCTCTAGTTTAAACATACTTTTTATTATCTTTGTACACATACGGGTTTCAAGTTCTCTCAATATTAGTTATGCTACAACCCTTCCCCTAAAACATGAAATACAATAACCAACATGGCACAAATGTAGAACTGCAATAATATATAAAAAGTTCCCTCTCTCCGGCACTTTCTATTTCCTTTAAATTTCACCCAGCGCTCAGCCTCTTTGCATTTTGTGAGCAGACCATGTAGTGATCACAGAAGCGGCTAACGTTGACGCCATCTTGGTTTTATCAAACGGAACGTTTGACGTCATTACGTAACGCAGAGACAGAAACTGCCGCAAGGCGGCGCTGAATTACTCCCACCTCACCTTAAATGATGTGTAAGGTGACGTTATAGAAACCATTAAAACTGATAGATAAAAGTGCCTTTTTATACTTCAAACGGATCCGATTTACGAAATCAACAGTTATTTTCTTCGCTTTTAACTGAATGTGTGCGCACGGCCCGCATTGAAAAAAGTATAAAACCAATTCATTATTCAAAACACCGTGATGGAAGAACAGAGCCACGGACCAATGGACAAACGTTAACGAGTAAAACCTCTATATCAGCCCCTTTTTCCAAGATCTTCACATCCCACACTTGCTGCAAGAAGCACAGCAGACCTTGCCTACCTTAAATAATACTACTAGGGCGCTACAGTGCATTAAATAGATCCGGTACATTTGTTCAATCCTGCCGCCTTGTCAACTGTATGTCATGTCTTCATAGATTTAAAAAAGGGGCATTCGTCAGGGTATGGCATGCAGCCTTATGGGTTACCATGCGGAAGTGCAATATCATTGCAAATCTAGTTCGCGCAATTAAGCATCTCTATGATTAGACTATAAGTCCAGTTCAGATAAATGGCAACATCGGAAAATGGTTCATAACAACAGTTCGAGTTAGTCAATGATGCCTTCTCTCACCCATACTGTTCAAGATTTTTATCGAAATGAATAATCTGATGCTCTGGAAGAATATTTGGGAAAAGTGAGCATAGTTGTAGATCATGTTAAAAGGTCAGAAGCTGAGAAGTCACAAGCTTCAAATACCTAGGAGCAATTATCATATGGTGGCTCAAATCTGGAGGTTCTCTGAAGGACTGAATAAGCCACTGCACTCCTTACTTATGCGCTCTCTTTTCATACCCATATTTCTGTATGCCTGTGAGTCATATAGACTTGGACAGAAGAGTTTGAGGAAAGAACGCAGGCCTTTGAGATGACATGCTACCGAAGGTTACTGAACATCTTGTACAAGGACCATGTCACTAATGAGGCTGTTCGTAGAATCGTCCAAGCAGCAATTGTACGAACTCCTGACCTGGGTCAAGAAACGAACTGAGGGTTTGGCCACATCTAAAGGTGTTATGGCCTAGCAAAGACGATTCTACAGGGCACAGTCAATGGAAAAAAAGAAGAGGTAGACAAAAGAAAATATTAAGGAGTGAATTGCGATGGACTTTGCTAGCACAACTAGGGCAGCTAAAGACAGAATTATGTGAAAATGAATTGTTATAAAATCATCTATGGTGCCCCTATGACATTGTAAGGCTATAGGATAGACTAGACTAGACTCTAGTTGATGGCCCTTCAGTTGTAGATACTGCATGAAAGGTAAATGGTTAGGCTTTGACATTTGAGCTGCGACACGACAGACTCAACAAAGTGGCATGTGCTCCCAGCTATGACTCAGATTAGCCTGGGCATCAGCCCAGTCTGATCACAGTCTTTTCTGTCCGCAGAGAGCTAGCTTAGATCCATCTACCCTTCGACTCTGAACAGTCCGGGCGGACGCCCAGGCTGATCTGAGTCTTCGCTGAGCGTAAATGCTACTGTGTTGGTTTTGTCGCGTCGCGGCTCATTTCAATCACTACCATCCTCTACTCCAGAGAATGGAGCTTCACAACGTAAATACTGTGACGACAGTGCAATTTCTGTCCGTTACTGTGAGCCTTGTGATCATGTTAATGGACGCAAATGTTTTGCTTTGTTTAGAAATATTGTTTAATATTTTAGTTTTACCACATTATTGTACCTGTAGAAAAATTATAGCATGCAGTATTTCAGACTTGTGCGGTGAAAAATAAGAAAAAAAAACAAAACAAAAAAACATGGGCATTAAAAAATTGCATACCTTCTTTTGCCTTTGAGTATTGGATCGTATCTAAGAAATGAGTCAGAGAGAGCGAGAGACTAACTCGGCTCTTACGGCGAGTTTATTTTCCCTGTACCGCTTGATAAAATTTCCGAGATAGTTTGCGAAAATCGAATGCGGCACAAAGCCCTGAAATTTGGAATTTCCGGAGCAAGGCCTGATTAAGGTTTTCCAGTTTTTAGTTCAGCGAACGTTTCTTTAGATCTTGTATCACTTTGCAAGACCTACTATTTCATTTATGCTAATGATAATTGCTTTTCCAATAAAGATAACTCAGTCAAATCCCGACAAATCCGTTCGTAAAGCATTTACACAATGCTCGTGACTATATTAAGCGGTCTACTCTGCGTATGAGCAATTTGCAAAGATCTTGTAAACATGTATTTCAGAAAGTTAGGGAAGCAGTCTCTTACCAAGCTGCCTATGTTCACAGGCTGGTCTGAGCCGTCAAAGTTACCATTGTTTAAAGACAGTTTTTGTCATGACAAGAAAAGATGAAACTTCTCGATAGGTCTGGAGGTTCCTCCAAGATGTCTGCTGATACAGAAATAGCTGCCTGTTGAAAAACAAGCTGGGAAAGATGAGCTGTAATTACTCTAAAACTGGGACAATTTAACAAACTAATGTAATTCTACTAAATCTGAACAGGCTGAAACTCCCTGGCGTTTTGTCAAACATCATTGCCGACTTGAAATATACCTAGTCTAACAAGTGGAATAAGAGTCTAAACACCTATTATAAGAAATAGCGGCTGACCTTCTTTGTCGAATATTGCGTCATAATAACCGGGAAAAATATAGCGGACAAGTTTTATCATGCAATAAAGTTAATTTTTTTTTCTGATTCCTCAATGAGCAATGAAATCTAAGAAAAGGGAACAAAAAAATAAGAAAACATTGAATTTTAACCATATATGTATATGACATCGCGAGTGGGTCATTCTGGATGCCAACTACTCTTTCAACAAGTGTTTCTTTTTCTTTAAGAATGGAAGTATGAAACGGCGTAGGCATACTAATTCTCATAAATGCCCGCGAAATTCCATAGAGGAAGCGTTGATAATGATATTTTCATATACGTGTTTATAAACTAATGTGCAACTATCCCTCGCTATTACTAATTTAACCTCGCTGTTTGTACAGGACAACTAACTTGGTTTAGAATTATATTTTCATGTTATGGAAGGGAAGCATGTTAAACCTGCACCCACCGTACCAATTACGCTTGTGAGTCTGTGAAGGATTGTACATTAAAAATGCAATTGAATCACTGAGAAACCGCTGAAAGGAAATTTAAAAAAGCTTCACAGAAAGATAAAACATCGCGCTCAAAATAAAGGTTAGTAGTAAAGGGTGGCACTATGGCCCCCTTCGTCCGGAGACTAAGTCCGCAGCCTGGGGCAGTCTCGGGCCGGGAGGGGGCCATAGATGCCACCGCTTTAGTAAGCTTGAAAAGGCTAGTTTGAAATAACTTAGTCTTTTTTCAGGGGAAAAGTCTATGTTAAATGGCATAGGAGATGTCTTAAGAGGCTATACAGTAATATGCGTCTGCTATGAGTCTCTTGGCCCTGTATCTCAAGACCTCACTATACCAGAGGCATAACTCTATAGCGTCAGTTGATGGTATGAGTTGCTGTGGCATACTCTTGTTCATTCTGTTCAATTTCTGAGGCTTTACAGTAATATGCGTCTGCTATCAGTCTCTTGGTCCTGTATCTCAGGGCCTCACTATACCAGAGGCATAACTCTATAGCGTCAGTACTTGTTCCTTGGGGATTATAAAATCTTGTATCTCAAGATTTTAATGTTCTGGACTGAAATTATTTCTTACTAGCCTTCTAAAGTTTACCTGAAAAAATAACAACGACTGTATTTTTTCAATAACAGAACTTTAATTACCCCGCTAACGAACTAACTGACGATTGACAAAGGATTAGGGTCGTCCCTCTGCCATCGTTTACAAACATATTTACAACATCGTATACATTGGATATTTCTTTGATAAACAATTGGTATATCTTAAGCATTTACAACTTTGAATCCTATGTTCAAAGAACTGGTCTGGTGGCGTTATTGTCTTTTTCACTGATAAGTATAGTCTTCCATAATTCAAACTGAACCACATTTCAATGTCTCTGTCATTTTGGTATGGATCTTCTCCTGTTCCCATCAGGTTCTCGTGAATGGCCGTCTTCAGATCTAGTCCTCTGCTTAGCTGATGTAATATGTAGATACAATACATTCCACACACTTTACTCCATGGACTCTGAAGCATCTCTGTATTTTCTATCCACGTCTTGGTATTTCTTTGTATGAATGGTAGAATGTAGTCTTCTAATGGTGGTTGTCCATATGAATCGAAGTAAATCGCCTTGTCATCTTTGAAGTATAAGGCCACCCAATGTTCTCCTGGTTGGTCCGAGTCATCTGTATTAATGATGTATGCTTTCACATCCAATGGCTTCTTCTGTGGCAGGAGATCCTTCGAGACAACTTTGGCGTTCAAATGCATAAGTTGAGACGCCTTGGTCAGAAGGGCCGTCAATTCTAGCGTATTCATCTCTGTTGTAGGAGTCTAAGATTCTCAGTTCCCAGTATTTTTTCCAGTCTTCATTCAGTGGAGAGCAGTATTGGTTTTTCTTCAGAAACATCCAGTTTTTATAGGCTTCCACGGCTTCTTCCGGCGTGAGATGACTCATGCCTCTTGCATCTCCAGTGTCTTTTAAGCCAAATTTTAGGCACAGTTCATGGTTCCAGTCTTTGATGACATCGTAGATGTTGAGACATTCTAATGCCGGTTCGTGATAGTGTAAGTCTCTTATCCAATCATCTCCGGCTCCTAGACAGAGCATGTGATTTTTCTGGCTGGGATGATCTATTCTGCAACCTTCACACTCGTGTTGAGCATATTCTCTGACAGCTATTCTCAGGTTCTTTAGCATTGCAAATATCAAAGCAGTCTTGTCTTTGCCAATAAATGTTTTTGGTGGTGACACATCAAATTGTTCTAGCAGTTTTCCATTTTTATCACACACAGATCTGATCTTTGGGTGTAACAGCTGTTCAAGTTCGTCCTCCAAGGAACCAATTTCGTCAGAGTAGGATCCATGTAGTTGTTCGTAGCATTCCACTCTAAACTTTAGTTCTTGTTCTACAAAGTATCCTTTGTTCATGGTCTCAGTAGTCTGTGATGACTTCTCTCAAACCGTTGATTTCTATTAGGTTGTCAAACTCTGCATATACTATGACGTTGATGGTCTTGCCGAGTGCTCTAGCAAACTGAAGTTCCACTCGCAGGTTGCCGGTTTTTATAGGATGTAGATGGCTCTGATCGGCTCCTTGGTCTGGCGTGAAATCGTATCCCCAGAAGCAGTATCCACCTTTGTAGTCGTCGTAGTCGATGTTACAATTCTGAATCTGATTTTGACTGCCCAAAGCTTGATACAGAGACATGTAAGATCTGAGATATTGATCCAAGTTAAATTTCGGTTCAAATGGTTTTCCATAAATGCTGTGACCGTCACAACTCACTTTAAGTTTGCTGAGACCGAAATGTTTGAAGTTGAAAGGATTTGTGGCGAACGATCCATTGAATGTTGCATTATCTACCATGCCAATGAATAATCGTTTTGGAAGTTGTCCCTGAAACAAGTGGTCCTCGACTTTTGATCTAAGACCGGTGCCTATGGTAAATGTCTTAACTTCTACACGCCGTATGGGAAATTTGGCATTGTGATGTGCAATAGTTTGATTGAGATCATTGGCTATGGCTGGCAAAAGTTGAACATTGCGAACTGATAAGACTGCTGCATCGATCTTAACCATAACAGGGTACTCATCCTTAGACATGATACAAAATTGAGGAGAAGCACGATTGAGACGAAGTCTTAATTCTATTCCATTAGGTAAATATTTTTCCTGCATGGCCAAATCTAGATGTAAACGCCCTTGAAGTTCCTTAGGGTTACTTAGTTCAAAGGGGGTTATACGGGCTGTTACATTGCCATGACCAAAATCTTCAAAGTAACCAGGTTCATCTTCGTACCAAAATTCTGCAGCTTTAAGTTGATTGTCTTTCACATCAGATCCAAAAGAAAATAAGTTTTCAATGTAAGCCCTGTAGGGATACGTATCCATATTACTGGTCACCAGTTTATTGTTAAGATATAGATCAATTCCACTAAACATACTGTGAAAGAAGTTGTTGATGGGAGCAACTTTTTTATCGTTCTCAAGATTGTCACCGTTTGCTCTCAAAATCCTGAATTTCAAGTACAAATAAGTTTGTGATAAATCAGTGTAATATTCCGTATGGCCTGGTACCACAAATTCGATGGGTGCATGATAACTGTCTAGAGAAGCTATGGGATGATAATCTATCCACTGAGAATCTTGCATGGTGGTCAGAGTTGGAGGAACAGTTTGCATGTCTATTTCAGACTTGCTACATTCACAAGATCCACTTTGCATCATTTTCTTACTCAAAAATATCGCGGTCAAATTTTAGATTTGAATATTTTTTCCTAATGGCTCTGTTTACAGAATTCTTTCTGCCTCTACCCTTTTGCAGTTTGTTGTGAACAGTTCGACGATTTGTCTTAGACTGAGTTTTTCTACGTTTCTGACTTGATTTTATACCTCCCGAAGCCAAATGATCCAAAGCAGATTTTCCCAAAGATTTTAAAGCTGATTTACCTCTACTTTTTAAAACTTGTTTGATATTTTGACCATCCAAGATGTCGCGAAGTGCATGAATTCCTTGATCTTTGGCTACATGTTTGATACTTTGTAAACCTGCTTTTGCAACAGGTTTTAAGATTGGCATGACCGTTCTCAAGGCAGTTTTAAACATGGACCCTAAACCATAACCGTACTGTCTCGATACACCTCTGTAAACTGGAAAGTTATTTCCACCCGACCCTTGTTGACACACTACACCACGAGTTTGGAAATACATTTTTTTGGCTAATTATCTTTGAGTCTGAAATGTAACTTGATCAAAGACTTTCCCGTGATAAATGGAATATCTATTCCCGTATCGCCTTTTATACTCACGTGAACTTGATCTATGAATGATTTTGCCACCGGAACGTAATGCAAGTTGACAAACTCTTGATGAGAATGATGAGAGCGTTTTGAAATCTCAAATGGAACAACTTGCAAAATAGGAGCAGTTATGTCACCTACGTAAGTGTAACTGGCAATATCCGAGTAAACGTACAGTTGATTATTAGCCGTGTTTAAATCTACTTCGTATCTAAAAGCATGTCTTTCGTTTCCGATGGGTCTTTCTGACATTTTTGGATTTACCCCTAATTTCTCCCCAAGTAGTTTTGGGAATATCAGTCTGACGACTTTTGGATTGTTGTAAAATATTTTGACACGTTTACTGTTATTGCCATAACTCATTTCTATCGAAGCATTAACACTTCTCAAAGCATTTCCGAAACGTGTATCGATGATGCCTTGTATTTCTTCCACCAAATGTTGTGGACTGCTGTAATTTCCTTTGGGAATTTTCAACTCGTATTCTGCGCAGGTGTTGTCTTCCGTACAATCCTCGCTCATATTTTCTACTCCGAATTCTTGAGCTAAGACTTTATCGTAAAATCTCAAGTAGAAAAAATTGGTTTCATCCGAAATATTCATGATTTGAGTTGGTGTAATCATTTCTACCAAAGCAACTTCCCACTTTTCTTTTTCGATGTTGATGGGATGATCTAATCTGACAGTAAAAGAACTTTGTGTATTGTCAGGAAAAGTCGTCATGGAACTGTCACTTAACAATGTCAAATAAAACCCTGTCATGGTGCTTGTTTGGAAGTTTCTTCAAAACCACTACGTTTTCTGAATTTTAACCCTGGGGAAGGAAGAATATAACCGACAGAGCTGCTCAATAAAATCAACCACAATTCTTTATCTGGACTTTGAAGACTGATTTGAACTAGAGAAGTGATGATGATGGCATAAACGATAATGATTTGAGATAAAAATGTCAATCTATTTTTGGGTAACTTGGCTAAACTTTCAGAAGATTGCAAAGAATCCGTGTCCCTTCTTATGACTGAAGATTTAAAATTCATGTTCGTGTTTTTATACAAGATCGGATTCCAAAATCCAACTGTCAAATTTGGATGGATAACCTTTCCAGTGAACTTTAATTTCTTTGACCCACTTTTTCCCAACTTTTCGTTTACGACGATCTAAGACAGATTCTATTTCGTAAATTTGATCTTTGTCCACACGTTGTAATTCTTGCGAATAAAAAGTACCTTTTATGAGTTCCCCGTCTAGATCTTCTATTTTATAGGTAACGGGACTCTGACTTTGTATGACACCCCTAACCTTAAACAATTCTTGCGTCCAGTTTGGTAAATAACCTTTTTCAAAAGTGCGTTTTGTTTTGTTGATGCGCACAAAATCACCCACTCTTAATTCAGGACTTGCAACTTTTTGCTTTTTGCCGTACAAAATTTGGGATACTTGAACTTCATTTTTGACATCGACAGATGCAGGCGTACGTTTAATGCTGCGATGATAAGCATGATTGTACCCGTGAACTAATTTTGGAAGTACATCGACATATTTCAGTGTACGATTATGAGTAAAATATTTCCACATGCGACTTTTCAGAGTTCTTTGAAACCTTTCTACAATACTTGCTTTTGTTTCTGGATTTTCTGTCGTGAAAAAATGAATATTTTTAGATTTCAAGAACTTTTGAAACTCTTTATTTTTGAATTCCGTACCTTTATCAGTTTGCAAACTTTTTGGAATACGTCCATGTTTCAAAACAGATTTAAAAGCTTCCACCAAAGTTTTTCCAGATTTGTCTTTGATCGGTACAACCCAGGCGTATTTTGAAAATACGTCTATCAAACAGAGCAAGTAACGATATTTGTCGTTATATTTTGCCATACTAGATACGTCCGCCAAATCTCCCTGCCATTGATAATCTATTCCTGCCACCACAGTTTTGCGACGCACAAATTTTCTACGTATGGGTTTGTGCAAAGTGTAAGTTTGTTGTTTTCTCAACCAAGTTTTCACATCGTCAAGTTTGATTTTCTTTGAAATTTTCTTTGCTGCTTTATACAAAGCTTGCAACCCCGTATATCCCACTGGACTTTTAGGATCGTAATAAAGTTTTGATAATAATTTATTCATTGTTCATCATAAGATAACCATTTTCTGGGTGATTCAAACAGTTCTTCTTTTATAGGTTTGATAGAACTGGGTGTAAACATTTCGTCTCTGATATGTTTTCTAGTGGCAGACAAACTTTGAGATAAGTCTTTCTTGATGTGTTTTCTAACCGATTGTGTAACGGGACTTGTTCTTTTTTTAAGAGTAGGCATGCGTCGATGTTTGGTTTTAGGAGTGACATACTCTTCTTCATCTTCGTGCTGAAGAGGAGTACGATGCATCCATTCCCATCGTTTCTTATTTCCCACAAAATCTTGAGGCACGTTCATGTCTCTAAGAGCCTCAGCAAAAGGTTCCCAACCCCTGGGCTCAGTGTCTTTTCTCTGTCTTAAAACATCATTGACTAAATCTATGATATTAGACCCTGCAACCGGTTTGCCATACATCTTAACCGTTCCGTCTTCGTCCCAAGATAAGTTAGGATTATTTTCTAACCAAGATATCAATAATTTAGCTTTCTTTCGCATCGTGGTAGGAACACTATCAAAAATACGTTGATTAATTTTCGATTCAGGCTCTACTGGGAGAGAAAGTTTTGTTTCTGTCAGTGCTTTGCGATGTGCCGTTTTAAATTTATGTAAAGTTTGACCAAACAATTGAGATTTTTCTGCCTCTGACAAATCTTCGTTGGCCATGACCGAAGACAAGTCTCTTTGAAGACTGGCCGTCGCAGAAACATTTGGATCGGGTGGAAGTCTTGGTTTTTGAATTTGTTCTTCTTTCCAGCGTTTCATGTCTTCCCAAAGTTTAAATGGTACCACGGCCATTTTACGCCCTTCCATTGCAATTTTTTTTACTGACCAAGAATAGATCCTAAGACTGAACCAAGCAAAGGTTTTAAAAGTAAACCCAGGAGTGCACCACCTTTCTGATTGAGAATTTTTTTCTTGTTTGCTAGTGCAACACGTTTTGTAGACAATAATCGAATATCATTCTTCCTAGAACGTAATTGTTCTTTCTGAGCTTTTGTGAGTTTGACATTGCCTTTTATAAGATTTAAACAACATTCCCCTACACAGTCTAATATCTCTTTTGGACAATCATTGACAATTTTTTGACGAAACCGATATGGAATGTTACATAGTCCTTCCAGAAAAGGACCATACTTTTTAATCAGTGAACCTCTTTTCTTTTTGATTTGTGTTCTTTTCTTACGTGCAGCCATGATAGCAGTCAAGAATTAAACTAGTAAAATATCATGTTAACCAAGTCCTTTTATAGTGAAAGTTTACGTTTAGCCAACATCTGTTTCATGGCAGCTTCAAATCCATGTTTTCTGGCAGTACGAAGATATTCGTTTGCAGGAGAAGAACTCCTTCGAGGAGAAGCCCTTAGAGGAGAAAATCTAGAAATTTCTAGAGCAGGTGATTTTGCAGCAGTGCGTCTTTCACCAATTTTTCTGAGACTAGAGTTTGGAGTAGAAAACTGAGTAGAAAATGGAGAAGGTGTTTTTGCAGGAGTGAATCTTTCACCTATTTTTCTGATACTTGAACTTGGAGTAGAAAATCGAGTAGAAAATGGACTTGGAGTTCTTAGACTAGAGTTTGGAGTAGAAGGAGTAAATGGACTTGGAGTTCTTGCAGTTGACGGTCCTGCAACAGGAGATGGAGGTTTTCTAGGTTTCTTAATTCTTACAGTGACAAACTTATCGTTCACTTTTATTTTTCTCCTTGATTTAGTCTTAGGGGATTTTTTCCTCTGAGTTTTTTTCTTTGGAGATTTTTTCTTGCCAGTTTTTTTCTTAGACTTTTTAGGACCTTTTCTACCCACTTTCTTTTTCTGAGAAAACCGTCTAAGTATTTTATTACCGTCCCAACGAATGAGAGATCTGATTATCACCCCACCAAAAAACCCACCGCCACCAGGTTTTAGAATGATTTCTCGTTTTGTATCTGCATTTACCAAAGGACTTGCTAGTTTTCTAACATCGTCTTTGCGTTTGTCCATGAATTTTTGAGTTTGTTTTGGTAATTTCATTTTATTTTCAGCTATTTTTCTAGCTGCTAAAGAAAACCATTTGATCATTTCCATCAACCCGGCATTAAGCAAAGTTTTTCTTTTGTTCGAATCATGCTCTCTACTCAAATTGTAGAGAGCCCTGATCAAGTTTGCCGATGCTTTTTGAGCCATGTCTGGTTTCATTCTGATCCATGTAAGACCAAACACACCATTTTATACTGGAAAATACACAACTGGACCTTGTTGATCCGATTTTGTATACCAGTTTGTAAAAATATCTGTTCTAAACCTCAAATGATTTGGTGTGTCTGGTTTTAAATCAATCAGTAAATAACCGTGTGGCTTAGAAGTGGCATCGTTGAAGGCAGACATCAAGTGTGGAGCTTGAAGTTGTTGTGCCAAAACTTTAATTTGCATTTTGTCTCTTGGACTTTGAAACAAAATCAAGTAATGGGCATTCAAACTGATGGTACGTGTCGATTTACTCTGCTGAAACAAGTTTTGTGTGATGTACACAACACTTGCATTTCTGTGATGACCTTTCCTCGTGAACCAAAGTTTAATATTTTCTTCGTCTTTATCGCCCAACATATCGTCAAAGACAATCAAGTGAGTTTCACTCGTGTCTGTGACAATATCGTCGTCGTCATTTGGAATTTCTAAAATAAATCTGATGTTTAAATCTTTGCGTTCTTGCAAGATATTGTACACAGGTTGCCATTCTTTGTAACACCACACGATACGTTGTGGTAAAATATCAAACAAGTCTTCTTTGTACTGAATCAGTTTTTTAACAAATTCAGTTTTTCCCGATCCACTTGGACCCGATATAAAAATATTAGCAGGATGTTTAAAAAACAAACTACCAATATTTTCGTCTTGAACTGTTACCGACATGATTGAAAGATAAAATGAGAAAGAATAATGAAAGACATGTGTATATATAACATATTTTTATTTTTTACAAACAACAAATTGTTTTACTGACATACTTTACAAATAATTTTTCTTACTGAAAACACTGTTTCACAACAGTCTCTGATCTGATTTTCTTTGGTTTACAGTACATATCCATACGGAACAGTTTCACCACTTTTTAAAATCACACGTTTGTCATAAGTAAATCTATATGTCTTAGATTGTCTCTCAGTAGTAATTTTTCTGTCTTTATGTTTTCTTATACGGTGTTGATATTCCACAGATTCTTGAAAGTCCCTCTTCTCACTATGGGCCCATTCCATCATGTTGTAGAAATGGATTACTTGTGAAGTATTGTAATCCAGGGTCAGTCCTTTGACTTTACAGGTAGACTTGCGTTTCCCAGTGTCGTGCTCCACATACTCGTAGCCATAATTCTTCGGTCCCATACCCACAAACTTGGTGATTTTCGCAGTAGGCAGTTCGTCTGTCCATTCGCCGAGTCTGTTGTTGATGATCTCTGGATTCCATAATTCTGGTTTGTGAATGTAGATGACAGAATCCGTATCGAAGTACAACACACGTTTGTCAAGTTGATGCAGGACACTGTATAACTTCAGTCTGGCTTGTGCTGTCACAAAGGATCCTACCACCACGTTGCTGCAAGCATGAGGTTCTACAATCGAGTCCAGATCTTCCCAGTTGACTAACAAAAACTCTTCTCCAAACACTTCGACATTCTTCACTTTCTTCAATGGATTAGTCACCAGTTCAAAGTAGTCAGAAGGATCTGACACATATTCTGTTTTGGTCATGTTGTCTCTCTGTGCTAATTTTCCCCACAAACTGTTTAAACTGATCTTGCTAATTCCACGTCGACCTTTGTTCTTTTCCACCTTCTCTAGTCTGATACCTTCTGCTTCGAAATAGTCCTGTTTGAATTTGATCTTGTCCAATTCTGTCTTGCACCAGTCGGGATATCCACTTGACTCTTGTTTAATCTTCAGGAAAGTATCGATATATCCAGCAAAGATACCTCCTTGTCCAGTTGACTTGTCGTACTGTGAAGATTGGGGAAAATGCCATACTTCGTACACATCTTTCAGCTGGTAACCCAGTTTCATCGCCTCAAACAATTCGATGCTCACCCAAGTTCCCACTAATTCTCTGTCTTCTTCTCTGTCGTGCGTACATAATTTCGAATTGTCAGATGTCTCTGCACAACTTCTACAGAGTGGAAACAGTAATTTGTTGTTGCACTTGTACGGCAATACCGGATGATACAAGTTTCTGGGTGGTAACACTTTACATTTGATCAGTCCAAAATATTGATGTATATTATCTCTGTCGATGTCTTCTTGTGAATAAATTTCTGGATGTCCAATAGGGAAGATTCCGTACTTGCAGATGTATGGATAAAGTGAGCACACATCGATATACTTAATTTCCTCGTCTCCTTCAATTTCGTAGAACAGTCTTGTAGAATTCGTACGTCCTCCAAATAGCGCATCTCTGGGTTTGAGTGGATCCAAGTTGGTAAATTCTGCATCCACCATCTCCTTAAAATCTTTGTCGTCTTGATAATATTGGTCGTAATCGCATTCCCACATTTCTATCACTTGATACCCAGCTCTTTTCAATTTCTCGGTCTTCTCCACAGTCTGTTTGTATAGCTGGTACATCGTCTGGCAGTTGTAAGTATTGATCTTAGTTCTGTCGGGGAAATGTTTGGGACACCCGTGCCAGTAACATCCATGGAACTCGTACACTGTTTCTTTTTCTGGATCGTACCCATCCACATAATGTCCAAAAACTTTCTGTTCACCACCATTCAAAGCGTGACGAATTTGGATGTGATTCTTTCTAGCCACGGCTTGAATCCAGCGCACAGCTTTGATAGAATACTTCTTTTGGTTGGGATAGCCTTCTGGTGGAATGATGGCCACAGAGTTTTCAGGCATGTGATTCTTCCTCCATACTTGGGAACAAGCTTGAGCGATCGTGCATGCATTAGCAAAAGGATCCAAGTCGCTGATATCTATCGATTGTTTTCTAAAACATGCACAACCTCTCCTCAGGATATCCACATCGCTGCGACAGTATTCTTCCATTTCACGTCTGAAGTCAAAGATGGCATTGGATTCCACTTTCTGCTTGTGCCATTCCAGGAAAGCTTCTCTGTCTTTGACCGACATCTGTCCAGGATTATACATCTCCACGGGAAAGTAAGCTCCCACGTAATTCTGGTTGGCATCAACATTTGCCAAATGTGGGAAGTAGCCTTTTTTCATCTCTGTCAATCCAAAGGTATCTGGAAAATTGGCTAATCTCATATGCAGAAAATGATACGAGTCCAAGAACTTGACTTTGGCAGCGGTCATCGTCACGATAGTATTTCCATTCATAATCACATCGGGCTTAAAAGTTCCATTTTCTAGTATGTAGCGTAGAATAAATTGTCCATCATATCCTCCAAAATTATGTGCAATAACAGTCACTCCTTCATTTTCTTTTCTAAATAACCAGGAACAGAAATCTGACAACGTATTTTCACCTTCAAAGATCATTTCTCGTCCAAACTGACTACAATTGTCACAATACTGATCTACAGGTGAATTAACGCAATGGTCACACGCTTTGTTTGTGAACTTATTACAAATTTTACATGGCTGTTCAATAGGTAAATCCATACACTGATCACAAGCTCTATGTGCAATACAAAAGTTGACAATATGTTCGCCAGAGTCTTACTTGGATTCAAAGTCAAAAAATATGAATTGAGGTTGAATAACGGTACCTTTCTATTCATCGATGATATCGTCCTTCTCGGCATCTTCTTCCAACACTTCGTTCTTGGGTTTGCACACGTAAGGTTGAATATAACATTGATGTTCGGCTCCAACAATCATTTTACAAAATTTACATTTCTTCTGTCCTGGACACACGTGATTTCTTTTATTTCCTATAATCCTATTTCCACATTTCTCACAATTATGCACAAGTTGACAAATAGATTTTTTCTGTCCTGGTTTGACTAATGTATGATTAGCAAAACAAGATGCACTATGAAAAGTTCTCTTACATTTTGTACAGTACTGATTTTGTTCGTGAAGACATGGCGTTGCACTATAACAACTAGTACATCCATTCGAACAAGCATGATCCTCTCTATTGCTAAATCCCGTGTCACAAAACTCACAATAATAACTACATCCTTGAAATCCTTTGACATTGGTGATAGTGTCATAGTGATCTGTGCCATTGTAATAGATATGAATTACTTTTGTTTTGTCACTAGGTCTAAATCCAAGTGGAAACAATAATCCGTCTTTAGGATGCTGTGAATGTACTTTGATCAAATAGTCAGGAGCTAACACAGTTTGAATTTTCTTGTATTCTTCAAATCCACAAGGTTGATTGTGAGGAATCTTAGCACGATCTAATAATTTCATGGCTTCTCTAGTTTGTAGTGGTTTTTCAGATTTTCTGATGTAATGCCAAGTCTTCTTCCATGAGTCAGATGCGTCCCTGTCGGCATGATGTTTTCCTACCACAACAGCTCTAGCCATACACATGACATCTTTGGTGTTATTGATTTGAACGATACTATGTTTCATCTTTCTCATATTGCGTGATTCAAAGTAAAGTCCATGGTGTAATGCCTTTCTTCCACTTCCAGTTGGTAACTTGGTGTGTGTCACTTCCAAGCTCATCTGTCCATCATTGATTTTAAAATCTTCATTGGATTGCAACACTTTCTCGATTTCTTGAGTCAAAGATTCCCCAGTCAGACTCGTCACATCTGTGAATGGTACAAAGATTCCTAATTTCAGTCCGGGATGGTAAATGCTCATTCGAATCCTGTCATTGCCTTGAGCTTGAGAATGGGTCTTGATGTCATCCACCAGCTGTTGAAACATCCGAGGTACAAATTCCAACGGTGATACATCTTCTGGAAATTTATTGACATCCACATTGTACACATTGGCTCTTGTTCTGAAACGTCTCGACTCACGTTCTCTGACAGGCTTGATCACATAGTACTGTTGGTAATCATCTTCTTCATCGTCCGAATAAATCACCATAGGCCTTTTTCTCGGTGGTGACACCTCATCTTCAGATTCTTCACTGTCGGAATAATCCACAAGTTTCACCTTATTTGGCGATGGTAACTCGTCCTCCTCAGAGTCTGATGAAGTGGGTGGGGTACGTATTCTCTTCCAGTGTCTCTTTGGCATGTTGTCTTGTCACTGTTCAAACTCAGAATGCAAGGAGATCTGAATATTTGACTTATATATCCATCAGCACCAAGATTAGTCAGGCGAGATACATGGTACATGACTTATCAGGTTAGACTACATGTTCTATGGAATTCTTGTGATACAGGCAAGATTCATAGTATTTGACTTAGCAGGCGAGACAACAGGAATTTTCGTGGTACAGGCGAGACATGGGCTTTACGGAATTTTTGTAGTAAGGCGAGACAACAGTCTTAAGGAATTTTTATTAACTAGCAGGCAAGACTACATGCTATATGGAATTCTTATCACCAGGCGAGACACATAGAATTTTTGTGCTACAGGCGAGACACTAGTTTTACGGAATTTTTGTTATTTTTAAAAGAAGTGCAAGAAGAGTGTGCTGTTCCGCACCTTGTTCTTCCCCGGTCGGTTACCCTATGCCTGGGAAGCCCTGGCGATTTGAAGCCATATCTACATGATAACAAGTCCTGAATGTCACTGTGGACCAGAGACCTGCCAGCGGAGGTTCAGTTTACTGGGATAGTGTCCCGACCCCTTAAGCCATAAGGCTTCTACTGTTTCACATGTAATCGAAAGACTTCGCATCTGCGGGCCCAGGCGGTATAACCGTTGTGCACACCAGTTCCAGTCCAGTGGTGACCGGCAAACCAGCAATATTAATATGCGAGTTCCTAATATATATACCTATACATAAACCAGTTTACTTGAAACAAGATTGGACATTTGCATATCATGTATATCTGATTTTAATAAAAGGTTATGTTACTTTTTATAGTAACACATTTTAGAATATAAAAATTAATTAGAGAATAATAAAATCTACATTTTGGTGTTTATTTTATAAAAATCGGCCGAAAAATAACGAAGTTATTCAATTTTTTCATATTATGGTGTTATTACAAGGGAGGTAAATCTGGATTGACTTTCTTTTATTCTATAAATAGATTATTCAAGTAATAGCTTTCAGAAAAAATGATACAAATGAAAGGCGAATACGTGCATATGTGTATCACTTCTGTTATGAGTATTATTATATGTTAACTAATAAACTATTGAAACAACCCAAAACAACAAAAAATGTCGAGCATGCACTGCGCATGCGCGGAATTTGCAGGGTAAGAAAACTGTAATAACTCCAGATTGCCTTGACGGATTTTCATAATTCTTTTTTTATTGGAAAGAACAAGTCAACACCTACCAAATGAAATTAAAATAAATTGTCACACTGCGCATGCGCGGAATATAGAGGGTAAGAAAACTGTAATAACTCCATTTTGCCTTGATGGATTTTCAAAATTCTTTTTTTATTTGAAAGAACTGGTCAAGGCCTAGCAAAAAATATTTCAAAATAATTAACCACAATGTGCATGCAGAGAATCAAGACATATATAATGTGTACATTTCATTTTTTCAGTTCATAAAGTTTCAAGATGTCTGAAGAACTAGTCGATCTGGGTGTGTTACCAACTGAAATTAGAAGTATAATCTACTCAAGGCTCGTCAATATTTCGAGGAAAAGTAAAAAGTTTAGAGACGAACTTCAACTGACGTGGTTTAACATGTGTTTTCAAAGAGCTCTGTCTTGCAACAATTTTTACCAGAGCCTAGCACAGCTATTATATGACATCGATGGAATATCGAATCTTGACCAGAACATGAGATTATACTTTCACAAACGCATGATGGAAGTGTTGAAGGATACTCATTCTAGACATGACCGATGGATCTTTACGATTTACAATTTCAACAAGGAAACATGTGAACAGTTTTTTGAAAACTTGTTTCCTTTCCATTATGACATTTACGTACATGGAAAAATCGTGAATGGACATCTGACTGGGCTTCTAGTATTCTTTCAGAGTTTAGCATTTTTTTACTACTTACCATTTCTTTACCAGTTAAATTTTCCTGCACCTATGAACGATTTGTTATTATCAACCTGGGAAGAGCATATAAACAGTTTGCATGGTTGTGATGTGTCATTTGGAAACAGAGACGCATATGAACAAGTTATCGAGAGTGAAGAGAGATTATTACCATTACGTTTTCCAACAGTCTATTCAGACCTGCTACTTGGAATAAAACAATGAACGTGATCAAGAAATCTCCTCCAGTATCGTTAGGTCGAATTTTACAGTTTGACATTTATCGAGGGTCACTTGAACACACACTGTCCTTACAACCTACAAGTTCAGAATTTCTGAAGTCAAAAGATGGACTCAGAACGTGGTTGGGACGATATGAAACATTCATGACCTTTCGACAAGCCATGTGTGAAACAGCTTTGATAATGAACACTATTTTAGACGCATCGCCTGTGAAGTATAGGCAATGGCTACTTCATGTGGCAAACAACGAGGACGTGATTACTTACCTTTGCAATGTACTCAAAGATGTTGAAGAGGCTTCGAGAGAACAATCTATGGATATCGACTCAACAACAACAACAACAGAAAATATGGAAATTGAACAACCATCACAGGAAGAACCAATGGATATTGATATGGATGAATTGACTGCAAAATTTGAAGCTTTGACACTATAAAGTGGAACTGTTTGTCTCTTGCAAAATCATTTATCTTACGGCAAGCATGGAGACAAAGTGGTTTGAAATTCCTCTGACACAAATTCTGAGATTTAGACCTTACAGAAAATTACTAGTTTGTGTTTACATACTACATTCACATGAGAACATTACTTTAGATGAAATTCAGATGAAATTAAACACAGAAGAATATTTCAAAGATTTTAAAAGACTCTGGTGTTCGTGTGCGAAACAGGAATTATCAGAGGAGACGGTCTTTACATTTGACAACTGGAAACTTCATGTGGCCAACAATTCAAAAGTGATTGACTATCTACAGTCGAAGACAAGGCGTATATAAGGACTACAACTAGATCTGCGAGTCATTTCAGCTCTGACTTTCAAACTGTCAAGATGGAAAGTAAACCTGTGGATCCAAGACTTAATAAATACAGTGATGCCAACAGTATTTATTATCACTGCACAGCATTGAAGAAACTTTTGAAAGAGAATGACAGAAAATTAATTCAACCATTGGAAATTTCACTAAAAGAACAAGGCCTGTTGAAACCACCCTATGGTTATTGCTACAATTGTGGGTCGGTGGATCATTGGACTGCCTCGTGTACCGAGGAGAAGAAGAAAAATACTACAAATAAACCACCCAATGGGAATTGTTACAACTGTGGTTCACCTGATCATTGGACTGCCTCGTGTACCGAGGAGAAGAAGAAAACTACTACAAATAAACCACCCAATGGGAATTGTTACAACTGTGGTTCACCTGATCATTGGACTGCCTCATGTACCGAGGAGAAGAAGAAAACTACAAAGAAGCCACCCTATGGGACTTGTTACAACTGTGGCTCGCCTGATCACTGGCTACCCTCATGTCCTCATACCGACTTACAAGATGAAAGCTCGGGATCACCACAACCAGCCGAGAAGTCAGAAACTACGAGGAAAAGACGCCATACTGATGATGACTCTGATGTACCCAGTAAAAAGAAGTCAAGAACGGCTTCACCAGAACCGACAAAACCTACTGCTAGACAACATAAGAAGAAGAAATACTGTGTTGTGTGCAAAGAAGACACTCATATGATGAAAAACTGTCCTGAAATAGTGAAAAACTAGTGACTAGATAAGAGACCTAGTGGATAGACAATTTCTAAACGATATTGTGTGTCTACTGGACAGTGACTACTATTGTGTTCATAATGGATTAGTTTTCATAGTTACATGTAAGTTTTTATTCAATAAAATTGTTTTTAAAGTATTTGTTTTTTGTTATTTCATAAGGTTACTCTTTAAACGAAAGAGTTGGGTAGCCCTGAAAAGGGCTGTTTGGGTGTTCTAAGTCTTCACTTACTGTGAAGACTTAGACACAGGTTTTACAATCCCCACAACAGGATTCGTCTTGGATAAGTCGATCCCTCTCCTCCTCATAAATACTTCAAACCCCATCTTATTTTGCTGCCTTTCAACTTCTTTCCAGTCTTTCTTCTTAAAAGCTTTACACAGTCGGCTGAGATCAAAAGGGATATACTTTGACAAACCCATATTTGAGAATGAAGTTGTTAAAGGCAGTTAAATATATATATTGACTCATGGCGGACGTGAAAGAGAGCACAGTCTCTTGACCAATCAAAACTATGCAAAGTAGTTATGGGGTTTTATGCAACAATCAACAAAGTATTTCTTTCTGATAAGTTGTGGTGGCCCTGAAAAGGGCCGTTTTGAGGTTTTAATAAACCTTTCTATGAGCAGGGACACCGCGAGGGCCTGCCACCACAAGCTGGACAGCGTACTGACCAGCTCGTGTACGTCACCGTCCTCTCTGCCGGCAGATAGAATGGTGGCTGGTCCGCCTCCCTCTCCCAATCTTCACCGGATGGCCGTTCTTCAGGCTCTTGCTTCACTTCTTCGGGCTCTTGCTTCACCACAGCCATCTGTCTGTCGACCGTCACCATCCTTCTTACGATGCCTATCAGCTCTACGAGCCTCTCTGCACTCTCCATTACAGACCTAGTCTGTGCCTCCAAAGCATCGAGATATTCGTCGCTCAACATCTTCTCTGTGTATAGCATAAAGACAATGTGACGAAGTGGGTCAGTGTTCCAGTATTTATTCTCTCAACACCGACGTGAAAGAAAGCACTTTTCTAAGTAGGTCAATCCGGTCTTGGTAGTATAAAATGGCACTGACCTACTTACAACTTCAGTCATGGAGCAACTACTGACCTTAGACGATCTTATGAAAGAACCAGACCTTCTATCGACGGCAATTAACTCAATTGCTACTGATGCATCGTTAACTCAACAACAACAACCGAACGTGCAGACCTATTACTACCACCCACAGCAATCACAACTGCAACAAACACAGCCACAGGTGTCACAGCCAAAGACGGGAGCTGTAGAAGTCTTGCTCAAAGAACTCAATGATCTCAAGAAAAGAGTACAGCAGTTAGAGGACCAAAAGCAACAACGTCCCATGGAATTAAATCCGATCAGAATACCATTAACTATAGAAGTAATGACACCAGAATCGTCTGTGACCGTACCAACTCAAAATGGACTTGGGTCGCATAGCAAGAACATAGATAATTCAAAAAGAAAGAAGAAACAATAGATTGTTCTTAGCTATAACCACAAAAAACAGTCCTTTTCAGGACGACCAATTACATCAGAAAGAATACCCTACTGATTGCCCTAATACTAAGGAAGCTATAGAGTTATGCCTCTGGTATAGTGAGGTCTTGAGATACAGGGCCAAGAGACTCATAGCAGACGCATATTACTGTATAGCCTCTTAAGACATCTCCTATGCCATTTAACATAGACTTTTCCCCTGAAAAAAGACTAAGTTATTTCAAACTAGCCTTTTCAAGCTTACTAAAGCGGTGGCATCTATGGCCCCCTCCCGGCCCGAGACTGCCCCAGGCTGCGGACTTAGTCTCCGGACGAAGGGGGCCATAGTGCCACCCTTTACTACTAAGGTTCCTATGCCAAACGTGAAGGCCAGTATTAGAGTCAAAGGTCTGCTTACCAGTTTTAAGGGACATTCGCAGGCCTTTGTTAAACATGGTTACTTTTCTTGTTTCTCAGAGATTTCCTCTGTATTAAATGAGAACAGTGCAATAAAAATCTTAAAGAGTTAGCATTCTGCGCGCCTGAACAGGGTTGGCGTTGTTTACAAAGACGCATTATTCATTAAAGCAAGCTATATTTGAGAGCTTTGATATTGTGCTGTCTGATAACATTTGATTTTATAATACCAAGAAGAGATAGTGTGCTCTGATCTGTTAGCTACCTATTATAAGTCTGCTGCAGTAAATTGTAAACTTTCTGCATCAGCGATGATTTTAATAAGATAGCGATATGCATGACAAATCGTATCCTCTTTGTTTCCGACAATGCCTCTCAGTTCGATGCAATGGCAAATGAGATTTTTATATTTGAAAATGCTTCCCTATTTTGTAAGTTTTCCAGTACCTTAAACTTATGTCCGTTCTAGGTCCGAAATTTTTAATGCCTATCATGGTTGCAGTCCAAACATTCTGTGCCCAGTTGTTCAAAGCATCGTTAGCCTAACGAGCCCGTTAAGAGGTCAACTCGTTAAGTGTTTTTTGACTTTATAACCAAATACACTGATATGTTTAGTTAATTCAGTCCTCGACATTTCGTTTCGTTTCGTTTCCTTCTTTCTGTATTTTTAGAGAAGCGTTTGCAATGCAAAAGCTTCTCACATTTTTTCAACGAAAAATATTGGCATATTTGAGATATTTACATCTGTAACGTTAACGACACGTTAACTAACGGTGTCGTTAGTTTTTTGTAGTGTGTCTTTTATCGAATAAGCACTAATACATTTTGAACAGAGAATTAAATTATTTGAGAATGATTAATAGGTTTGAGAAAATTACACATTTCCCGTGTATGAATTTCAGGTAGCATCTCACTTATAATTCGCGTCTCCCACCCCGACTCGAATCATAAGTGAGATGACGTCGTAAGTCTGTTACCATAGCATTTATGGAAGTATTATCTGTTGTGCTAATTACCTTGGCAGAATTACGTCTAAATGACGCCACTTCGACATCAATATAAACTCTTAGTCGCTATGATAACATATCTCTGACTTCACTGGTGTCAGAGCATTGCATACAGTGTATGCCGTGCCCTCCAAGTTTTCAATCCATTGCAAACTGAAATTCGTTCAACAGAAACTGCAGGTTATCTCAAACAAATAATTATTCTCAAGTCATTTAATTCCGTGTTTTTGTCGTTTTCGTTTCCCCCTTTCTCTTTTCTTGGTGTTATGGAAGGATTGTAATTTGTGAATGTGACGTGCTTGTTATAATTTAAATTTTTGCATGTCACAGCTGTTGTGTTTGCGTCGTGTGGCGGCCGTAAACCATCAACCCGCACATACTTTCATACCATTATTTCATTCTCAAGGACCGCTCATCGGGGTCACTTTCTCAAGGTTTTCACTCACTAAATATCTTATTCATCGATGCTCTTATCTCGTTTATAACAACTTTATATTTGTGTTTTTTCGGCTTTAGCTGTATAACCTTAGTATTGACCTACATTTTAAGTCTTTCATTGGCCAATATAAATACACCCGGGGTTTTGATGAAAGTAGCTTACTTTCTCTTTCTACTTTCAGTTGCATTTGACTGTTGGCATATAAGCTGTGTCGTGATGGATGTAGATATTTCGGTCTAAATCGCTTCTCGCCAAAGAATGCATTTCGCCTGTTATGCCGCTCATGTAAAATATAAAAGCAACAAGATAACTTGAAATCAAAATCTAAGACGAAATTAAGTAATTGCTGCTGTCTTAGGTGTTGATGTTGTGTTGGAACTGCGACACTTTTAAGGTTATATGTGAGGTGGTCAGCCAACCAAATCCTCATTATCATGTGCAACACAGACAGACCCTAATCAAACTTCAACAGCATTAAACTTTCCGAAATCATAACCCAACTACCAACAACAAATATGCATATCGACATGCGCGTCCGTACAATCTGATCAGCACATTCCAAATCTCACATGTACCTGACTCATACATATTACATTGCACACTTCTATTTAATCTAAGCCGATTATCTTTTTTAAAGATATTTCTTGTTGTTGTTTTTTTTTCTTTTTTTTTCTGTTTTTTTTTTGGGGGGGGGGGGGGGGGTTACAGTATCTATATATAATATTTCTTATTAACCCTCTCAGTTACATACTGCTGTACACAGTGCAAAAATGTCTCTTTTGACGTAGCGGAATGTCTTCTTTATAAAACACCATGAGTATCACAACCGGGTGCAAATTAGACTTTTTCCTCCTCCTCTTCTAAACCCATCCCTTCTTCTGCTGTTAACTGTAAAGCAATGCTGACACCAGTAAAAATGATCCCTCGAAACACTTTTGGGTGGCGCTGTTAAGCTATAGTTTTTCATAGTACATATAATCTTAAAATAAGACTCTCACCTTAATATTAAGCCAAGTTTTCGAAACTATATAAACTGTATAAATGTCGTAGCATGTATCCAGTGCAATGTCAAAATAATCTTGCCATAGCTGTAAATAGGGTCATTATATCTAATTCTAGAATTTGCGCTCTATCTCTAAACCGGTAAATCGAATTTCACATCCTGCCCCAAACATCAAAATTTAATGGAAAAAGAAAACAAAAAGACGGCACGGAAAGCAACACAAGACAAACGCAAAACCAAGAGCCAACTCTGTCCCAGCAGATGGTCACGTGGCTATCTAAATAATGCACAAAAAGCCAAGGACTTATAGATAACCCTCTGTGCCTGAGTTATTTTCCCTTTCGACTGCTTTTGCACTATTTTATGGTGTTTTTGGCCATTTTACTTCGATTTTATTCAAGTCTGGTTCATGGATGCAGTATTAGAAAAGACACACATTTTTCATTTTTCTTCAGAAGGATTTTCCTGCTGAGTTACGTCCCTTTTTGTAATTTTCGTAATAATTGTCTGTTACCCCTCCTTCAAGGCCGTTTGAACGATTTTCTTGAAATTCAGAATATGACCACATAATAGTAGGAAGATATGCATTAGGATTATAATTGTATTTTCCGATATTTTTCTGCCTGATAAGGCCCCGTTTTAATATTGTATGCCCTGTCTTATTGGATTGTTTTGATCATTTTCGCTTCGTTTGAATGGATGTTTGGTGCATAGATACCAGCATGACGGTACGCGTGGATTTTGAGTCTGAGTCGTCAAGGTCAATAAGTTATGATTTCGTGTTTGAATACTTTACACTGAGTGATTTATGCGTTACTTCCACTCCACATCTTCCCGATCCAAACAATACTTTGATGGAATTGCAAAGATTAACACTTTTGTCAGAAAATTACAATCAGTTGGCCTAAATATCGAAATTAAAATGGCGGCGAAATCTGCACGGACGTCAGTTGAAATTTTGTGACAAAGTCCTTGCCCAAAGTACGAATCTTTATGTTCAATCAAAGTGCAATTAAGGGTGGACAGATGTGGACTGGAATGTGGTTCATAGCTCATCGAGTCTAGAATATTTTAAAAAGAAATACAAACTGACATTGTTTCGAAATCAAGTGAGTTCAGGAATTTGCCGTACTCCTCCTCTTAGTGAATGCAGGAATTTGCCGTGCTCCGTCTTTTCTGCTTAAGTTAAGTCTCTAATTGCACCTTGTGTATAAAGATGGCATTTTATTTTTCTGTCAAATCAGTTGGTCATAGCATGCATAGCATCGAAAAATGATCTAACTGAACTAGTAGAGGCCAGATTACCACCATCTGAGGGGTCAGTATCGGTGTCGAAGCTTGGAAAATCTGAAAGTCCACAGACGAATTTCTACTGAAGAATCGTCTGTACTTTAAGGATGATTGCTGAATAGCCTTGCCTGTAATTTGGTGCAATTATAATGATGTAACTTAGTCACAACCTACTACTCCCAACAGGAAATATATTGACAATCTTGGCTGTAGTGATATTTTTATAGACGAGACAAAAGGGCATATTGGCGTTATAGTGCATTCCGCTCTTGTTTCGTCTCGGAAGCTTTTTGCAAAATTAGTATTTTTTCCAATAGAAAGAATACTAATCTCACAAAAATGACACTTGTTACACAAAAATGGTTCTAATTGCTATCCGTAAAAAGAAAACTACGTAAATCATCAGTCTTACAGAGAAACACCTTTGTTTGCTCTTAAAGATTTTGTTTGTAAAAGTACAGCGTTATTTGTAGAATATATTTTCGCAAATCCTCAGAGACATTCAGGAATTACCTTACTTTTAGACTTACGTACTGTTTGTCACACGTGCTTAACCAAGCGTTTAAACGAAGCGCCTGACACAGGAATTTGAATGCTCGCCTATTACGCAGGAAACTGGGGGGGACTCCCACCCAGGCACATTTTCGATCAATTCCTTCAATCTAGTAGAGATAAGTCGTCACGTCGCTTTGACGTCAGTGCAACGTCATTATGACGTCATGTACCAATTGCAGTGGGGCTGAATGCCGGCGGTGGCCCATTCTTTAAGAAACAATGCCCAGCGCCTGGAGGTTTCTCTCAGGTTTGTCTCAAAAGGTTCATATTTATACCAAGCGGTTGTAAGCATTTTTTCTCAAAATGCTGTCAATGGGCAATCCTTTAAGAAGCTATTTATAGGAAGGCCCTGTAAGCAGTTTCTCTCAGTTAATCCTTTAACATGGATGGATGGATTACTTGCGATTTTACGCCCTTTTTAACAGTATTTCAGGACGATGGGTGGGTGATAACGAAAGGCTGTGTGCAATGGAACCCCGTTTACGACTGAAAAGATTCCAGCATACAGCGAGGCTCGAACCCGGGACCGCTAGAACAATAGGCCAGCGATTAACCCACTGAGCGAACGGGGCTCCTAATCCTTTAAGAAGTTATTTATACCGAGCTCTCTCGAATTGTTTCTACTGGTTAGTTCTTTAGAAACCTTATTTTACCAGATCCTGTGAGCAGTTTCTCTAAATTTGTAACAAGTGATTAGACAGTGAAAAGAAATAATTCTATTAAAATGTTGACCATTCTGCAATCAAAGTTCCAGAACAAATGGTTTAATTAAATTACAATGTTCATCCATTCTGGCTTTAACATCGACACATCAATTTTGCCAACCATAAACACAACTTCAGAAACCGACAATGTAAAAGCGGGGTTTCTTGTCTTGTTGCTAAATAATTAGGAAGAAATTTGAGTTTTTACTTCTAGCATTATGCGATGTATTTAAAAGTAAGATATGTAAATCGTAGAACTAGGCATCTGGTACTGCAAGAATTATAGCCCATAATAGAAAACTGAACCTGCTGCTTTCTTCTCTCTAACCCTAACTCTCTGAGTGATCAAAGTCAATGATAAGGCGATTATCATGACCCGACACAATCAGATAGTATATCCTGTCCTAATGGGAAGGGAAAAATTAATAATAATGACGGCACACAAAGCAAAACTAGGCGAGCGAAAAGCCAAGAGGTCAGGGGCCATATTCATAAAACGTCTTAAGTCGTTGCTATGCTGTTGCTAAGGCTAAATTTCTTTGAAGGAGATTCCCTACAACTATGAAATTTGGTCTGGAGGAACAGTCTTTGTAAGACTGTTCCTCCAGACCAAATTTCATAGTTGTAGGGAATCTCCTTTATAGATATTTAGCCTTAGCAACCGCATAGCAACGACTTAAGTGGTTTCATGAATACGGCCCCAGGCCTTTCCCGGCGGATGACCGCGAGGCTAGTCTAACTAACGTACAAAATGTCAAAGACTTTTCAAGCTTAATATTTTCTAAAGTTGCAGTTGCATTGACAAACATTTCAGAACTGTATGCCTGTCACAATTTTGCAATCAACTAGTGGATTCTTATGTAAGAATGTTGCAAAGAAAGCTAAAATTACATGGCCACAAAACAGAGCTAAAACTGAAAAACCCATAATCTGAAAATAAAATTTCCTATAGCCTTGATTCAAAAGAAGGTAACATATAGTCTCGTACACATTAAAGACGCAATGTAAGCCAGATGAAACTTTTTTCAGGTATGATTTAGATGTTTCTGGATTGTAAGATTTCTCATGAATTAAACGAGACAAAAATAATGGTACTACCCCTGCGCAGTAAACGCTTAGTCGCAGTTTGTGTTGTTTACTAGTTACGCGAGGTAAATCTAGGAAACTGAAACGTTAAAAATTTTCCGTGGACCAATGTTGGCAACTTATTTAAAATAAAATACATGTAATTTGATAATACTTTGAAATTGTCAACACCACGATTCAAATTGCGGTGGACTTTATTTTGGCAAGTGAATTATATAAATACCGAGATGAAACAAGACCGCTGAAAAAAGAAGTCCGACTCAAAAGAAGTCCGACCCCAACTTAAAAGAAGTCTAACTCAAAAGAAGTCCAACCCCAACTCAAAAGAAGTCTAACTCAAAACAAATCCGACCCCAACTCAAAATCAGTCCAACCCAAAAGAAGTCTAACTCAAAAGAAGTCCGACCCCAACTCAAAAGAAGTCCAACTCAAAAGAAGTCTAACTCAAAAGAAGTCCGACCCCAACTCAAAAGAAGTCCAAGTCAAAAGAAATCTAACTCAAAAGAAGCAAAACCCCAACTCAAAAGAAGTCCAACTCAAAAGAAGTCTAACTCAAAAGAAGTCCGACCCCAACTCAAAAGAAGTCCAAGTCAAAAGAAGTCTAACTCAAAAGAAGTCCGACCCCAACTCAAAAGAAGTCCAACCCAAAAGAAGTCTAACTCAAAAGAAGTCCAACCCCAACTCAAAAGAAGTCCAACCCAAAGGAAGTCTAACTCAAAAGAAGTCCGACCCCAACTCAAAAGAAGTCCAACCCAAAAGAAGTCTAACTCAAAAGAAGTCCAACCCCAACTCAAAAGAAGTCCAACTCAAAAGAAGTCTAACTCAAAAGAAGTCCGACCCCAACTCAAAAGAAGTCCAAGTCAAAAGAAATCTAACTCAAAAGAAGCCCAACCCCAACTCAAAAGAAGTCCAACTCAAAGAAGTCTAACTCAAAAGAAGTCCGACCCCAACTCAAAACTCAAAAGAAGTCCGACCCCAACTCAAAAGGAGTCCAAGTCAAAAGAAGTCTAACTCAAAAGAAGTCCGACCCCAACTCAAAAGAAGTCCAACCCAAAAGAAGTCTAACTCAAAAGAAGTCCAACCCCAACTCAAAAGAAGTCCAACCCAAAAGAAGTCTAACTCAAAAGAAGTCCGACCCCAACTCAAAAGAAGTCCAACCCAAATGAAGTCTAACTCAAAAGAAGTCCAACCCCAACTCAAAAGAAGTCCAACCCAAAAGAAGTCTAACTCAAAAGAAGTCCGACCCCAACTCAAAAGAAGTCCAACTCAAAAGAAGTCTAACTCAAAAGAAGTCCAACCCCAACTCAAAAGAAGTCCAACTCAAAAGAAGTCTAACTCAAAAGAAGTCCGACCCCAACTCAAAAGAAGTCCAACCCAAAAGAAGGCTTACTCAAAAGAAGTCCAACTCAAAAGAAGTCTAAACCAAAAACCAAAAAAAATTAAAAAATCCAACAGCCGGATCCTTATAAGGGAAGCAACTAGGGGCACAAAAGCTGTAAAATTACTTCCTGTGAAAATGACCGGACGAACATGAAGGCTGTGCCCATACATCTTAGATCAAATTATGTGACAGTGGATTACATGTTCAGCAGTCAAGTAATATTACTTTTCATGTCTCGACATAAATAAATGATTGCAAGGCCTGGAGATAATGGGGACACGTTTATCAAATAGAAAGAATTGAGTCGAGACACAGCGAAACCAACAAAGTGGAATGTGCGCCCAGCGAAGGCAGATTAGTCTGGGCATCCACCACGTTTGATCAGAGCGTTCGCTATAGGCATGGAGGTAGCTTGGACCCTTAAGCACACAGCGAAGACTCTGATCAGATTTGGCGGATGCCCAGGCTGGTATGATCCACCCAATCTGATATGAGTCTTCGCTGAGCGCACATGCCACATTGTTGGTTTTGTCGTGTCGCGTCTCAATTATTTTGTCTGAAACAGCCATGCACGGTAAATTATGTGATTAACTCTAGATGACATTTGATAGGTAGTTGTCAGACCTGAACTAACAATGATCCTATGTCTGATTGAAAAATCAAAGTACATCAGACATCCTGAGATAAAGATTCCTTAAAATGGATTCTAACATGACGTTAACATTTTCCCCATTGAACGCATAAGAAGCGACGTCGTGTGAAAATTTGTGATAATTCACAATGCGACGTGCCAATTTCGCGCCTTAATGACGTCGAACGTAAACATTTGAATCTTTCGACGTCCGTCTCAAAACGAGTTCTTTTGAAACTGTTGTAATATACTTGCATTTTCATTTTATATAATGTTAGAATCGAAATAATTTTTCCCTACCCGTAAATTATCGCTGATTAACATATGTTGTTTGAGGGCTGATCACGAAATAATTATTCATGACGACGAACGCTGATTAACACTAACAGATCAGGAAATATTAATTCACGGCGGCGAAATGTTGGAGGGCAGATCACGACATATTAGTTCACGACAGCGAACCGTCGTGAATAAATATTCCGTGATCTGCCCTCCATTTAGTAATAATTTTTCCTTAGCTGTGAACTATCGCTGATTAACACATGTTGTTGGAGGGCAGATCACAAAATATTAATTCACGGTGGCGAAATGTTGTTGGAGGGCAGATCTCGAAGTATTAATTAACGACAGCGAACCGTCGTGAATTAATATTTCGTGATCTGACCTCCATTTAGAAATGATTTTTCCTTACCCGTGAATTTTCGCTGACTAGCACATGTTGTTTGAGGACAGATCACGAAATAATAATTCACGACGGCGAACGCTGATTAAAACATGTTGTTGGAGGGCATATCACGAAACATTAATTCACGGCGGCGAAATGTTTTTAGAGGGCAGATCACGAAATATCAATTCCCGATGGCAAACCGCCGTGAATTATTATTTCGTAATCTGACATCAATTTAGAATAATTTTTCCTCACCCGTAAATTATCGCTGATAAACACATGTTGTTGGAGGGCAGATCACGAAATATTAAATCACGACGGCCGCAGGCCAGAGCGAATTAATATTCGTATCTGTCCGACAACACATGTGTTAATCTGCGATAATTTACCGGGAAGGAAAATTATTTCGATTCTAACATTACATACAATCAAACTGCATGGATATTGCGACGTTTTCTAATGGACTCTTTTGAGGTGGACGTCGCCAGAAGCTAAGTGTTTACGTCCGACGTCATCAAGGCGCGAAATGTGCACGCCGGGCGTTAACAACGTGATTTATCACAAATTTTCACACGACGCCGTTTCCTGTACGTTCAGTTGGGAAAACGTTAACGTCATGTTAGAATCAGTGATAATTATTTCTTAAATACAATATACATTTATTTAGCTCCTGTTCACTTTCTGAATTAACAGTTAAGAAACGTGGAGCATGTATATATAAACCTGCAAACTCCCTGAGTTTAGCAATTATAGATTTTGTCACAAATTTAAACTAAAACAATAGTTGCTCTCACTGAAGCAGGTAGCTTGATTGTTGAGAAGGAATTTCCACACGCAGTAGTGTTATCACTGAAACAGCTAGACGCTCTTGAAGAAGTTTGGGACCCAGAAGTTAAGTAAATCCTAAATTATCTAGCCACAGTCAGACTCAGAGGGTATCTCCTTCATTCTCTCAGAAGCAATCATGGTCAAAGTACCAAATTGATAAGTCCGAACTCGCAAACCATAGAAGCTTAAAGTGCATTCAGAACATTTAAAGGGGGGAAATTACGGAAATTGACATCGTATGAACAGAACTAGTGAAGGAAGGGGAAATGCCAAAATACGGCAGGCGGGAGTATGGCTTACATCATGAACACAGTAACTGATTCTCACAGTTCCTAAGTACTGAAATTAGCCTCGTCAACCGCCCTTGCTATGTAAAGCTGAACTCATTTTCAAGCTAAAGAAATCACTGCTAAGAAACATGTCGGTGTAAGGTACATTGTATATGGATACATCTTCATGTTAACCGCCATATTTACAACGGGGGACAACTGTTATAACTTCCTATTTGCTTCCATGGATGACAAAGCCCTGCCTTAATTGGCTCTACTCTTATAGGAAGAATTTGCTCTCAGGAAAGCGAATTTGTTTCCTTAAGAATTGTCCTTATTGAGAAGGAAGGCAAAAATAAGAATAGCAGAGTTGCTTGTCATGAATATATATACACCCAGCCATCTTATGAAATCAGTTCACAATATTCCTATAATTCAAAAGACGTTGGTCTAAAACATCAGATTTTTCAAATTACTGGTCACATAACACTGAGCTAAATCGCTAAACAATGGGAAGCTGCAAATGCAAATAATCAAGTTTTTATCATAAATCGGAAGGTGCAGCTTATGCTAATGTGAAAGCCATTTTAAATATTGTATTAACGAATGATCTATCGAACTAAGTTTCCTATATACGCACATTTAACTCGTCTGACAACACGCGGTTTATAAATGACGTAGAACTCTCCCGTTGTGTACAAGTGCAGCTATTTTCTGTTGAGGTCTAAGTTGTCTCAAAAAGTGCAAAAAGGCATCAGGAACTTATATCAATCAAATTCCTAATACCATCATAGAAACCGAACGGCAGATAGTAACATAAAGTCCAACACTACATGAAGTTGTAAGACATTATGAGCGGAAATCAGCCTAAAACCTGAGATTTAGCAGAGAATCAGGGATCTAAATGGGAAAGAGAGCGACAATGGGAGTAAGATAAATGAGCTGAGACACGATGAAACCAACAAAGTGGCATGTGCGCCCAGCAAAGACTCGGATCAATCTGGGCATTCACCCAGTCTGATCAGAGTCTTCGCTTGGAATTAAAGGGTAGCCAAAGGTCTAAGCTATCTCCGTGCTGACAGCGAACACTCTAATCGGACTGGGCAGATGCCCGGGCTGATCTGAGTCTTTGCTTGGCGCACCTGCCACATTGTTGCAGATCAAATGTTTTAAATTCTTGTACACCTCATCCCTCAAAAAAACAAAACAAACAGGTTTATGTTCAGCTTTATTTTGTAAAAGCATTTGACGGAACTGCAAACAGTGTAGACCCAGATATGACTGAACTTCAATGAGCAGTCTGATGTTGATCTATACTCTTTTCATGGGTATTTTTGTACGAGAAATTGGTTTTCGAAATTTTCGGAAATTTACCGCAGGATGAAAACTTTTCATTACAACGAAGATAATAACATTTTGGTCCTTTGGGATCATTGGTCTCATTATTTTGAAAGGCGTGAATCAAAGTGTAGAAATTATGGGTTAGATGCCTAAAACTCAACCGTTGCCATATACTTGTAGTCTTTCCGATACAAAACAAATAGATTTCAAATTGTCACGCAACATTTTCTTTCGATCTCTTACAAAACATGACTGTCATTGTCAGCAAAGTTCTAGCTAGCTAGAATAGCCCGTAAAATATAAGAAAACTGCTTTTTGCTCTGACGTAGGTGGTCGTAGCTTTCAATGGTCAGTCCTTCCAGATTTGATTTTTAAATACATTTTAATGTGATCTTAAGATGCAATGAACACACGATTGCAACGAAAAGAACATTTTAATGTAGGCATTTGATTCAATAAAAACACAGTTACAACGAAACATATCATAATAGTATGTAATAAAGAAAGTAGCAATGAAAACGACGACTGAAACTTTGCTCAAAATCAAGTCAGTGGACATGCTTACTTTGACGAGAACTCTTTGTTCATTTGAAAACTGATCCAAATATTTCCACACCAAACTTTAATAATAATACGTCACAAACGTATTGGCTATAATTTAAATGTTATGCGACAGTCTGCATTCTTAGTGATTAACCCAATCACGGTTGATAGCTTTGCTGCACTCTTTAATTACACACCGGGGGATCGGTCGTCAGACTCTATGATGGCCCCGACCTAAAGCTATATATTTTAGTTGGTTGGGACCGGAGCCTTTTTGTCTGATGCTTGGTCCACCGGGGCTCAACTGGTGACCTTCTTTTGCTTCCGATTTCCAGTGGGGTTGTTTGGCAGGACAGGGATCTCCACCTGTCAGACGGCCCGTTGTATCTGTTGAGTCCTCGTCTTTGCTTCTTCATGGTGTTGAAATTTGATTTATGTGTTTACCGTCATGATTCATTGACGAGTTAGAGGGTTATCATGCGAACCGAACAACCAACTAAATGTTTTGTACCACTTCAGAAACTGAGGGTGAGGTTGGGCCAGTAAAATCGATTTAAGCCCCCCAGTAATTCATTACTGACCGTTCCAAGGCGGTAGTTCTGTTGTGGTTCTTTGTTGCCTGTTTTTGGTGTCAGAGTTTCTATGATGTTTTACCTTATGTATGTTATTATTATTTTTGGTTCGGTTTGGGTTGCTGAGTGGCCACCTTTTGGGAACAAGCTGCTCACTCGGTTGGCCATATGTTCTCTGTATCTTGATTATTTGTAATCTTAGTTGTTTCCAACTATGGTTTGAGGGCTGGATTTGGATTTTGATTGTTTCAGTTCCTGGTTTTTGCATACTTTTTACTTTTAGTTGGCAAATATTCTTAGTCATTTATTTCTTTGGCAAATAGGTTTCTCCATGGGAACGCAAAATGTTCAGCAACCTTTCTATTTACACGGACAATTCACATGAGCATATTGTTTATCGTAGTTTTATTTGTTTTCCAGAAATTTTATTTAGTTCGTTTTACAGAAGCCTGAATTTCAATAAATGATTGTGGTTGGCTAATATTTTATACTGTCGTGCTTGCCGGGGGGGGGGGGGGGGGGGGGGGTTAATGCTCTAGACTTATAACTCAGAGGTTGCAGCTTTGGCTAAGGTCGAAATTCTTCTCGGCCCGCGGGAGGTTTTCAACCTTATCGCCGTATCACTCATTTCTCCGATCAGCTCAATAGGTTTGTGTTGAAGGGCCATAAGTCCCCAGATCATCCGTCCAGCCTCATCTAATATTCAGGGTAATTGCGACCAGGAACTTTGATGGGCCAGAATATAAATTATTACTGCGTGCTCAGCACTGCAACTTAACATGGCGAGCAACCTGTTTCCTGACGGCAAACTGTTTTTCCTTTTAAGATAAGCAATCAAAAACTACAATTTACATGTGAAACTAAATTATACATGTGAATTAGACTATCCATCTGTTATTAGAGTTTGCGATTATCTTCACTAACCTGTCCATTGTCCTGTCTGTCAGTCAAGCTATGTGTTAGGGTTTCGACTATAACAGAACAATTGCGCTGTATTAAAACAAAAGTATTCAGCTAGCGGTTGACCCAATTTTGTGTTCCTTTTCTCTCAGGTCAGTACTAATGAGTCACAAACTGTGTTAATAAACCTCAAATGATCTGAGAACCAATAAAACCAACACCATTTGACTGTAAATAAAGCCCCGCAGCACTTTGTCAGTTTACTAGTCGCTGGTTGGATAATAAATCAATTAGCCTGGTCTGTAATAGCAACATCATTCCCAGGTCGAAACTAAAGGGCAAACTGATGTTATAATGTATTCTGCTCGTGTTTCGCTCGGCAACCTCTGGCCAGAATTAGCTTTTTGACAATAAGAAGAAATATTAATCACATAAACTTGACACTTGATGCAAAGAATAGCACTGTTATTCATTCTTGGAATCAAAAAGTCATTAGTGTCTGTTCATGTATGGAAAATAGCTTTTACCCTCATTACAGATTCTTTCCTCAGAAATAGTGACTTCAGGAAACCAATGTGGCCTACTGCTTTGATGTGTGGGTTATCAGACGACACTCCGTGAAATAGTGACTTCAGGAAAGCAATGTGGCCTACTGCTATGGTGTGTGGGCTGTCAGATGACACTCCGTGTACACCATAACGTTTCAAAAACAAAAACAAATCTAAGAATAAAAAACAGCAAAAATGAAAGGTAGGAGTTTTGGAACCCTAAAAGGCAATTCCACCAGCATTCTTGGCCCAGCTTTTCAATACCTTGTCAGTTACTAACAAAATCGTGTTGAGAAATTGTTGTAGTGCGAAAGTTCCTCATATTTTTGATCTGCAAAAGATGGTAGGGTTTGCTTATATTGCATTTAAATCTGTAATATCTTATTACCTAACGATATCATTAACTTTCAAAAGTTAGGCCTTGTATACCATATCATCAGAAAAATAAAGTAAAAAGATAGTCAATGAATAGGAATTTATATAATACAACCAGATCCTACACCCAACCCTAAAAAACGAAAGGGGAAAGAATTATATACAAATGACAACGGTTCACGAAAGACACGCACGGTAAACCGAATGAACAGCCCTTTCCCAGGTGGTCATTCAGTTCCCCTAATTGAAAACAGCAGTAGCATCTATTTTTACCTATTTCATATTTTAAATTACATAACCACATAAAAGCAAAACTGAGGCAGCTATACCGATGACCATACCGCCAAACTGAATTTGTTCAAGTTATAGGACAGTTACAATCGGGGGTTGGTCGAGAGTGTATGTCTACGGTAAATACGTTTTCTATAGCAAGCGGAAATGGAATTGTCAGCGGAGAGCATATTCTGCTTCATTCCACATTGAGCTTATTTTGTATAGGAATGTTTTGACAGTTGTGTGATTGGATTTACTTGCCTTGTCTGTTTCAGAGAGCCCTGATTGTGTGCAGATATGCTTGTGTGAGGCATTTATCTTAAATATGGTCTGTCGTGAGACGAAGTCTTTTCTCTCAATCAATTTAAATGCTTTTCTATGTATCCAAGGACGGTGTTAAGTCAATAAATCTGTAAAATGCCTTATCGATGCACGTTTTATTACACGTAGTCTAGTGTGAACTTTGTTCCTGGGACACTGTAATAAAACTATAATAGGCATTTCTGTTGTAGCGAACTCGCAATGATTTTATTTACTCGAAGGCACAGGGGGTGGGGCTACCGCATGTAGATTTGGAATAACATTATTGTTTCCTTCATACGACTTGTCTGTTTGTCCCGGTTCCGCTACAAACTGCGTCTGACTACAAAGACTAGACTAAGTATATAGCCCAAGCTGGCCGCAGACGCACTTGCATTAGACCACCATTGGGGCAATAAAGGTATCTGCATTGGTAGCTGTTACGCAGAAAACTCTAAACTGAAGTGTAGAGCTTTGTTAACAAAGCTAACAACGTTAGAATTTTGGAAATTTATATATGATAATGTGAGTTCTATATACAAACAATACAATTTACAACTGACGCATATACAATGATATACAACACATGTCAGTTCATGTCGCTGGCCCAAGTAAGATGTTTGTCTCAAATCTGTAGTCGATCTGCGTGCATTACGCAAATCAATCACAGACTGACACTAACACTGTTTTCGGCTCTGCGCCATGAATTGAAAATACACGAAAGAACAAAAGACGTCGACTGAATTCTACACTATAAAAAAATAAGGCCTTTCAAAACGTTGCCGGCACCTCGAGAATGGTCACTCCCTGTACATCATCAGGGACCAGTCTCAGTATGGTAGGTATTAATACCTTACTATTCCACAACGCGAACTGTTGGAAAACTCAAATGAATTCTATTAATTCATAATTCACGTAACGGTGATTGTATTCACAGGATTATATGGACGCACGATGTATCCCGCCTCTGCTTAGGATTCAATCATCGGCTGTGTCGTATTTGATCTATGACGCGGGTAGATATCAACCTGGAATATGTACTTCCAGGTGAAGTATGACCTGAAGCGGTGTTTCTCCATGTGAGGAGTGGCTTTCAGTTCTAAAAATTGACTGCCGGGCTTGAAGTACCTTAGATTAACGAACTAACACTTAATACATTATAATAACATAATAACAATACGTAAGACCTGGGCTTGTCTTGGAAATACCATACAACGACTTCGGTAAATACCGAACATAACGCGCACACGCCAGCCGTTTCACTAGACACACGATGAAAAGCTAAAATCATGCTTACAAATTCCACCAATGAAGAAATGCAGATCCGACCACGCATTTGAGACGTTCTCAGTTAAGCTGGGGCATTAGCTATTAATTTTGTCCTTCGTACTACCTTTCTTTAAATTGCTAAATAACGGTCCCTTTTACCCTCTGACAAGTAGCCCTTTGTCTAAAGAAGTAGATAAAAGTACCAAAACAAGCATGCGTTTTGTTAGACATTTTTAACACTTGTTCGAATAATGATACCCTGGTTTAAAAGGCGACGTTTTTAAATGTCGCAATATTACCGTTGCATAGATATGAACGCCGCACGGCTAAAAGAGATAAATCACTGCTTAAAATCGAGTTCCATTATTAAATTCAGGTGATTTCTTAAATATTTCCCCGCTTAAACAATATGTAAAGGGTTGATTCGCTACAAAAGGAGACTGGGAACTAATGTCGCAGATTTTATGTAACCTACGTCACAGCGGTAAATTCATGATACATGTATTTACTAAAATGGTCCGGCATCATAAAACTTACAATATCACACAAAGAAATATGTTTTCCTTAATATTTTATATCATTTGTGCAAATTTGCTCCATTTTGTATATTTTACTCGACTTCAAAATACATAACCCTAGTATTTTTCTCTAAGAATGTAACCTTACGTCACGGGCTTTTTTTAAAACTAGGCAAAGCAATCGCTCTGAAACTCATGTGCAAACTCCTGCCTAGTAACAGCTACAAGATGGTGTGCTTAGATTTCATGCACTGAAACATTAAATGGTATAAAAACGTTAAAAATTGTGTACTGTAACCTACGTCATACGTAACCTACGTCACAACGTCACTAAGACCTCGTTTTGAAAGCGTTGACGTCATTTGATTAAGCAGCGCTTCATAGAAAACATCTTTCTTCCAAAAAATGCACAGAAAAACATTTTAAATTGAAACCAGCCAAAATAATCAAATGTCAGAAGATTAGTAAATGAGCAATGCTACGCATGTCACAGAAATCGTATGCGACATCGTCCTTCAACGTATCTAAATAACGCCATAAAATACGCCATTTCTAACTGTTAGGGTATGTCTCTAAACATGGTTGGTATTCCATAATCTAAAACTATTATCTGAAAACGTTTTAAAGCTTTGAAGCAGATATAATGAGCATTATGGTCGTAATTTTTTCCTGAATTCTGGCATGGTTGTATATATGGCCATTTCTGTCCGCGAATGGCCCAGCTTAACTGAGAACGTCTCATATGCGTCGAAGGATTTGACGTTAAAACATTGTCAAGAAGTATACTGACGTCAACAGGTACTACCATGACATATCTCACATAAAACATGAATGATCCAAATAAATGACCTTTTTCATTAAATACAATTACCAAAAATCTAACTTGCACGCCTATTAATTCAACTTCTTCAACCTAAGCATACGATCGCCTGCCATACAATAGATCCTTTAAATAGCTTATCAGATATTTCTAATACATTTGTTGGTCATTTCGTTTGATCTGACATCACGACGCCACTAATGTCTTACCATATGACGTCGTATAGTGAAGACAAATCAAACATATAATGACCAAATGTTACCGTTAAGTACGTACAATAAACCCTAATGCGGTGCATGCGGATGACGTCAACTGACATCAGGTCTGTAAATTAGTTTCATTACAAATCAATCCAATTCTATAAACCACGTATACAAACAAGTCGCCCAAGGCAATGATCGCTCACCTGCCAGTATATGCTCAGGTTAACTGGCTGAAATGTAAGCTTTCAGCTAAGGTAGGCTAATAAACAGGTGCAATTCTATAGGATTGGATGGTTCCATTCCAAAAGAATTAAAGACCAAATTTGACCTTGCGGCAAATCAGGTCTACCCAAGGTCATCATTTATATAAACTTGGCAGTACCACAGTCCCAGATGGTACATACCAAATTTCAAGGAAATTGGCTCAGTGGTTCTGGAGAAGACGATTTTTTAAGGTTTTTGCAATATATGGGCATGATGGCCATCTTGGTCTTGTGACCTGGACCTAATATTTAAACTTTTTCTTCCGCTTTGCATGAAGGCTGCATATGAAATTTAATGGAAATTGGCTCAGTAGTTTCAGAGTAGAAGTCCTTTATAAAAGTTGACACACAACAGGCAAATTGCCTTTGGCCAAGGTCACTAAATAAACTTGACCTCTAGTATTCATAGGGGTTGACGATGACTGCGTTACCATATCACAGAGCACAATAGCAACAGAAAAATGTACGTTTTCAGCTTTTCCCATTCAGAAGCCTAAAGAACCAAATTTGATCTTGCCATAAAATAGGTCAAGGTCAACCAAAGGTCATCATTTATATAAATTTTGTAGTACTAGAGTCCACAATGCTACATGCCAAGCTTAAAGGCAATCGGCCCATTGGTTCTGGAGAAGAAGATTTTTAAGGTTTTTACAATATATGGGCATGGCGGCCATCTTGGTCATGTGACCTAGGCAAAATAGATAAATTTTCTTTTTTAGTTTGCCTGAAGGCTGCATATGAAATTTAATTGAAGTTGACCCAGTAGTTTCAGAAGAGATGTCCTTAAAAATGTTGACACACAACAGGCAAATGACCTTTGGGCAAGGTCACTAAATGACATTGGCCTTTAGTATTCATAGGGGTTTATGATGACTGTATTTCCATATCATTGAGCAATATAGCAACCAAAAATGCCATTTTTTTTAGCTTTCCCATTCAAAAGCCTATTTGACCGAATTTGACTTTGTGGCAAAACAGGTCAAGATCAACCCAAGGTCATCATTTATATAAATTTGTAGTACTAGAGTACACAATGCTACATGCCAAGTTTCATGGCAATCGGCCCAGTGGTTCTGGAGAAGACAATTTTTTAAGGTTTTTACTATATATGGGCATGGCGGCCATTTTGGTTATGTGACCAGGGCCAAATATATAAATTTTCTTTCTTGCTGTGCATGAAGGCTGCATATGAAATTTTATTGGAATTGGCCCTGTAGTTTCAGAGATGTCCTTTAAAAATGTTGACATACAACAGGCAAATGACCTTTGGCCAAGGTCACTATATAACCTTGACCTCTAGTATATATAGGAGTTGATGATGAATGTATTTCTAAATCATTTAGCACAATAGCAACAGAAAAATGTACTTTTTTTAGCTTTTCCCATTCAAAAGCCTATTTGAACAAATTTGACATTGCCATAAAATAGGTCAAGGTCATCCCAATGTCATCATTTATATAAATTTTGTAGTACTAGAGTCCTCAATGCTACATACCAAATTTTAAGGCAATCGGCCCGGTGGTCTTTGAGAAGAAGATTTTTAAATGTTTTTACCATATATGGGCATAGCGGCCATCTTGGTCATGTGACCTAAAGCAAATATATACACTTTCTTTCCCCTATCCTGTTAAGGCTCCATATGAAATTTTACTTCAATCGGCCAAGAGGTTTCTGAGTAGAAGATGTTTAAAGTGTGAACGCCGACGACGGACGACGGACCAAGGCTATACTATAAGTTCACATTGACAGGTGAGCTAAAAACTAATCAACCTAATGTGAAATGTACTGTCGCCGTAATTAAATGAATGCAACAGACGTTCCTTAAATTACAAAACATTTTAATGTACAAATACAATGCGCAGCATGATCATCAATCGTATCGATTCACCTTAATCACTCTGTATCGATACACCTTAAAATGAATATGTTTTGGCGAGCCAGAAGTCACAATTTTCATTCTAAAGTATTTAGCCGAACATGTTCTAAATAAATTCATATTAAATTACCTTTTAGAGTTGATCTCCTAAAGCTAGGCACAACGATATTCCGTCGTTCTTAAATTTGAAACAACATCTGGGAAGAAAATCGGAATCGAAAGTATATATACCAATCTTTGGCTTACATATTTCACGTCAAGTCCGAGAAAAATGTACAAAAACTTTATTGCAGTGAGATGCGAGCTCAAGTACAGTAACTGCCTATGATAAATATACCGAATACTGGTATATTCATAATCTTTGACACGGGTATAAAATGAGAACTTTGTCAAATAATGTCATACACCCACAAAAGTTAGGAACACAAACTGAGTCTAAATGAATGTTAAAGTGCGTAAAATCAATATGTTTTACCCACAAGTATCAAAGGCCAAAACTCAGCTTATGTGCACATACTGTATTAACAAAAGTACTTCCAAACAAAATCTGATCTTATGAATCGTCCGAGCGAAACAAATAAGCCACATTTTCCGTAAGTGTTTTATTACCACAGTAACCCTAAATCCTGTGGTACTACTGGCTGAAAAAGAATTAAAAAGAATTTGGACTTGACAACGCCTGCGATCCGACCCGTTTCATAACAGTACCCAATATTACGTGCATTTGCCCATGACATCATACAGCAAATTAATGCAACAAGATTCTTTTCACAAAAAAATTGAAAACTAGATGTTACTTCTGTTTTCAGTATGGGTAGTTGAATGAGTACCTGTTTGGGAAAAAAAGCTGTTCATTTGGTTTACCTTGCACATCTATCGTGAAATTTTGTTAATTTATGTATATACGTCTTTCCTTTTAGATTTAGGGCAGGATGTGGAATCAAATTGTATTAATTCCTGATCATTGTCTATCTTTCTACTTTACTAATACAATAAATATTTGAGAAGTTTTCTCACTGACCGTAAAAAAATGCATCAATTAACATTCCTTAACATGTAAGTCTTCAACTGGTTAACTGTCTACCACCATGCTACTACAAACACGCCACACAAGAGACTAAAAAAACTACAAAATTGAATTAAAATGTCACAAGGCATTGAGGGACGTGAACATTAAAACATAAGCGAAAATCTCAAATACTAGGGCTGAACACTCTCTCTATCCAGTAGTAAAGGGTAACTGATTTGAAGAGGGAGATAGTAAAAGGAAATAAAAGCGGAGAACTGGGTCCCGTTTTTTTATAGTTTTTCATATGCTGTTTTTAAAACACGGTGGTTGTTACGCAGAAGGTTTTACACACGGTCGACACGGGTGTAGAGCCTTATGCGTCGCCAGGACGGCGGAGGGTGACTTCCGGTTAAAGGGTTATCTACCAGTGTATTACACAAACAAGGAAACTCTAACAACGTTAGAATTTTTTGAAGTTTATATATAATGTAAATTCTATATACAACAATACAATTTACAACTGTCACAATTACAACAATGTACAACACATATCAGTTCATGTCGCTGGCCCAAGTAAGGTGTTTGTTTCAAATCTGTAATCGATTTGCGTACAATACGCAAATAGATTACCGTCTGACGTCAACACCATACTCGGCTCAGCGCCATGAACTAAAGGAAAACACAAAGAACAAAAAAACGTTAGTTTGAGCTCATACAAAAAAAGCAAGGCCTTATGTTGGTAGACTTCAATTTGTCGTTCCTTGGATCATATCATGGGCCAGTCCATATAACATGAGGAACACCAACTTATATTAATATGCGCACGCTTATATACTGGTCGCTCCCTGGATCGTACCAGAGACCAGTCTATATATAACAAGACACACTATAGTGGACGAACACTGTACCACTTTCACCTCCGCAGTAATAAGATCGCCTTCGCCGATATTTTGTGCTTCCCGCCTCTGCTAGGAAAACATGCACAAGGGCGTTGTAACTGCTCTACCCGGGTTGGTATTAACCTGGAGACGTATATCGAATCCCCAGGTGAGACGTGGCTCTAAGCCCTAACAGCTGACTGCCGGACTTGATGTGCCCTTCGGGTCTTAACACAGAATCTGGGCACACAACAATATAACATCCATCAATTCACCTTAGAATTAAACAGCCACGTCTAACTTTTCATTAAAGAATAGGAGTATAAATACTATGCGTCTCACTTTTAAATCATGGGACTCGAATCTAAGCGTGCAGGTATTCACATTAAAATCATGCAACACGCTGTCCACAATCAAAAGACTCGTGCAGGTATTCACCTTAAAATCATGCAATACGCTGTCCACGAGAGGTATTCACAAACAACCCATGCATAACGTAGCCACAATTTCCGTAAATGTTTTATTACCACAGTTGCCCTAAAAACTGTAGCCCTACTGATTGAAAGGATTAAAATGATTTCGACAACATAGTCGACGATCGGATCCATTTCGTAACATAGGTTTCCCCTTAGGGAGATAAAAACATAACAATGTTTCTTTTCTGAAATAGTACGAAATGCGATCGAATCGTAGGCTATGTCAAAACTGGAAAACAAACTATATACATAACAACGGTGCGATGCATAACGTGGCCAAACTATCTACTAAGGTAGTCCGCCCCCAAATTATCTTGGCAACTGTTTTACCTAATCCCAAAGTCAATTAATTCTCTGCGTCGTCTGTCGTGCCTCAAATGGTATGGGGAAGTATGGGTAAGTCTGATCGAACACTAGGTGGAAATCGCCACCTTTAAGTGTATCAGACGTAAAATTAACGCTGTCCTTGACATTACACCTACTTCGCACGACAGATCCCACAGGATCCGTTGCCTCTGCCTCTAACCTACTATCGCCACCATGTTCTTCCATATTCGTTTTCTGAGTCGACGTTACGTCGTCGGGCTTTACGTTTTCACGTATGAAGTCATATTGGGATACGTCCTCTGACGTACAAAAGTTAACTCTTTGGACATTCGGATCACTGTGATCCTCTGATCCAACATTGTCACGTGCATTAACAACTGCAGACGACACGTTCTTTTGACGTTGAACGTACTGCTTTATCATGTTAGCAGGATAAGTATTCACGACGCCCTTGACGTTAATCTTGTAGTTCATTAAATTGACTACTTCGACAACTTCATATGGCCCGTTCCATTGAAGTAACAATTTATTGCACTCATTCGGGAGTAGCAAAAGTACTTTGTCTCCGACGTCAAACTTACGCGACCTCGCGCGTTTATCATAATAAGCATTCTGCTTTACGTCCATTTTCCGGACAATATCCTGTGCTAACTTACACGTTCTCTCTAAACGTTCTTTTAAATCAATAACGTACTGATACGTCAATAACGCACGTTGGTCAGTTTCCTCTACAGACCATAATTCCTTTAATATTTGCATAGGACCCCTAACATTACGCCCATACAACAGTTCAAACGGGGAAAACCTAATGACTCTTGCGGAACTTCCCTTACTGCGAATAATAATGCTGGGAGATACCTGTCCCAGTCATTCGGACGTTCTACGCACATTTCACGTAATATCTGCTTCAATGTATCATGGAATTTCTCCACGGGTCCTTTACCAGTAGATTGATAAGGAATAGTTGTCAGATCTTGAAGCGACAACAACCTACTAACCTCTCTCATGACGTCAATCGTGATCTTACTATCATGCTCGATTAGCATTTCACTCGGTATTCCTAATCTACTGAACATTTCAACTAACGCTTCGGCTACGCGTTCCGTTTCAATGCCGGGTAACGCTACCGCCTCTGGATATCTCGTCGCATAGTCTATCATTGTTAAAATATAGCGGGATTTCCTGTCAGAACGAGGTTCTATCGGTCCGACTATATCAACAGCGACTCGTTTAAATGGTGTGTCAATCTGTGGCAACTTTCCTAAAGGTACCTTAGTGACACGACCTTTTTGAATAGTCCTTTGACATATGTCACAAGATTTACAAAACCTTGCCACATCACCACAAACTCCAGGCCAAAAGAACTCAGTTAACACTCTATCCATAGTTTTCTTTATGCCCAAATGACCTGACATCAAGGTTTCGTGCGCCAATCTTAACACCTTTTCACGAAAACCTTCAGGGATAATAAGTTGCAAAGTGACCTTGTTTCCCTTAGTAAACTGCCTATACAATAAATCTTTCTTTCGGATAAACTTAGTTTCACCCCGGTTCAATCCACGACTAATAGTCACATTCCCAGATTCCACTCTTTGCCTTATGCCATTCAATTTCGGGTCAACAACTTGGGCCTGCCTCAACGCCTCCTTATCAATAGCAATAATTTGATCAGGAACTTTAAGTTTCTTATAGACCTCTTCACCTTGCTTAGCTTGTGACCTAGTCACTGCCGCCATTGCAAAATGGGACATATCGGGAAGTTTTGACCCGTCAATATTTCCAATAACCAGGTCATACAATGTATCTTCCATGCACAATGCCTCAGCTTTTCCTGTGAAAAATGGACAATCTATGTCAACCATTGCTAAGGGATACCTTTGGGTAGATTCATCAATCAAAGTTATATCAGATTCTCTACCAAGTAACTGATCATTAGAAACCAAGTTTCTACGAACGACACACCCAGTACAACCTGTGTCCCTTAAAACTACAACTGTTTTACCATTAACCGTACCCTGCGCTGTTGGTAATCGCGACCTTAAAAAGTAACAGACACCTTCCCTATCCACGTTATCATCGATTAATGGACTTTCTTCCTTACTCTTATACAGACCTTCAATTTCATGAGACCTATTCATTGTAGTTTTACAAAAACTCATTTGATGTCCGCCACCCCGACCACGTCCGCGGGAATAACCCTGACCACGGCCACGATCTGAATTACTACCCTTCGTCTGCACAGTATCGCTCTTACTTTGTGTCTCATCTTTCGGTGCATAACTGCTCCCCTTATTTCCGCTATATCCGCTTGCACTTGCACCTACCTCCGCACTATATGCTTGCTTCCTATCGGGATTCTTAAAACATTTATATGTTAAATGTCCCTTACCACAAATACTACATTTTATCTCTGGCTTCGCACTCGGCTTATTATCAGATCTACTCTGAGTTACGCCCTTACTATCACGCTGCCCCTTATTAACACAAGCGTAGACACCGCCACGTGCTTCTGCAAATAAATCTGCTTCTCTAGCCATCTCACCTAGATTCGTGAATGTTTTCGGTTTCAAATGAACGTATAGTTCTTTACTACAGGATTCTAAAAACTGATCTCTAGCGAAAAAATCGCAAACAGATTCATAAGACTGGTCTACCTTCGCCATTTTCAACCATTTATTAAGATACGACCTAAGTCTACTACTAAACTGAATAAACGTTTCGGACTTTTCAGGCCTATCATAGCGAAATTTCTTCCTAAATCCGCGTTCAGTCATATCGAAATTCTTTAACAACGCATCTTTCAACTTGTCATAATCTGCTGCATCATCTACAGACAATCTATCATAAACATCAAGCGCGCGACCTTTAAGTAATGCGCTTAAATATGCAGCCCAAACGGTTTTATCCCATTTATTCGCCGTCGCGTATTTCTCAAACCTTGATAAGTAACTATCCATTTTGTCCTTACTTTCATCAAAATACGGTAATTTGGGATCTCGCGCATGCGCTAACTTTTCAGCCTTCTGTTTTTTCTAATTCAACTCTAAACGTTACCTTCTGCAACTCTATCTGATTCTTCAACTCGCGTTGCTGCAATTCAAAACTGTACTTCAACATTTTTCTGACTCAACTTCGCTCGACAACTTTGCTTCCTTATCGCTTTCGACTTGAGACAACCTAGCTTCCCTATCTTTCTCGGCTTGCCGCTCCATACTTTCAATCCGCGCCATCTCGATTTCCCTATCCGCCGCGATCTTAGCTTCTTCCGTCGCGATCCTAGCCAATTCAATTTCCCTATCTTTTTCGGCCTGCGCGATCCTTTCTTTCTCCGCCGCGATCTTCGCTAACTCAATTTGCCTGTCTTTATCGGCCTGCGCCATTTTTCTTTATCAAGCTCCCTTACCGCGTGCCTTTCTGCACTCTCAGTCTCTTGCTGTTGCTTTACAAAATCCTGCAATGCCTGCCCCTCATAACCTAACTCCTTTCCCGTCTTAACTAACTGATCCATGACGCTTAACGTAATGCTCACGTTAACTTAACTGAAACCGACGTTCACTTATAGTCACACACGTTAACTAAAACGTTAACAATAATAATAACAAACTAATCCAACTAAAACGTTGATTAATTAGTATACTCGCGATCTGGACGTAGCCATTAAAGTTACGTTCATAACAGACCGGAAATGACGTCATAAACTGACGTTGACTTTGCCGAGAACTACTTTCCACTATCAAATGACACAATTAGATGACGTAAATAACCCACAACACAATTACGCCCAACTTAATCTAGCGTATCGGATATACAAACGTAACGTATGTAACGCAACGTATTAACACTGACAGGACAATTGTACGTCTTACATTACAAAACCTTACAAGATACCCACGGTAAATCGAACTTAAGATTCTGCTATTAGGTTTAATTGATTGTAACGATATTATATCACGTTATAAGTAACCTACGTTACTAAATTAGGACATAAAATGGACCTCAGTAACGGTTACGACACAACGTACAAACGTTTGAATTAATGAACTAACAGATTGTCATGCAACAGCAGTGCCAAGGTACTCAAATGGACCTTAAAACTAAATATGTATCATCCGTGCCAAATCAATTCAGGTCTATATACCTCAGTTTCTCCACTCAGATATGCAACCTGTTACATTCTATCACAAATTAATGCATGGGCTATCGCACTTCATCACGCAGGGAATAAGGATAGTTGACCTTAATTGAGTGTAGGTTACATTTACAAAGAATTTAGTGGCAAAATTTCTCCCCTAAAATTCACAGCCTTACGTCACCTTAGAAAAGAACAATCAGAAAGTCAATAATAATAAAAAAAATGTCTGTCAAAATTGTGCCTAGATTCTATATATATTGTCAATGTCTTACACTGGCAGATATTAACCGGAAATCAAATCCCGTTACTTCATGACACCATGTTACGCAGAAGGTTTTACACACGGTCGACACGGGTGTAGAGCCTTATGCGTCGCCAGGACGGCGGAGGGTGACTTCCGGTTAAAGGGTTATCTACCAGTGTATTACACAAACAAGGAAACTCTAACAACGTTAGAATTTTTTGAAGTTTATATATAATGTAAATTCTATATACAACAATACAATTTACAACTGTCACAATTACAACAATGTACAACACATATCAGTTCATGTCGCTGGCCCAAGTAAGGTGTTTGTTTCAAATCTGTAATCGATTTGCGTACAATACGCAAATAGATTACCGTCTGACGTCAACACCGTACTCGGCTTAGCGCCATGAACTAAAGGAAAACACAAAGAACAAAAAAACGTTAGTTTGAGCTCATACAAAAAAAAACAAGGCCTTATGTTGGTAGACTTCAATTTGTCGTTCCTTGGATCATATCATGGGCCAGTCCATATAACATGAGGAACACCAACTTATATTAATATGCGCACGCTTATATACTGGTCGCTCCCTGGATCGTACCAGAGACCAGTCTATATATAACAAGACACACTATAGTGGACGAACACTGTACCACTTTCACCTACGCAGTAATAAGATCGCCTTCGCCGATATTTTGTGCTTCCCGCCTCTGCTAGAAAACATGCACAAGGGCGTTGTAACTGCTCTACCCGGGTTGGTATTAACCTGGAGACGTATATCGAATCTCCAGGTGAGACGTGGCTCTAAGCCCTAACAGCTGACTGCCGGACTTGATGTGCCCTTCGGGTCTTAACACAGAATCTGGGCACACAACAATATAACATCCATCAATTCACCTTAGAATTAAACAGCCACGTCTAACTTTTCATTAAAGAATAGGAGTATAAATACTATGCGTCTCACTTTTAAATCATGGGACTCGAATCTAAGCGTGCAGGTATTCACATTAGAATCATGCAACACGCTGTCCACAATCAAAAGACTCGTGCAGGTATTCACCTTAAAATCATGCAATTCGCTGTCCACGAGAGGTATTCACAAACATCCCATGCATAACGTAGCCACAATTTCCGTAAATGTTTTATTACCACAGTTGCCCTAAAAACTGTAGCCCTACTGATTGAAAGGATTAAAATGATTTCGACGACATAGTCGACGATCGGATCCATTTCGTAACAGTGGTACTCTATCAATCTACTACCCCAACGATCGAAAGACCGTGGAAAACATTCACCTTATTCACATTCCTTTGAATTTTATTCTCTATACCCAATTATGAATTTAGCTTCATTTATTTGTTAATTTATTGATCGTTTTTGTCGTTTTTCGCTTTTTTTTGTTGAAGGCCAAATTTTCAAAACCTAATGGATATCTTGGTGGACCGGAATTCGATACAAATATGATAAAATATCAAGCCATTGATTTCATTTTGAAATTTTGCCGTCTAACAAAATTGTCTTGCTATAATTGCCAGTAGACATAAATGCTGAATTCCATACACGCAGTTTCTGTCAAGACCAATTGTGATTGTCTGACAACATGTTGCGTCAATAACCTCCGTCAATACACTCGGTGTTGGAACAGGAGGGCCTGGATGAACAGGGCACACCCAGACCAGACTGCTCCTGAAACTGCTTCTTTTCTGTGTCCGGACTTATAACGATTTCGCGAGCATTTATGTAAAGTTTGTCTGATAGAGAATTGACTTTTTTTCAAACGTTTGGGTAATTTTAATAACTTGTCGATTGTCTTGATATCTGGAATAATGACAGTACTTCAGCACTGCAGATTCCCCTTGTGTTGTATTTGAATAAGTAAGGCAAATAGCCCCACGCGTCAGCTCTCAAAGTTTGCTCTACTTCACATTATCAAGTCTGGTAAAGAGGTAAATGTGCAATCCCAGTTGTATCAGGAAGCTTCTGCAAAAAGATAGCCTTTTATTCGACTCGTATCCATGAAAAGCAAATTTATGCGCATTGTTCATTCTTAAGTAAAAGGATTGATGAAGCTGAACTCTCGGTAGTTTTTCGATAACTCCGCCTGTTTATTTGTGCAGAAGCTGATATTTTAATATGCATTACATATATACACACAGTGCTCCAGATAAGTTGGGGTACTGACGATAATTCAGAGATAATTTATCTTTTTTTTCAATCAAAGCTATGTTGTGACCCTCCTTCGAACCGTCTTTCTAGGAACGGTTGTAATGATGGGTCACAGCATATGTTGTTTTTGCTTTATGCAAAAATATAGAAAATTATATCTTTATTATCCCCATTACCCCTTATCTGGAGCACCGATACAGGTCGAAACGCAGCCTTATACGAATATTTTGTTAATCTTTTTGCCAAAGCTTCCAATTGTTAATTTTCAAGGGTCAGTGGAATTGTGCTTTGCGTTTGGCTTGGAAACCACAGTGGGCCAAGCCAAAGACAAAGTTCAAATTCACTGCCCCTTGAAAATTAACCATTGGAAGCTTTTGCAAATTGATTGACAAAACGGAAACTAAGTTGGTTTGGCCATGTCTCAAGTTCTTGTGGTGTAGCAAAGACAACTGTACAGGGCACAGTGAAAGGAAAAGAAGAAGAGGTAGACAGGAGAAGAGATGGGAAGACAATATCAAAGAGTGGACAGGAATGGTCTTTGCCAGCTCAACTAGGACAGCTGAAAACAGGACAAGGTGGAAAGGGATCGTTTCAAAGTCATCTGTGGTGCTCCAACGACATTGTAAGGTTATGGAATAGAAAAGAATAGAAAAGCTTGTGGTTTAACTAATGGTTTCCTTTAACTCTGAGTGACAGTGAGTTTGGTTTAGCCAGGAGTACTTTTTTATCATAGTTACAGTACTGTATCAATTTGATTTTTGTGTCGTCGATATGGTGCATTGATTGCATTAGGGAGCCATATCGCGAACTAAACTGAAGAACCTATAAGGCTGCGTTTCAACCTGTACCGGTGCTACAGGTAAGGGGTAATGGGGATAATTAAGAGATAATTTTCTATATTTTTTCATAAAGAAAAACAGCAACATATGCTTTGACTCGTCATTAGAAACGTCATGACAAGACGGTTCTACGGAGGGTCACAACATAGTTTTGATTGAAAAATAAGATAAATTATCTCTGAATTAGATATTTTGGGAAAAGGCGTCTATAAGCTCTAGCTTGCTGCCTAATCCCAAAAGTTCATGTGTTGTATTAATATATACATGTATGTCTATATGGAAAAAATCAAATATTGTTTAAACTAACTAAAGTGCAAGCAAGCTATGAGCAACGACGACTTCGACTAGAAAGTGCATTTGCCCAAAGTAATTTTTACGAACAAGTTAGGCCTTGATTAACTTGATGTGTTTTTGAAGTAGTAATCCTTGCTAGCCGTATATTGGCGAAAGTTCTTTAGTCCACGCTGTAGCTCTGTCAAGTCTTATTATGCTGGAACTACTTGCTATTGGCGTTAAAGGAGTGTATCAAAATGACACATCTAATGTGTATTCACTTATTTATTTGTTACCAACCCTTCTCCGCGAGATATATTGTATGCGCTTGTGGGGAGAAATAAACTGAATAAATAAATAATTTTGACAACCTTTCGGGTTTACCAATTGTAGTGGTTAGTGTCCCCGTACAATGTGGAAGCAATTGCATAAGCTCATCGGGCTTAGATGTGTAAAGTACTTCTACAGCACCCGGCTATTATGGCGAAGAATGTAGAGTGGTTTAAGTTCTGCAAAGAAGATCGCGGTTAGTACCGGGATTGGTGACCGGTTGTTGACTTCGTGGGTGATCCGGCAGACGGTACATGATTAATATCAGACTGTACTTATTTTATATCCGACGTGTATTGGTTTTTAGACTCTGTAGGGTTGATAAGGCTAGCACGGTCACCACCTACATGGGGAATGGCTGTTCACCCAGCTGTCGCTTGTGATATCTTTGGTGGTGTCTAATTTTGTGTTGTCTTATGCAACATGGCATCTTTGCTGGGGTCTGGGATTGATGAGAATTTTCCTACTTGCTTTTGTTGTTCAAGACCGCTGTGAATGTTGACATATACGTGCAGTTTATAAGCGAAAAGGAACTCATGATTTAGTCTTTAAACTAAAATAAAATGTTAGTTGGGCCTATTTTTCTGATTTATCAAACGTATATAACATAACATACATGTATTGCTGCTGTCTGCATGTTTATTAGTTAGCTCAATCATGGTTAAAATGGCTTCACTCGTTGATTGCACGCCGGTCCGTCGGACATCAGACTCAATGATGGGCCCGACATAAAGCTATGTAGCTTAGTTGGTTTGGGTCGGAGCTTGCTTTGTCGGCATAACTAATTTTTCAAAACAATTCTGAACAACTTATCAAACGGTATAAAAGAATAGGATATAATTCATATGTTATGCGACAGACTGCGTAGTTTTGACTCCAATCATGGTTGATGACTATGCTTCACTCTTTAATTACCCGACAGTGGTTCGGGCCTCAGACTCTATGACGACCTCATCGTAAAGCTTTAACGAATGGGTTGGGTCTTGAAGATTTGTCTTTGGTTTGGCCCACTGTTGTTTAACTAATGGCTTCCTTTAACTCTGGCTTACAGGAGTTTGGTTTAGCCAAGAGTACTTTTCTTTGGTTTATCGAAGTTATCAATTTGATTTTTATGTCGTCGCTATGGTGCATTGATTGAGTTAGGGAGCCATTATGCGAACTGAACCTTCTATGTATTTTTGTAAAAAATATGTTTTGGTCTATAAAAAATTCTGGTGAGGTACTTAGTAAACTGAAGTCAAGAGGGTTCCGTGCGACTAGTTTGTCCACTTATGATTTTTCTACTCATTATACCACATTACCCCATAATTTAATAAAGGAAAAACTTGTTGATTTGATTGAGAGGGCCTTCAAAAAGTTCTCCAAAAAAGAAGATACCCTTTATATTGCCTGTAACGATAAGAAAAGGTTTTTCACTTCTACTGACCGTAAAATATATAGAGGATATGAACGTTGGTCATGTCAGAATGTACGTGACGCCTTATCATATCTCTTAGATAATATTTACATCAGATTTGGTAATAAGTTATACAGACAAATTGTTGGTATTCCGATGGGTACAAATTGTGCTCCTCTTGTGGCGTATTTGTTTTTATTTTGTTATGAAAGAAATTTCATGACTTCTTTTTCTGTTTATAATCAAGCTGATATCATTGAGGCATTTAACTCAACCTCTAGATATTTAGACAATCTTCTGAATATTGATAATCCTTATTTTGAAAGCATGGTCAACCAAATTTACCCACCTGAACTTAAATTGAATAAAGCTAATACTTCAGATACCGAGGCCCCTTTTTGGAGTTACATCTATCTATTTCTAACGGTTTTGTATCTTCTAAAATTTATGATAAACGTGATGACTTTGACTTTGATATAGTCAATTTTCCATTTTTGGATGGTGACGTTCCACGTCGTCCCTCTTATGGAGTGTATATTTCTCAACTTATAAGATTTGCTAGAGTGTGTAGTCATGTAGAGGACTTTAATGCTCGTAATAAATGTTTAACTGCTAAACTTCTTCAACAGGGCTATCGGTATCATAAGCTTAGAAAGGCTTTTTTTCTAAATTCTATCGCAGACACTATGAATTGGTTTCAAAATTTGATGTCGGATTAAAATTTCTTAGTATACAAATTCAAAAAGATTATGGGTAGGTCTGATTTTTCTGATCAAAAATAATAAAACGTCACAAACGTATTGGCTATAATTTAAATTTTATGCGACAGTCTGCATGCTTAGTGATTAACCCAATCACGGTTGGAAACTTTGCTGCACTCTTTAATTGCACACCGGGGGATCGGGCGTCAGACTCTATGATGGCCCCGACCTTAAGCTATATATTTTAGTAGGTTGGGACCGGAGCCTTTTTGCCTGTTGCTTGGTCCACCGGGGCTCAACTGGTGACCATCTTTTGCTTCAGATTTCCAGTGGGGTTGTTTGGCAGGCCAGGGATCTCCACCTGTCAGACGGCCCGTTGTATCTGTTGAGTCCTCGTCTTTGCTTCTTCATGGTGTTGAAATTTGATTTATGTGTTTACCGTGATGATTCATTGACGAGTTAGAGGGTTATCATGCGAACCGAACAACCAACTAAATGTTTTGTACCACTTCAGAAACTGAGGGTGAGGTTGGGCCTGTAAAATCGATTTAAGCCCCCCCCCCCCCAGTAATTCATTACTGACCGTTCCAAGGCGGTAGTTCTGTTGTGGTTCTCTGTTGCCTGTTTTTGGTGTCAGAGTTTCTGTGATGTTTTACCTTATGTATGTTCTTATTATTTTGGTTCAATTTGGGTTGCTGAGTGGCCACCTTTCGGGAACAAGCTGCTCACTCGGTTGGCCATATGTTCTGTGTATCTTGATTATTTGTAATCTTAGTTGTTTCCTACTATGGTTTGAGGGCTGGATTTGGATTTTGATTGTTTCAGTTCCTGGTCTTTGTATACTTTTTACTTGTATTATGAATTACATCGAGACCAGGATGAAGTTTGTCGAAAGTGAAAATTTTTTTAAATCCCCTGGTACTACAAGCCGTTCTAAGGCTACAGACCCGAAGTTGTAGCTGTGTGGCCACCTGTATAGCTGCCCACTCAGCTTCATTTCATGAAAAATGGGAAAAATAGATTTTCGATGTTTTTCTGTGTTTTCATGTGGTTTGTTCCCGGGACCAAGGATGAAGTTTGTCGACAGTAATAAATATACTTAAATCCCCCGGTAGTCTATGCTGCTTGCTGTTCTTAGTTGGCAGTCCCGCTGTTTTTCTTAAGTCTATGTTGCTTTGTGGTTTATACTATGAGGAGCTTTATGTTTTAAAGTCCTTTTTTTGCTCTTTGTCCTCGTTTTTCATGTTTGTTTTAGCATTCTGATCACTTCGCTTGGAGAAGAGGGGGCTTATTTTTCTGCCTCTCGTGCATTTGTTTGTTTTCGCGTGTGCGTTTGTCCTATTTCTCTTCCTCTTGGTGCCGTGGGTTGGCTGCGGTTTGTTTTTGTGGCAAACATTGGACCTACCTATCATTTTTTTATCAGGCGTGATGATGTCTGAGATAGCTAATACTCAGACAAGCTTACACCTAGGCGGCGACGGATAAGACGCATGGGCACTGTAGCAACACTACATTACTGAATATGAACAGACACAATTACACCGAATCTGCTATTTTTGTTCTTGGATGTGGTCATTATTTCGGAATTGTCAATGTTTATTTGATTTACGAGTTCGGACTTATGATTTGGATACCTTGACCACTTTAACCATTCCCTGTTGGTTTTGAGGGCGGGGTGAGAGATCGGATTGTATTCGTTCCTGATCATTACTTATTGTTTTGCTTTGCCTTAGCCAGTAGAATTTAATTGCTCTGACATTTACACGAAATTTGTCTAGAAATTAAGCGCAATAAATGTCACACTGTACTTCTGACTTAACAAAAGCCAAAGGCTTTTGACTATTGTGTTACAAATGAAGGCTTGATGAGCTGCCGTTATGGGTACTTTTTTATAGGTTTTTTCTTACGTTTTAAGTAGTGGTATGACTTGATACATATGCCAATAGAATAAATGCAATTTATGACAAACGGGAATATTTGAATTCGATTTTCGACATTTTTCAGTTGCATTTCCTATTGTGTCATAAATTTTCTATTTAATGTTGAATGCAGTTACACAACTTGCAGTTGTATAGACCTGTCAACAGCATTTCGGTTACTTTCTTATTCAGTCAGGATAGATAATGATTAGGATGAAACCATTAAGAGGCCAGAATAAAAAAAGGAGAAAATACTCTGAATTTAATTATCTTAGCATATTCAATCGGTGCCATGTGATTCTAGGAATGTACTATATGCGTTCTTTACACAAATTTATTGTATTTTTTAAATCACAGTATTGTTTAATCATATTGGTTGATGCATGTGTGTGTTTATTTTCTGCGAAATAGTCATAGTAAATGCTTAAGAAGCATTAGAGTCTACTAACGAATTATAGAATGTAAATCAGAATTTGTGATAAAGGCAGCATAGTCAGTGGTACTGCTGTAATATTCAGGTTGGTGTGACGCTAGAAAAGACATACAGTATATTTAATCCGATTGATTGACAATGTTGTAAATATATAAAAGAAAGTGCAGAGGACAAATAATGGGCCTCTGAGGGAACACCTGCTTTAACAATATTCATTCTGAGTCTTTCTTTTTCAGGTAAAATGTTGCTGTCTTTCTGAGAATTAGGTAGGAAGCTAGTCTAGAACAGCCCAGAACTTTACCTCTAATTCCAGCAGAGAAAAACAAATATGAAAAATGCCCTTGTGTCAGACTGTCGAAAGCTTTGGTAACCTCGCAGGAGACTACCATTGTCTGTCGCTTTACGAAACGCATGGTTGGATAAATGAATTGCTTCATTTTTGTAAAACCAGTCGATAACTGTTGTGACATAATTAATTGTAGAAGTGCTTATGAACACAAGGGTCTTCTGAGAGTCCAGTAATACTGAGCAAAGGCACTGGTATTTAATTATCCGATTTAACAGGTTAAAATGACTTTTCTGGGCAGCTCATAAGGATAGTCGTTGTTACGTGCTCATACCCTCGGTACATGCGTCGAGCGTTAAAAGTGGTACACTGTTTCTTCAGTGGCACCCATTTTCCAAGACGCATCACCGAGTTGGTGACGCAGCCAGGAAAGCTGAGGGTTTTTGGTATGATATGGCCTCCTATAAATTGATACCAACAGTAACAACAAGAATCTTAGCTTTCCTATTATATTCATATGTACAACACTAGATAATTTACTAGTTTATGAGCCACAACAAATTTTGGCTGCTCGAATATCATATAATTATTTGCGAAGCACACCGATTTCAGGCCAAGGGTTATACGCGTGTTAACCCCCCCCCCCCCAACACACAAACCTTCCTGTAATTCTTTAATTTATTGCTGAGCGTTTTGGCAGGCAGTACTGCTGTTGTGGCTACTATTAGTGTCATTCTTAATTTCCATGAATTTAAAGAGTAATTACACTTCAGGAACTGACTGAATCAGATCCCAAACCCTATCCCCAACATCAAATTTTTGACTTTAGGGTACAGTAAATTGAATTTCGTCACGATCATATACTGGGAAGGAGCTGACCTCTTGTTTTTTTGTGTTTTTTTTTGTTTTTTTTTTGCTTCTCTTGCTCTGCTTTGGGTACCGTCTTTATTATTTTAGTTTCTCATTCGCTGTTTAGGGCGGTATGTGGTAAACGATTATGTAAGTTCCGGATCATTGCTCTTTTATCAACACCATTAGACATATGTTTGATATTATTCTCTTAGACAATATTACGTTTGAAAATTAAGTCATAATATTCAAGCAAACAAGTGTTTGTTACAAAGAGAGCCCCGTCTAAGAGGTTAAGCCGTTAAAGTTTATCCCGATTATAAATACCATTGACTTGACTAGATGCACTAGCAAACCCAATATAAAATAGGATGTAGAGCCAACCAGAGGCCGCTTTCGCAGATATTTCTGTCAAAAATTAAATAAGCAGTTTATTTAAGTAAACTTTGGAAAATAATATATATGTGTGTCTAAATAAGTAAACACCGACCCATATGTCTCCACAGTAAATTAAATTTCCCTCACTTTCTTGTTTTAGCAGAGCTAGAGATAATAATAATCCATTTAGTCTTTGTTCCCGATGGGTATATTTACAAGATATAATTAGAATCCTGACGCCAAATTTATCTTCCCATCAAAGTAGAGGGTTTTCTTCCAGCCAGACAATTTGCAACTTCATAATTATAGAAAACAGAGGTTATTGGACTATTTCATGTACCTTTTGGTATTATAGTTATTAGTGCGCAATTTTTATATGGAATAAGTTAACAATCAGTTACCATGCCGAACCTCAGAAATGACGCATCACTTATAGTTAAAAGGTCGGAAGCTAAAAACTGGTGCATGTTACACTAAATATATGTAGCTTAAAGTTTTTGTAAAATCCATACAGTTTGCATGGAACACTTAGGCTTAGGATTTTTAGTGAACGGATACCGGTTCTTTACTCAGATATAAACATACAGTTTTAATAGATTCCCTTACTGACATTAAATTCATTGAATTTGATAATCTATTAGTCAATCTCGAACAGGGTGCCAAGATATATACATACCCTCGAAAAGCAAAATCACAAAAACTTAAAATAAATACAACGGAACCAGACTTTTATGGTGACTTTCTCTATGAATTCAAAATTACTGTAAGTAGGTCTGATTTTTCTGATCAGTTCAGAAAAAATATTATGCGTTACAAACGTATTGGCTATAACACAAATTTAAGGCTGCAGTCTGCATGTTAAGTGGTTCACCCAAATATGGTTAATAAATTTGCTTCCCTCTTTAATTGAACGCCGGTTGGTCGGGCATCAGACTCAATGGTGGGCCCGACATAAAGCTATTTAGTTTAGTTGGTTGGGGCCGGTGTAACGAAGTAAAGTGATCCCCATAGAATAACGACCCCCCAGTCATTATATAGTGACTCCCCGGTCATAATTTTATTACTCCCCGGTCATAATATTATGACCCCCACACACGAAATAAATCGACCCCACGCGAAGAATTGTGAACCCTATAGAATAACGACCCCTGTCATTTTTCTTTAAAGAAATGTGACCCCTATCTCCGGCCGGTCATAATAATATTACCTCTCTATGCGAAGTTAAATAACAATTCGCGAAAAAGAAACGAATGTCACCCCCCCCCCCCCCCCCCCGTCTTCCCCACGACCACCCTGTACAAAAACTAATAAACAACTAAATAAATAAATAAAGTCGTTGCGAGTATACTGTACGCACCTATGGCTCATACGATTACATTAACCCATTTAAGCCTAGCGTCGCTAAAAAGGGGCAGAGGCAAACGTGCAGACCAAGTTCAGACTCAGCAAAAATGCGCGTCTGATCATTTTCTTCATTGGTTGCATAAAATTTACAGCAATTTCTATAAAATGAAAAACAAGAGGGTCATGAGTGATCATGAGGTCCTGAATCGCTCACCAGAGTAAAATAAAAGGTTAAAGATCAAACTAGTGTCATCGCTTGAACAAATCTGATACTATATAAATCACAAAATGCTGAATATCGTATTTTTAACTTCATTAGATGTTTGGAAGAAGAAACTTTTAAAGGTTTGTAAGACATGGGCATAACGGACACCTCGGACATGTGCCCAGAACCGTTCAAGCAAACTGTTGTGTCCCTGACTCATAGAGGTTCCATTTTGCTTCAATCAGCACAGTCGTTTCGTTTAACAGAGATTTCTGAAGCTGTTGAAATACGATCAAAGAATGGCCTTGATCTCTGGTACAAAAATTCTTAAAATACTCATTAAGTTGATTGGCTATACCAAAGTCTTCAAAAAGAAAATCTGACCTTGTTGTAAAAAAGGCCTAGGTCAATCCAATATCATCATTCGAATAAATCTGATAGAACGTCAGTGCCCAATGCTACACACAAGGTTTCAAGGCCATCAATCTTTTGGTTCCAGTGCAGAATAGTTTCAAAGGTTCATTCCATGAACTCTTATGTTCACGCATTTTCCCCACATAAAAGTACCAAAAAAAAAGCAAATTTGATCCTGCCATAAAAAAGACAAGATCATCCCAAGGTCATCACTTGAACAATGTTGGTAGTACTTGAGTGCCTGATGCTTCATTTCAAATTTTGAAGGCCAACGGTCAACTGGTTCTCACTGGGTGGTCTTTATTCTATGGGGAACCCATAGAATAAGAACCCCGGTCATTATTCTATAGAAAAAGTGACGCCGTTTCTATAAGATACTGACACCCGTTAACCCCCTCGATGATAGCTATTAAATATTAATCCCCATCTAATCGACTACTAACTGATTATTAACTACTGCAAGTTTCATTATTGATACTACTTGTTGATGTTGCTACTGCAGCTGATATCGTAGCAGTATTAGTGCTTACAAATTTCATGAAAAAAATTTGTTTTTACTCAAGGAAATTTGACAAAGACCTTCTACCCGGGAAAGGACCAGACACATGTCATTTCGATTTGTTTGTAAATAAGTATCATTCTACTCAAGGTACTTTTCTTTAGAAACTAATGGCCTGGGTCAACTTAAAAAGTAAGGTGACGGGGGTCGTTATTCTAGGCGGTCACAATTCTTCGTGAGGAGCAATTAATTGTGCGTGGGAAGGCTGTGTGTGTGGGGGGGGGGTTGGGGGGGAGGTTTATGGGTTGGGGGGCTGCGTTATAATATAATCTTATGACCGCGGAGGCATTGTATTCTGACGGGGTAGGGGGTCACTATTCTTTAAAGAACAATGGCCGGGGTCATTCTATGAGAAACCCATAGAATTACGCCCCCCTGCCATTATTCTATAGAAAAAAATGACCCCGTTCTAAAAGACACTGACTCCCGTTAACCCTTCTATGAGAACTATAAAATATTAATCCCCACTTAATCGACCACTAACTGACTATTAACTACTGCAAAATTTATTATCAGTAATACTTGTTGATGTTGTTATTGCTACTGCAGCTGCGTCTGCTCACAGCAGAAGTAGTGCTTACAAATTTCATGAAGAAAATTTAATTTAGTGCTACTCAAGAAAATTTGACAAAATCTACAACCCGGAAAAGGACCAGACACATGTCATTTCGATTAATGTAAATAAGTATCATTCTACTCAAAGTTCTTTTCTTTAGAAACTAATGGTCAGGGTCAATTTAAAAAAATAAGGTGACAGACGGGGGTCGTCATTCTAGGTGGTCACAACTCTTCGTGAGGAGTGATTTAACTTTGCGTGGGAAGGATGTGTGAGTATCGTGGGGGTGGGGTGTGTGGTTAGTGTGTGTGTGTGGGGGGGGGGGGAGGGAATGCATTATAATACTATAATGTTACGACCACAGAGTCATAATACTATCACGGGGTGGGGGTCACTATTCTTTAAAGAATAATGACCGGGGATCGTTATTCTATGGGGAAATATACTTTAGTAGCACGAAAACAAATTTTCTTCATGAACTTTGTAAGCATTACTACTGCTGCAGCTGCAGCAGCAACAGCAACTTCAACACGTATTACTCATAATAAAACTTGCAGGAGTTAACAGTCAATTAGTGGTGAGTTAAATGGGGATTATCATTTTATAGCTATCATCGAGGAGTAAACGGGTGTCAGTATGTTTTAGAAACTGAGGCATTTTTCTATAGAATAATGAAGGGGGCTCCCCATAGAATGACGACTCCTCGGTCATTATTCTTTAAAGAATAGTGACCCCCTCCCTACCCCGTCATAATATTATGACTCCGTGGTCTCTTGCATTTTCATATTCTAACGCTAAAGCCCTCGGGCCAATATTGCTACCCAGTGCCAATATGAATTAGAGGCACACCTCCGCCATATCGTAACCTTTTTATTACATACTTTATGCAAATATACAGATAGAAAGAGAACAAAGTTGAAATTCAGATGGAAGAACAAAATTTGTCTTGAGGCGACCAAAAGAGGCGCGAGTATGACGTTATTTATGACGTAACGTCAGCGTCACAACAAATGTCAGTTGGTAACGTTTTCAAAATGGCGGCGCCCTCGACAGTGTTTTTGGTTAAATATTTGCCTTTTTGCGTGTTTCCGATTTTTCATGCAAGGAAACGGGTTAAAAACGAAAACGTAGGCGGAAAGCCGTTTGTAATTTCAAATAGATTTTGTAATTTCAAAGGAAATTAAGCTTGAAATAAAACGCTGTTCACCTTAACAATCCAACATAGTAAACCGATGGGCAATGCAGCCCAATACAAGAACGATGGGCAATGCAGCCGAAGAAAAAGTTTAGGATGGACAAAGTTGGAATTATAAGAGATGAATTTCCTTTTTTGGGAGATTTTATCGATGTGTAAACGCCGGCCTCACAAACTTAACATAAAGCTCTTCGGGCCTTTATTCAGTTTGTGAATGATTCGCCGGCATTTACACATCGATACCCCGCCCCGCCTCCCGTCCCCGCAAAAAATAAATCATTCCTATAGTCAAAAAAACAAACTCAAATGTTTCTGACTCTGAATCTTCCCGAAATCTAGACAAATTTCTCTTTAATCTTAGTTTCTAGGTCTAGATTTCGATCAGCTAAAGATCCCATCACCTCCGCCATTTTGAATTACTGGATAGAGCGTGTGAAAGGATTCGACCAATTAAAAAGAGGCAGTGCCAAAACTCCATATTATATGGAAAATTGGCACAGTCACGTGACTGTGCCTTTATGGATCCAGAAAATATTAACGGGTGGCAATGGGAAATTTACTATGTAGATCTTATTAAGTATGTAATAAATTATAATATTATGACCCCATCCTCCACACACACACCCTTCCCACGCGAAGTTAAATGACTCCTCACGAAGAATTGTGAGCACCAAGAATAACGACCACCATCACTTTTTAAGAAAATTGATCCCCCGGCCACTTTTTTTTAAAGAAAGGTACCCTGGTCATAATATTATGAATCCTCTAAGCGAAGTTAAATGACGATATGCAAAGAAAGTGCTTATAAAGGGGTCAAAAATGAATTTTCGGTATACTTCAAAATTTCCCTTCAAATGACGTTGCTCTGAATTCCCTATAAAAAACACTTTTCTTTCATTTTCAAGCAGATAGACTTAGATTTTTGGTGGTTTGTTTTTATAATTGAATGTATTGAAAATAAGTAAAGATTTATAGACATACTTTCCCCTAACCCTTATGCCTCAGCAGGCTACTTTGCATGTATGCATTGACTTTTAATATATACATTATATGTGAGTGGCATGCTCAGGCAAAGGCGGGAGGGGATAGTATACAGCTGGAAAACTGAAAAGTGGGTGGGGTACTTAGACCCTCTGCATCTTAAAATAAGGCTAGCATACTATTCATTTACAAATTATTGTATACTATGAACAGTTGTAGTATTTTCTAAATTTTAAGCAAATTTACAAAATAAATTCAGTCAATAAGAAAAATCGCAAAATATATTTGGAAGACGAAAAATGTCATTTACCCCTCTTGAGAAAGGCAGTGAGAGTAAGAGTGCAGACGTGATAATTTTTCAATATCAACAGCAAAACCTCTTTATAGTGCATAAATCTACTTGTTAATGGTAAAATCTTATATTACATTAATACCATAAGTCAAACTAAACACATTGTCATTTATCTTAATTTGTGACATTGACTTTAGTTTTTGAGGTGGGTACATATATCTTGCACGCGATTCATTGTCTTTATGTAACTAACATTTGTTTCCAGTTATTAGAAAGTCTACCCACAAATTACAAAGTTACAGGTCAGAAACGACATTCTGTTTGCCAGAGTCATACAGCAGAACAACATTATCTTTGAATGATCTCTATGATCTTGACCTTCGAACTAAGTGCACAGGACTTGCGCGCGACACATTTGTACAAAGTTACTTTAAAATCCATCATCAAACAAGAGAGTTGTAACAAACCGGACACAACATTCTGTATGTTATAAGCATATATGATGACCCCACTAAATTCATTGGTAGTCATAATATTATGACCGAGGTTGGGGTGGTGAATCACTATTCTTTAAAGAAAAATGACCGGGGGTCACTATTAATAGATATCATCAGGGGGGTCATAAGTTTTTAACGGGAGTCAGTATTTTATAGAAAAGGGGTCATTTTTTCTGAAGAATAATGACCGGGGGTCGTTATTCTATGGGGGGCACTTTACTTCGTTACATCGGAGCTTTCCATGTCTGTTGCTTGGTTATTCGGGGTTCAACTGATGGATTTCATTTGCTACGGTATTTCAGTGCTGTTGTTTTGACACCCCATAGACGTCCAGCTGCCACAATACGTTGTTTCTGTCAAGCCATCATCTCTGATTTATCATCGGTCTTATCCGTGATTTGTTTGTTTGCTGTAATGATTCATTGATGGGCTAGGAAACCTTCATGCGGACCAAACAACTAACTAAATGTTTCAAACCACGACAGAAGCAGAGGGCGAGGTTTGGATCCAGTGAAACATGTCTGAGCCCCATTGTGTTCTTTTGCTGACCGTTTAAATGCGGTACTTCTGTTGTGGTTCCACTGTGTTATTTGTTGTTGTGTCCGCTTGTCTATGGTCCCTAGCAGTGGGGTGACCTGAATAGCTGCCCATTCTGCTTCTGGTTTGTTTGTAATTTAAAATATGAAGTAGGTATAATAGATGTTGCTGCTGTTTTAGTTAGGGTAGCGGAATGACCACCTGTTTAGGAAAGAGCTGCTCATTGGGTTTGCAATGCGTGTCTTTCATGAATTTTTATCAATTTTTGTGTGTGTACTTCTTTCCCTTTTGGTTTTAAGAGCGGAATGTAGGAGTTGATTGTATTAATTCCTGATCATTGTCTATATTTTACTTGGGAAAACTAGAATGACCTCCATTGATAGCAGTACCGTTTAAGCATTTCCAATGATTTCTGATGCTTCCAATGTTAGCGTTGTACTACTTCATGTTGTATGCATCAGATCAAGACGGCCTATTTTTTTCTTGGAAGTCTGTGTATCTTGGTCGCTAAAACCTATCTGAAGCAAGCACAGATGGGAAGGACAAAAATGACTAAATGACAGCTTAAACGTGTTTAAATGTTTTTTTGGTACTTGCCTTCGTATGCTGTATAATGTTGCTGTTCTATTTATCATTATGATGTTCTCCAGGAACAGTAGGCATTCATGCAGCACATGTATAAACCAGTTTAACCAGTTTTACCAGTGATATTTCCCACATGACTGAACTGAGATTACTTTGGGATGTACATACGTCGTAACGTATGTCGAACTGAGGCCTGACAAAGTACATATTAACAAATAGAAAACATGTATATGCAAAAGATATAGACACGATACAAGTGGTGCATTATTTTAGAGGTTCAGAATAATGTGAGCTTTAATGGCCAAGAAAGAGCTGCAAAGACACTAACTATGCATAAGTAAGAGTGTTCAATATATATTAATAAGAATTCCCCAAAATATGCTTGCTCTAGATAATCAACAGACATATGCCCGTATACAGAGGTTCGATCAGGTGCTGGCGAGCTTAAAGATTCTATGCGTCAGAGGGACTACTCAGTAAAGCAAAGTTGTAACTGTCTTCCTTTCTGTTAGAGAAGAAATGAAGTTCCGGTTTCCACAAACTGCATTAGTGGACGGTCAGCCAGCCTAAATGTTTTAAAGATTCTTTAAATAGAAGTCCACCGATTAAAACAACTTTCTCTCTTATAAGTTTATTTCTCAAAGAGTAACAGCTGGCTTCGCTCAGATTTGTTTGCATACGGTGCTTGCTCTTATATCACAGTTGTAATTGTACAGAAAGGTATTTCTAAGTTACAATGAAAATAAGTATGAAGAGAGTAGCTATGAGTATAAACCCGTTACACAGAGTCTCAGTTCTCTTTTTCGATATCGTATCATTATAAGTATGGCAGACACAGAATATCAGGAATTCTCAGAATTCGAGACAGAATAAAAATGGCATCCATCAAGCGTTAAAGATGTTCGGTCAGAGTAATTGAAAATCTCCTAGGTTGTCAGAGATCCTATAAAACATTGGACATTGTCATAAAATGACATGATCTGTCCGATGTAATATACTGAGAGGCAATAGAAAGTATACAGTTTTTTTTTTATTTTGAATACTGGGTCTCGTGTAAATGGCTGCATTGAAATATAAATAATGCCATCTTGGGCAAAACACAAACACAAATTGTTTTGCAGTCACTGATAATGGAGTTAAGGTCCTTAATTCAAATTCAGCAATTCCAATCAAAACTCGTTTTGCATATGACAAATAGCTTTTGTACTTCACGAATGTCTAGTGCTAATGTCTGTGAGTAAAACCACATCGTCATTTAAACTAAAACCCCCATCAAACTTCTTCAACCATAGTTAGAAACGCTGCATGTCTCAAATTATCTCCCTTTTAATTAAAAATATAGAGAATTACATGTTTCTCTATCTTACCTGGTATCAGAAGTTTTCACTTGAAATTTTCGGAAAATTGTTGTTTGGCTTCTTGCTTTTGTGTGCACGTAAAAGGAACCTCATTGACTTGTTTGTTTGAAAGAAAATTGCAAATAAACTTCCCATAAGAACTCAATGCATATACCATGCATGTTACCAGAAGACGCCAAATGCATCATTTCTTAATACGAAAATTTGATACTTTATCCAGTTTTTGTGCCAGATTTAAAGGGTCACTGATGAGGCTTGAATAGCCGAAACCGCGGTATGGCCCAACTTCTTACTTATGAATGTTTTCTTTGCTCTTAAAGGATCTAAACTTTTATCATTATTTCATATGAGAGCTTGATATGTCCTTACAAACTTTTCATCCCTTTTTTGATGTAATGCATAAAATGCACAGAATTAATCTCTATTGTCCAAAGTGTATGTTTAAAGGGAGCTACTTCAGCGACAATGTTGACTTAGACCCCTTGCCTGTTTAAAATCATGTTATTTCCTTATCGTTCGCCGATTGTACTGAAAATTGTCGCAAATTATGTCAAATTGATTGCATTTATTAACAGTGCCATGGAATTATCAGGTGTGAAGACATCTGAAGGAAAATCAGGACTGCGTTATCTGTATACTTTCTTTCGCCTCTCAGTATTGTTTTGTTGTATTTTTAGTTAAAAATTAAAACATAGGCAATGATCAGGAATTAATACAATCAGATCTCACCAAAAGGGAGAGAGGTATATATACATAAATTGACAAAAGTTCACTAAAGCCACGTACGGAAAACCGAATAAACAGTTCTTTTCCTAATAGCTGGTCTTTAGCTATCCCAACTGGAAACAGCAGAAGTATCTATTTATTACCTATGTACTGTAATTTTAAATTACAAAACAAAACCGAAAGCAATATGGGCGGCTATTCAGGTGACCATATTTCAAGAAGACCACAGTCAAGCAGACATAGGAACATGAAACAATGAGGAACCACAACAGAAGTACCGCCTAGGGACGAACAGTATTAGATTGCTTGGGGGCTTAAGCTGGTTTTACTGATCCAAACCTCGATCTCTGCTTCTGCAGTGCGGTTCAAATCATTAAGTCAGCATTTGTTACGTAATATGAAATACTACACAGAGCTCTAGATAAGATGGAACATTTGGTGATAATTAGGGATAATTTTAGTTATTTCTACATAAAACATATGTTGTGACCCTGATCTGAACCGTCTCGACGAGACGGTTCAGATGAGGGGTCACAACATATGGTTTCAATTACACTCTAATAATCACAAAATACTCCCTCTTATCTAGAGCTCTGCTGAGTACATAAAATGGAAGATACTTAGGAAAGGTTACAATCACAAAACACAACGTACCCAAAGACAATGAAAGAAGAAGACAGAAAAATGCAACAACAAACAGGAACAAAGTATACTTGATAACAGACACGCCCAGTCGAACGCTCAAGGACAGTCCGCAGTTGCAACGACATCAAAAGCCATTTATCATATGACGTCACTGTTATTCAATGGACAAAGTCGTGTCATAAAAATTGTATGAGCACACGTGTAAGAACATTTTGGCGCATTCATGTAACGTCATTGATAACTTCCATGTCAACAATGCGTTTTGTTATTGAAAGAATGTTCATTTTGAAGGCGATAAAATCCCATTCTAAAGGGTCATATAAACAGAATCTCGCCGAAGCCTCGTTTCATAAAATATGAAATAACCACTCGTGTAAGATACTCTTTATCTAACATCGTTCTATCCAAATGTTTTTTATAAAAAAAAAACAACATAAAAACTGGAAGAAAAGTGGACAGCTATACATGTGACCACCATGCTTAAAATACAAAAAATAGGATCTTGTAACGGAAGTAGCCAAACTTACTTGGGTTTTACCAAGTTTTGAGCTGTTCATTCGGTTTACCGTGCGTACTTTTTATGAACTGTTGTTAGTTGATGTGTATATACTTCTTTACCTTTGATTGTGAGAACAGGATACAGGAACTGAAAGTGTTTGTTTCTGATCATTGTCTATCTTTTCACTGTAACGTTAAAAAATCTGAAGCATGCGAAGCTGGCCCCTTATGAGAAACACACACACACACACAAAAAAAAAACGCACACACATTTAGGCACACACATATTCTAACTTTGGTATTATAGTTTTGTGTTCATACTCAATCCAAAACTAGCCAGTTCGCCGGAAGAACAACGTCTAGGACTCAATATTTTCTGTCGGACGAGAGCAGTTACGAAAAAAAAGTCTTGAAAGCTTCTTATACTTAAAAAGCAGTTGTAGCCAAAATATGTATGGCAGTCACAAGTATGGAAGCAAAAGATACCTGTTATTAGAGTATAAAAATATAGCTACCCCTTGTTTCCGAAAAATCGATCAGACTCGGAGCGCAAGGGATGCCTGTTATGGGTTCGTTTTACGGAGTCTTTTTGGGAACTTTGTTAAAGGAAATTAGAGAATGTATGAACCAAAGAATCAATATCTTAGAAATAGTATTATTTTCTTTTTAAACGTTAAGTTGCAACATTAAAAGTAAAAAGATAGGCAATGATCAAGAATTAATACAATCAAATCCCACATTCCGCTCTCAAAACGAATAGGGAAAGAAGCACATACACACAGAAATTGACACAAGTATACGACAGACACGCACAGTAAACCGAATGAGCAGCTCTTTCCCAATCAGATGGTCATTCGGCTACCCCAATAACAGCATCAACATCTACTTTTTACTTATTTTTTATTTTAATTACAAAACAAAAGGCAGATTGGGCAGCAATACAGGTGACCAAACCGACAGAGACCTTAGACAAGCGGACAAGCAATATAACATCAAGGAACCGCAACAGAAGTACCGCCTTTGGAACGGTCAGCAAAAGATTACTGTTTAGTTCTTTGTGCTTTCCTGGTGTAGTCCTGACGGATCACTGAGCCTATTTAAAAAGCAAAATACTGTAATTTATTTAGATACACGTGAACATTCTCCATTAAACTGAGAATGCTATTTTCGTTTCCCTGGTCTGTTTGTGTGTTTAGCTTTTTCAAAGTATTTATCATTTCAGAATATACTGACGGTAAATATCTTGTCGTATGCCTAAGATATACAATCTTCTACTAAACCAACGCATGTCATAATCGGTCTCCCGCCATCTACGTAGCAGAAACAAATGAAACATTAATTCTTATTAGATTATTTTCCCAGATAAGATGATATAAGTTGGTGTCATAGTTTCACGGTTTCGGAAGGATCGCCGTTTGTCTCAGTCATCGGTTTACGGCTTCGTTAAAACAGTTAAAGAAATTTCTTTTTGTAAAGCAAGAAGTCAAAATGAATTATTACTTGAATTCTAATAGGCTAGAACTCCCCCGGTTTCTGTTAGTTCATCGATCATTATCCTATACTAATGTAAAAATACATTAATCAGTCGAGAAAGACAGTTTTTATAATTGCTTACCCACGCCTATGAATAGGATTCTCAGATTACATAAGCGAAAATGAGAGACTTATAACCTACGACTTTGTGGATACACAGGCTGGTCTGAGTCATTCCCGTTGGGTACTTTATTACTCATCATTATTGAAAAATGATGGAAAGTACAGTAAATGATTGGCTATAGAAAGTCTGTTTCGCAAATCATTTTATCGGCAAACCATAAAGGACGCCGAATAAAACAAAACAATTTAGTAGAGTGGCAGCCAAACAGATTACAAATCTTATTGATGAGGTATTACGCATACTTTAACGATTCTATGGCAATGGAAAGGACCACGGAATATATAGGCCATGTCATAGTGTTTCTGCTGGGAACTAGCTTACCTCTTTCTGTTGATAATCAAGCTGATATCATTGAGGCATTTAACTCAACCTCTAGATATTTAGACGATCTTCTGAATATTGATAATCCTTATTTTGAAAGCATGGTTAACCAAATTTACCCACCTGAACTTAAATTGAATAAAGCTAATACTTCAGATACCGAGGCCCCCTTTTTGGATTTACATCTATCTATTTCTAACGGTTTTGTATCTTCTAAAATTTATGATAAACGTGATGACTTTGACTTTGATATAGTTAATTTTCCATTTTTGGATGGTGACGTTCCACGTCGTCCCTCTTATGGAGTGTATATTTCTCAACTTATAAGATTTGCTAGAGTGTGTAGGCATGTAGATGACTTTAATGCTCGTAATAAATGTTTAACTGCTAAACTTCTTCAACAGGGCTATCGGTATCATAAGCTTAGAAAGGCTTTTTCTAAATTCTATTGCAGACACCATGAATTGGCTTCAAAATTTGATGTCGGATTAAAATTTCTTTTACACCAAGGCCTATCGGAACCAGAATTTTATGGTGACTTAGTATATAAATTCAAAAAGATTAAGGGTAGGACTGATTTTTCTGATCAATTCCGAAATATAATAATACGTCACAAACGTATTGGCTATAATTTAAATGTTATGCGACAGTCTGCATGCTTAGTGATTAACCCAATCACGGTTGATAACTTTGCTGCACTCTTTAATTGCACACCGGGGGATCGGTCGTCAGACTCTATGATGGCCCCGACCTAAAGCTATATATTTTAGTTGGTTGGAACCGGAGCTTTTTTGTCTGTTGCTTGGTCCACCGGGGCTCAACTGGTGACCTTCTTTTGCTTCAGATTTCCAGTGGGGTTGTTTGGCAGGACAGGGATCTCCACCTGTCAGACGGCCCGTTGTATCTGTTGAGTCCTCGTCTTTGCTTCTTCATGGTGTTGAAATTTGATTTATGTGTTTACCGTGATGATTCATTGACGAGTTAGAGAGTTATCATGCGAACCGAACAACTAAATGTTTTGTACCACTTCAGAAACTGAGGGTGAGGTTGGGCCTGTAAAATCGATTTAAGCCCCCCAGTAATTCATTACTGACCGTTCAGTTTAAACATATTTTATTGCCAACTAATCTGTACAGCAATGGGGTTGGGCCACAAGTTCTAACAACATTAATTACGGCCCTCCCCGTACATATGTAAAATACAAAGTTATAGGCAATGACATGAAGATTAATACACACATTAAAGTAAGGTGTGAATTCTATATAACGTAAACACACAATGGGATAGCTATGAAATGTAAAGAAGTAAAAAAAAAAAGTGAAAAAAAAGCAACAACTAATGCAGCAAGCAGCATCCAGCCAGATAACAGTAACAGCTATTATATGATATAGTAAGTGTTAAATCAAGAAAAGTTTAATAAGAGCTGACAAATCCCATCAGGACCAGAACACTAAAACTGTAGGAACATGAGGTTACTGGCAGGCCAACTCATAAGAGAAAGATGAGTAGGTGGGGACAGGTGGGTAGGGGTGGGGTGGGAAACTGGCCCTTCTGTGCCCTCGAAACGATTCTTCTATTACTAAATACACTCAGGTTTCTTGAAGCTTCATTCAGCTGAAAAAAAAATAAATATATAATTACATTCAGATCATTAGATATATACCTGATATTATCCTGGAAGATAAGCATGTCTTTAAGATACTGAGGAGCAGCCAGGTTTATGTGACAGATTAACTAGTAAAACGTTTTGTATTTTTGATATACTGGTGCACGTGACCGAAGAGGATAACATTATCTTTTTCGGAAAATGCATCAGAACCATATAATATGAAACGAACTCCTAGAGGATGAAATTTTCTAGTCGCGCGAAATAAGGTCACTCTTTCATTACTATACCTTTCACATCTAAAGAAATAATGTTCAGCATCTTCAATACTGATCCCACAGTCACAAAGAGGAGAATCTTTTAGATGGTTTTGATAAAGGTCGTTGTCAAGGTTGCTACATTTGTTCCTTATTCGACAGTGGAATACAGATTCAGTTCTCTTACCCTGGATGAAAAATTTGGGAATTTGCGGAGAAATATAAATATGCTGTTTTAGTTTAAGTTTAAATGAATTCACTGAAGTTTCAGATCGAATTTCAAGAGGTAAATTGTTCCACAAGAGTGTACCAGAAGGAATAAAAGATTTTGCAAATAATTCAGTTCTTCTATTCATAATACTTATATTTTCGGCGTTTCTTAAGTTGTAAACAGTTCTTTCAGTAACAAGAGGAGGCAACAGGCTACACAGATATTCCGGGGCAGTACCATTAAAAATTTTATACATGGTAACTAACTTCTGAAACTGACGACGGTCAGACAAAGGTAGCCACCCGATTTCGCTCATTAAGTTGTCTATTGAAACTGAGCGGGTTAACCCGGTGACTTCGAGCAGCTTCATATTGAAATCGTTCAAGTCGTTCTTTCTCATACATTGTGCAGCCATCCCATACGATAGATGCGTACTCGACCAGAGGCCTCAAGTATGAAAAATAAAGCTGATTCAGTGTTTTACGATTTAGCCTAAACTTCAAACTTCGCATAACTCCTAACATTTTTGCAGCAGACGTTAAAATATTGTTGATATGGGTATGCCATTTACCATCATGACTGAGAGTAAGTCCTAAATGTTTATGATCATCTACAAAATTAACAGGAACTTGATCAAAGTACAGTGTTGGATTATTTACATTAGTAGTACAAAATAAAATAGCTTCTGTTTTGTTTGGGTTGAAATCTACTAACCACTGTTTTGCCCAAACTGTAATAATTCTCAAGTCATGATTCAGGATTCCTTCAATATCATGTATATTAGGTGATGTGAACGATAAAGATGTATCATCAGCAAAGAGACGACTTATGCTTACCAAATGTTCCACGATATCATTTACATAGATCAAGAATAGCAAAGGCCCAAGTACAGAACCTTGTGGAACCCCTGCAGATAACATTTTAGAATCTGACATTGATGACCCTACAAAGACTTTTTGACTTCTTCCGGAAAGATAGTCTGAAATCCATTTTAAAAGATCCCCTTTAATACCATTTTGTTCTAATTTGAAAAGAAGGCCTTTATGCCATACCCTATCAAAGGCTTTTGATATATCACAAAAGACCATGCATGTATACTGTTTAGAGTCAAAACTTTGACAAAGGACGGGTTACACTTTACTATTGCAATGTGCCCACTGAAAAGGCCGATTTTCGAAGGTAGGCAGATAACCACAAAAACCTGCAGAAATGTTAGCTATAAGTTTCTAGTTTATTCTGCACCATTTCATTTTCCCGTATTTTATTGCCTTTTAGGTTAATTTTGCGGTTGAATACATGTACTGTCTGCAGCAGTTAACATTGAGCCTATGGGAATTTGAACTACCAACGTCCACTATGCATCCAAATTTCACTTCATCCTACCCTCGTAACCACTACAATTTTTATATATAATCATTTCTCATATATATATTCATCATAATCGGGTTATATTGGAGTGGTTACGAGGGTAGGAGTAAACAACAAATAAACTTTTTGGGTAATTTTTCATGTATCCAACACTAGGACTAAAGGATTTATATCAAAATCGCAGCTGTATATTTTGTAACTGATAGAAAATAGAGGCATTATTCGACACTGCACATCTTTCTCAAAGTGTTCATCTATGTAGTAATGTGTTCCTAATGCCCCCACCAAGGATTCATTGTGTGTGTATGTTGGGGGATGGGTCGTGGAGGGGGGTGGGGCGCAGCGCTGGGTATTGGTGTCGGTATGCGTAATATGCGTATGTAAAGCCTTATACTGAATGTCCTCTATCATCATGCTGTGATAAAACCTCTGATGATGTATTCCTCTGCCTGAAGCTGATGCACTATAAAATTCTGTGACCTTGAACTTTGGTCCACTAACTTTGTATGAAAAGTTACTTGGATGAGCATTTTCCTTACCTCTTTTGATATCTTTGCATTGGGGTAAGAGTGCTGATATTTGATCAGATCATATCCATTAAATGTAGGAAGTGCAAAGCATCCATGCACACTGAGTCTTTAAACTTTGTGTATGGACCAGGATTTTCACTTATATTTCTCAACACGGTTTTTGGATTCGCAACATAATTACAAATAATTGGTCAGTCAATCGATGAAAGAAAAAATCCTCATACTATTTGTAGTTTACCGTGACATATATTCTTTGAAGTTCACTGTTCTTTTCTGATATATTCAACACTATATATGCATCATACTAAAGACCATGATTCAGTCAGACATTGCAAATGACGTCATACTATTTGTATGTCATTGAAACTTGTATTTCAGGATCCATTGAATTAATGTGTTTTTTACTAATATTTAAATGAATCTTCCTCGGACTTGAAATAGTATGTCACTTCAGCGCTGCATCTCATTTGGTACTACATGTAGGTCCCTGTGACCTTAATTTCTTGGTTCACCGATTTTGTCTAATATTTCAAGCATATGTGTAGCATCCATAAATACGTAATATTTTATACGTGTTTATTAATATTTGATATGATGAAGCTTTCATTATATGTATAAGTAATGAATAATGCTTAAGAAGAGAAGAAGGTTGATGACCTTTTCACGCACTTGCCAGAGCACAAGCGTGCAAAGCGTTTCGCCAAGAATACATTTGCTTAGCAATATCGGTCGGTTATAATCGACTTCCTGTTCGCTTGTTTCTTTATTTTCACAAAAACAAACGCTTTACATGCTTATTATTGTGTTAATAAACTCTTGTAAAATCTACTGTTTTGAGGTTTCGTAAAAATTCAAATAAAATTTCTACTTACCAGATGTTTTGAGCAAATATATCTCTTTTAGACTATGGATTAGAACCAAAAGTACTATATCTGTCAGTTTGGAGGGCTATTATGTCAGCGGAATCGCTGATTATATCGAAAAGCCGCAGGTAGCTAGTGTACCCCGTTCAGCACCCCATATGCAATTAACCGGAAGTCACGTGATTATTTATGAAACCGCAAACTTAAAAATGTGCTTATATAAACTGCCAAATGCCAAGCTTTAATACACGTAATTTTTATCAAGTTCGGTCGTGGGCACAAAAACGGTAAAAGTGTAACCCGTCCTTTGATTATAGATGTCAATAAGTTGGAATACTGAGGAATGGCCTGGTAAAAATCCAGACTGCAATTTACAGATAAGATTGTTACTGTTAAAAAAGTTAAATAAGTGTTTGTAAACAACTCGTTCCATTAATTTCCCAACTGTGCTAATCAATGAAATTGGTCTATAATTAGAGGGTGTATCCGATGACCCTTTTTTAAATAAAGGCATTACAATGGCCTCTTTCCATAGGGACGGAAATGTACATTCAGCAAGAGATTTATTTATCAAAATATGTAAAGGTTTGACAACAGTTTCGCAAGTCATTTTAAGCATTTTATGACTGATCAGATCATGACCACAGGCCTTATTTACTTCAAGAACTCTAATAATGTCTTTAATTTCCGACTCTTCTATGTGAATATTATCTAAAGAATTAGCTGTTTTTAGAACGAAATTAGGGAGTTCAGTATTAGCTTCATTAATATTAGAAATTGATTCGAAATAGTCATTTAACGTGTTAGCTTTTTCAAGATCTGAAAAAGAGTAAACTTCTTCTCCAGAATCAGAAATAGTTTTAAGTGGCAGTATTACTTCAGCACCTTTATTTGATTTTACAAAATATTTAACGAGTTTCCAGTACTGTTTTGGATTAGTATTCTTTGCTTCAATAATAGTCGTTTCAATATTGTTATAAAACTGTTCTTTTGCATGAGTTTTTAAATTATTAACTTTATTTCTTATTTTCTTATAATTTTGCCAATCTTGGTTACTACCAGATTTTGCAGCCTTATTTCTTAACCTATCACGTTTTCTTGAAGCAGTTCTTATCTCAGAATCATACCAAGGTTTGTCGTTTGGTCTTATGGTAACTTCTTTGCAGGGTATACATTCTTTAGCGAGATTTATGAACTTTGAGGTGAAATTTTCACAAGCATTGTCTACACTATCGTTTTTAAGAAATTCCCAGTCTGTAGATGAAATTAATCTATTAAACTTACAGAAGTCACCTTTTTTATACTGCCAAACGACACGCTTAAAAGCTGTAGAATGATTATAAGTAAATGGTAGAAAGACATATGTTGCTGAGTGGTCACTTATATCAGCTGGTTCCAAGGCGGTAGTTCTGTTGTGGTTCTCTGTTGCCTGTTTTTGGTGTCAGAGTTTCTGTGATGTTTTACCTTATGTATGTTCTTATTATTTTTGGTTCGGTTTGGGTTGCTGAGTGGCCACCTTTTGGGAACAAGCTGCTCACTCGGTTGGCCATATGTTCTCTGTATCTTGATTATTTGTAATCTTAGTTGTTTCCAACTATGGTTTGAGGGCTGGATTTGGATTTTGATTGTTTCAGTTCCTGGTCTTTGCATACTTTTTACTTTTTTTTCTATTTATTCTGAATTAATATCACTAATTGTCTGACAAATAAATAGTATTTGTGCACAAACTATGCGTTATTAGCCTTTTTCGTTCTTTTGTTAGAGGCTACGTATAGAACTTCCAACTTTATTATGCTAAGTTCATGGATGCTTAGCTTATGAAATGCAACACAGAGTGCTTGGCAAGTGCTGTACATGTAATAATTGACCATAAATGGATTTAAGCAGACTCCAGGAAGAGGGATGTGCGCACGTAAATTCCAACGGTGCTTCTTTGGTGGTTTACCATTATTTTCATTGGTAGTTGACCATACATTATTTTACATAGCCTCGTGGCCATCTGCTGGGAACTAGCTTACCTCTTTCATGTTGATGGTCATAGTTTGTTCTGTGTACACTATTCTTTGCTTTCCCTTTCCATTTGATGTTTCTGGCAGTAAGTGGTTAGCAATTTGTCGGTTTCGGATCTGTGCCTTCGCATCTACTAGCTATTATCGCTTTTATGTTTACATAATGCTTCCAATCGATCTCACCTTTTAGAATTCATTTTTCTTACCTACGAGACAGAGTTTGTTCTATTTTTAACGATGCTTGAAAATTCTGTCTTGCCCATGGGCTGGGACAGCTCACGCGAGCTTGAATTCTGTGTATCACTACTCGCTCAATGAAATGCGATACGCCCGTCTCGGCGATTCTATACCTTATGCATTATTTCTTATAGCAATGAATTTCCTTCTCTCTTTATAAGTCCATCATTATCTGTTTCCATATCTTAAAATTGAAAAAAAATCCGAAATAGTCAGTCTCACATAAAAAGTGTTGAGGATGCCGCCATTTTGAAGACGTTACTAACCGACGTTTGAAATTACGTTGACGTTACGTCACAATACTACTTATGCTTGTACACGTTCGCATGAAATAATAGTTCCCCGTTCAATTTGAAATAATCATCGTAGGTAAGAAAAATAATCAATCATTGGTCTCCGATGCGGACAGGAAAATCCCAACCCTCGGGCACAAGGGGTGAATCGGAAACTCGGCCAGCCTCGTTTCCGACAGATCCCTTGTGCCCTCGGGTTGGGATTTCCCTGTCCGCATCGGAAACCAATGATAGATTCTATATATCTTCAAGCCCCCTATCCTCCGCCCCAGAATGAGTCTTGTTGAGTAAAATATCTCAACAGCAATAAATGAATCATGTTTGTTTGGATACAGGTTATATGCTGTTTGATTTCTGACAGTTTTATATGTATCCTGTATTTTACTTTACTTTAAGTCGGTCCATCTTCGTGTTACAGAAGCTAGATGTGACGTACAGTCATCTGAAATCAATTTTCTTTTTTGGGCAAAAATTCATTTAAGGCAGATGTACATCATTTATGCAACATGTGTAGATGTTTGCAGTTATATATGTTCTAGCGACAATCGCACTGTTTGTGTCGTAAATGCATGTGGACTTCAAAACTGGTTTACCAAACTCTAAAAAATCGTCAACAACAGATATGTAAACAATCGCATATATGAATTAAAACTACAGATTCACGCAAAAATTATATGGAAACAGTGCACTATGTATCCCCTTGTATTGTTCTCAAATGACAAATATTATCCTTTGAACATACTCATTTAAATCCACAAAGACATTTGTATAAGTTATTGGAGAAAACGTCAGAAATGACATTGATAAGAAGATTTCCAAAGTTTCACTTCAAAGTTAAGGTAGCTTTGTAGCCTCGTGTCTCCTTCGCTTTACCGTGCGTGTCTTCATGAAACTGCGGTCATTTTATAAAAAAATATCCTATTTATTTGTCTTTAGGGCGGGATATGGGATCTGATATTGCACGAAGATCCATGAAGGAAAAAAACGGACTGTTTGCGTTTCCGCATAGCGATAAAATATATTTCAGTGCAGAACTTTTGTCCCTAAGAATATAATCATTACAAAAATTTAGATAGAACTCTCCATATCTAATGCTAATTTAATCAGCATACAAACAGCGAAAACGATAGTGTTTTGTTTATCTGCCTCTCATGATTATGTAACCGGAGAGAAATGGAAAACTTTGCAAAGCTAATCAATCTTCTGACGACTAAAGGAAATGAATTTTGCCTTAGATAATATACGTTATCAGCAGGATGTCTGCAACAAATTACGTAATGGCTAAAAACTGTCAGTGTCTTAATTTTATATTGATAGTGTGTAAACCTAGACAGGGAGGTTTGTTGACAAATATGGTAAAAAAAGCTTTATCCGAGAAAAATGTGTTGAAAGATGCCAGTGCAGGATGGCAGAATGACTGAGTGAATGAAAAAGTCAAATGTTCCCGGATCAAACTCAACTGGCACATTTTTACTGGTGGCATTTTCGGCATGCTCAGTTTGCATTCCCAGGTTTTCTTCTCCGTTATCAAAATCACTTGGTAGTTTGCAGGTTGAAAAAAATGATTTATTCAGTTTTTTCACTTGGGATAGTTACATGAGCACCTGTCTGTGCAACAGCTGTTCGTTCGGTTTACTGTGTGTTTCTTTCAAAAGAGGGGGGGGGTATCAATAAGGTGGGTTTTCTGCATCCTACCAAAGTTTTCTGTTTTTAACTGATGGTTTACTCCAATGTGTCCAGTTTATTGAACCATATGTGACTTTGGTCGGAAAGCCCTACTCACTGAGCTATCGGTCCACAGAAGTGGGTGGGGGTAATCCAACATGGTCTTAGCCTGTCTTGTAAAAACATTCTCATTTGGTAGAAGAGTACAACAGACAGACAGGATTTGATAAAATGATTAACAGAACATCTAAAATATATTTCCATATCATTTTAGTTAGTTTGATTTGAAAATATGTTGTCAAAAAAGACTTCCTTTGACATTCACCATTTTTTTTATATTTTTGTCCTCAATTTTCAATATTTCTTGGCATCAATGTTAAATAAACTGACCAGTTATCATCAAACTCATGTCAAGGAAGCACCTTGACCAGGACAATCGGATGATATGACCAGAATTTCACAATGACCTAGTTTTCATGGTTGACTGAACATATAAACTTGCTTGGAAGATAGTTTTCATACAATTTTATGACCTAGAATTACGAAACTTTGGTCAAATAAATATTTTAACTGCTATATTATGCCTCACACCCCCGTTACTAAAGGTAAGGGAATACATATTGGCTTCAGTGCGGATCTCGTTGGCGTCTGCATCTGTGTCTGTGTCACATTTTAAGTTCTTTTGTGACCTTGGAAACAAGGTCAAGGTCATCGAAATCTGACCACCTCTTAAGCTTGTCATAATGATATATCCATGCAAGTATTGTGGAATTGATCTTATTGTTTCAAAAGATATTGTAGGTACAGGAAATTATCACGCCTACTCCGATGCAGAAAATGTAACAGTGTAAGATCTCCCATGACCTTGAAAATGGGGTCAAATTAACCAAAACCAAATCAGCTGTTTGGCTTGTCCCAATTGTATATCCAAGCAAGCTTTTTCAAATTCCACAGATGCAAGTTTGGTAAAATTACACCCGTTGATTCAAGAAATATAGTGGGTACAAACTGTCACGCCGACAACGACACAGACGACGACAGGATCTGCACTAAAACCAATGCGTCTCCCTTCATCATAAATTTGAATGAGACCATCTTCCAAGCAAGTATATGTGTTCAGTCAACCATGAAAACTAGGTCATGGTGATATTCTGGTAGCATCATCCAATTGTCCTGGTCAAGGTGCTTCCTTGACATGCGTTTGATGATTACTGGTCAGTTTATTTAGCAGTGACGCCAAGAAATATTGAAAATAGAGGACGAAAATATAAAAAAAATGCTGGATGTCAAAGGAAAAGTAAAAAGTATGCAAAGACCAGGAACTGAAACAATCAAAATCCAAATCCAGCCCTCAAACCATAGTTGGAAACAACTAAGATTACAAATAATCAAGATACAGAGAACATATGGCCAACCGAGTGAGCAGCTTGTTCCCAAAAGGTGGCCACTCAGCAACCCAAACCGAACCAAAAATAATAAGAACATACATAAGGTAAAACATCACAGAAACTCTGACACCAAAAACAGGCAACAGAGAACCACAACAGAACTACCGCCTTGGAACGGTCAGTAATGAATTACTGGGGGGCTTAAATCGATTTTACAGGCCCAACCTCACCCTCAGTTTCTGAAGTGGTACAAAACATTTAGTTGGTTGTTCGGTTCGCATAATAACCCTCTAACTCGTCAATGAATCATCACGGTAAACACATAAATCAAATTTCAACACCATGAAGAAGCAAAGACGAGGACTCAACAGATACAACGGGCCGTCTGACAGGTGGAGATCCCTGTCCTGCCAAACAACCCCACTGGAAATCTGAAGCAAAAGAAGGTCACCAGTTGAGCCCCGGTGGACCAAGCAACAGACAAAAAGGCTCCATGAAGTCTTTTTGACATCATATATTAAAATTAAACCAAATAAAATGATATGGAAATACATTTTAGGATGTTCTGTTAATCATTTAATTTGAAACAATAAGAGCAATTCCACAATACTTGCATGGATATATCATTATGACAAGCTTAAGATGTGGTCAGATTTCGATGACCTTGACCTTGTTTCCAAGGTCACATAAAATCTTAATATGTGACACAGACACAGATGCAAACACCAACGAGATCGGCACTGAGACCAATAAGTATTCCTTCACCTTTATTGGCGGGGATATGGGGCATAATATAGCAATTAGATTATTAATTTGACCAAAGTTTCGTAATTCTAGGTCATAAAATTGTATGAAAACCATCTTCCAAGCAAGTTTATATGTTCAGTCAACCATGAAAACTAGGTCATTGTGAAATTCTGGTCACATCATCCTATTGTCCTGATCAAGGTGCTTCCTTGACATGAGTTTGATGGTAACTGGTCAGTTTATTTAACATTGATGCCAAGAAATATTGAAAATTGAGGACAAAAATATCAAATAATTGTGAATGTCAAAGGAAGTCTTTTTTGACAGCAAATGTTCATATTAAACAAAATAAAATGATATGGAAATATATTTTAGATGTTCTGTTAATCATTTTATCAAATCCTGTCTGTTATACTCTTCTACGAAATAAGAATGTTTTTACAAGACAGGCTAAAACCATGTTGGAATACCCCACCCACTTCTGTGGACCGATAGCTCAGTAAGTAGGGCTTTCCGACCAAAGTCACATATGGTTCAATAAACAAGACACATTGTAGTATATCATCAATTAAAAAAAAGAAAACTTTGGTAGGATGCAGAAAACCCACCTTATTGATACCCCCCCCCCCTCTTTGGTTTCAGTTTATTTAGATACTGCTTTCCCTTCCCGTTTTGAGGGCGGCATATGGGAACTGATAGTATTAGTTCCTGGCCATTACCTAGTTTTATTACGTCGCCAGGTGTCTGTGTAATCTGGTAGCTGGATCATAGGTAAGACAGACATCCAGATAAAGATAGGTTTGATAATTAATTGCTAACCTTCAAAGGCGGTACTTCTATTGTGGTTCTTCATCGTTGTTCTTGTGTCTATTTGTCTGTGGTCTGCTAGCACTTTGCATTCTAATATGTTATTTGATAAAAATTAGCAAATAGGTGAAAAAAAGATGTTTTTTTAAATGTTTTTTTCGTTTAATTTGTTCTTATTTTCACAATTGATGCTGCTTGTAGTCTTTTGTGTGGGTGGTAATTGTTTAGAGTAGGTTTAACCATTACGGAAGCTTAGTGCAAGATTTGGATCCAGTTAAACTAGTTTAAGCCCCTAGTAATCTATTATTAACTTTTCCAAGGCCAGGTGGCACTTTTCTTGTGGTTCCTCAATGTTACTTTTTCTTATGTCCGTTTGTCTATGGTCATCTAGCAATATGGTCACCTGTATAGCTGGCCATTTTGCTTTCTGTTTTGTTTTGTAATTTAAAGAAAATAAAAAAAAATAGGTGAATAAGATTTCTTTGCTGTTTTCATTAGGGTAGTTGAATGAACACCTGTTGCGAAAGAGCTGTTTATTTGGTTGACTGTGCGTGTATTTCGTAAACTTTTGTCATTTTGTATGTATGCTTCTTTTGGTTTTGTTATTATGGTGGGATGTGTGATCTGATATTATTAATTCCAGCGCCACTGAATAGTTTGCTGTGACTGTTTCATGCGACCTGCCCTGAAAACTCGAAAATGCGGTTCTAATGAGGGATTACTACCTATCTTGATATGAATCTAAAATAACATATTACAGAAGGTTTCTGCAAATTACTATTATCTGGATCTTTGGTGATACCAGGTTGTTAAGACAGAAACTTCTAAAGCGGATTCTGTTTGTCGTATCTTTAGGATTATGGTCTCATTAAAGGTATCAATTTCGCTTCCTGTTTGTTTTGTGGTTTAAAAAAAGAAAAGAAATGAAAAATAATATGAATTTTTATTTTCATTTTATAGCTTTTTATTTGTGTTTTGTTGATATTCATTTCAGTATGCTAGACTTGATGTGCCTTGCACTGAATGAAGATAAACTGATCTGTTTTATTATTTGTGTTTCTCCCTACCTCTTTCGTTGCCTTGGTGTGTTGTGTTTTGTAATTGTTGACTTTCCTACGGATCTTGACATATTTTTTAGCATGCTACGTTCGTGCCGTATGATGGCCGTGCAACTCCGACCCGTCATTTATTTATTACTTTATTATTTAACTGCTTAGAATCTTACTTCGCAGTCACCATGCATTTTCTAATGCCCTTTCTAAAAGTCATCCTCATGGAAGATCATTGATTGACCGACTCTCTTATCTCGTTTAACAGTTGCCTACTTTGTGTTTGTGCACGGTGACGTGTTGTGGATTCTTGTTAAACTTCTAATTCAAACCGCTAGGAAGCATCTGCTGTACATAATTGATCTAAATTTACCTTTTTTGTGATACATCTCTTCAGGAAGTAGTATGTATGAGAAGGTGGAAATTGTTTCTTTTTCTGTCATACGTAAAGAGGAAAAAATCTCAGGAACTGACACAATTCAATCCCAGATCCAACCAAAGACACCATATGGGAAAGAGACAACACAAAATTAATTTCCACCAAAGACAACACCAGAAACAGCCATTTCCCATGTAGGTGGTCAACAAGCAATATATCAATAACAAACATAGTAATTAACAACACATAAAACAACCAAGAGGAACCAAAAACAGAACTGCCGCCTTGGGACGGCCAGTATGAAATTACTGGGGGCTTAACCGGTTTGTGGTCGACCTTTGTTCTGCCTAGTTTATCAGGTACTTAGTATACTAATTCGTATTCTTTTGTGCAGATCTCATCTTCGGCTCTTAACTTTAAAGTCCTATGAAATTAATCATAAGTCCTTGAAAGTTAAGATTCGGAAGGCAATTTTATCGATTTCTGCATCCTGCCTAAAACGTTAAAACGGGATTAAAAAAACTGGCACTTAAAGCAAATCGAAACAAGAAAAAAGCGGAAAGCCCAATTCTTTCCCAGCAGATAACCACGACCTATCTAACATAACGGACAAAATATCAAAAACTGAACGTCGACAAACGATTACAATTATAATTAACCACACAAGAAGCGCAACTTTAGAATGAGCAATAATAACGAAAAAGGGGGCTTTAACTGGTATACACGCACGTAACCCTTCGTCAAAATTGTTATTTGAAAGGTTTCTGATTTTATTGCAGTTTAAATACCGTAGTGCATTTTATAAAGCTGAAGAAAATAGTTCCACAGTTACACGTACACACAACATTGTGCCGCTGATGCCTGTTGTATGCTGTAAAATTTGTATTTTCGTAGCGCTATAACTGCGGTCTGGGGAGGGTTGAGCCTTTTATGCTTGTGGCCTTTCCTGGAAATCTTCCTATTTATTCTTGCCGATGATATTGATGATCTCCCTGAGAGGCGGGAACTAGAATCCCAAGTGGAAAGCATCGATTAAACCTGAACAAGGAAAAATATGGTGATAAGTGCTGAGCTGACCAAACTGATGTCAAAACACCGATGAAATAGAGATATCAACCTTAAAAAGGTATAAGTTGGGGACTGTGAAAAAATTCTATCACTTTGGAGCAGTTGTCCCAGCTAATGGTTCAATTAAAATCTTAAATAGTTTCTTCAAGAGCAGAGAATACATTCAGAAGAAAGAGACTACGTAGTTTCGGCTAATAAAGCCTCGTCAGTGACCCTGACAATATCTGATGACGAAATCAGATAAAGTATACTGTATTTTCTTAATTTTTATTGGGCAGTCGATTCAAAGACTGATTAGTATGAAAAATGATCCAAATAATATAAAAGACGGTGATCTAGAATAATAGTCTAAATCAATCTAAAGTTTCAGATTTCTCAGAATATATACTCTGATCTCAAAGGACGAAAATAAAATATAATCTGCACTATGTACCTGCCACCGCATTCCTAACATAGAAAAAAATCACTTTGGAGAGATTACAACATATCTCATGAATCAAAGGTTAAGCTGATAACTTCCTTCTTACAGCAATCTAGTCATCTTTTGTATTTCCGTGAAATGTGCACCTTACAGCAGAGGTAAGGAAAGCATGCCTCCAAGATGAAACGCTATTAAAGGGACATTCAATAAAACTAATTAAGATATTCGAAGAAAGAACCAAACATTCTGATATAGTACATTTAAAAGTCTTCTAGCTTAAGAAAACCGAAATAGTATCAAAATATGGAGAACATTGAACTGTTGTGTAAACTGTTACGAGCTGGTGTAACTGTGGTTTTTTAGCAGCATTATTCTGATGAGTTAGGGAACCTCCATACGAACCGAACTACCAACTAATTGTGTGCACCGCGGCGGAGGGTGAGGGTGAAGGTTTGGGCCCAGTAAAAGCGGTTTAAACCCCCAGTAGTTATTACTGACCGTCCCAAGGCGGTACTTTCGTTGCGGTTGCATTTGTTTTATGTTCGGTGCTGTTTAATTTATTGTGTTCTCATTTTAACCCTTCTATAATGAAAATAGAAAATTGGTAAAAATAGTTGTTAAATGTTTTTTTGTGTTATAATTTGCTTAGTCTGTTGTAACCCTTCTGTTGGTCTAAATTATTTAGTTCAATAAAGATAGCTGAGTTGCCACCTATTTGGAAAAGAGCTGCTGACTCGGCTTATCACTTGTAATTCATTGTTTGTTGGGATGTCTTTGTCAGTCTTTCCCTTTGATGTTGGGGATAGGGTTTGGGATCTGATTTAGTCAGTTCCTGAAGTGTATTTACTCTTTAAAGGACCTCTGACGGTTGTAATGTTAATTTGCCTATAAAATTTGTCAAAATCAAATTATTGATATACCCAAGAATTTCTCTTGATATTTGCTCTCAACTTCCCCTAACTGGCTAGGAATTTAATTTCTGATTTTTTCGCACATAGACTTCAAATTTTGGTGGAAAAAGCCAAATTTTATGATTAAACGTAATGGAAACAGGGAAAGTTTTTTAAAGATACTTCCCCCCCCCCCGTGCCTCAGCTAGCCACTTTCATGTATGTGTGTACTATCATAATACACTATATATGTGAGTGGCTTGCTGGGGCACGGGGGGGGGGGGAGATAGTCTACAGCTGAAAAACTGAAGAAGTGGGTGGGGTACTTACACCCTTTATATCTAAAAATAGGCTAAAGTCCTTATTATTGAAAAAATATTGCACAATATCAGTAACAGTAGTGTGTACGTCAGTATTAGCATAGTTATCAATTAAAATTTCGATATATTAGAAAACCAAAAAAATTGACTTATTTTCAGAGACTGAAAAATTCACGTACCCCTCTTGATAAAATCGGTTTAAGTTAGTCTGGAGGCATGATAATTTTTCAAAATTACTGTTTAAATGTCTTTATAGTACTCAAGTCTACATATTAATGCCAAATATTTTAACTTTTGCTGCCCGAGGAAGGTGCAATAATTTGTTAAAAAATAGGCAATGTTACGAAATGGATCTAATCGTCCACTATGTCGTCGAGATTATTTTAATCCTTTCAATCAGTAAGGCTACAGTTTTTAGGGTAACTGTGGTAATAAAACATTTACGGAAATTGTGGCTACGTTATGCATGGGTTGTTTGTGAATACCTCTCGTGGACAGCGTATTGCACGATTTTAAGGTGAATACCTGCACGAGTCTTTTGATTGTGGAAAGCGTGTTGCATGATTTTAATGTGAGACGCATAGTATTTATACGCCTATCTTTTAATGAAAAGTTAGACGTGGCTGTTTAATTCTTGATGGATGTTATATTGTTGTGTGCCCAGATTCTGTGTTAAGACCTAGAAGGGTAAGATTTTATTATATTTATTTAGAATAGTTTGGCTAAGAATGAAAAATGTGACTTCTGATTGATATGGTAGGATTATATGTGTCGACTGATTTGATTTTGTTGGCAGTGATCAGGCTGCGCATGTGTCGACCGATTTTGTTAGTAAGCATGCTGCGCATAATATTTGTATAATAGGAAGTTTTGTAAATTTCGGAAATAGTTTATATCACTGATGTTGGTTGCAATGGTGTGCGTCTATTTGACGTCCAGTGACGTCAATTGCATTCATGTTATTCATGTGACGTCAGTTGCATTCATGTTATTGCGACATCAGCACTTTTATATTAGTTTCACTGGTGTCCAGTGACGTCAATTGCATTCATATTATTCATGTGACGTCAGTTGCATCATGTTATTGCGACGTCAGCACTTTTTATATTAGTTTCACGTATACGTGGCCTATAGAAGTAGATTGATTTGTAATGGAACTAATTTATATACTCGTGACGTCAATTGACGCCATAGCATGCACCGCATTAAGGGTTTTTTCCATAAGTTATAATGGTAACATTTGGTCATCATGCGTTTGATTTGCCTTCATTAGACGGCGTCATATGGTATAACATCATTGATGTCATGATGTCAGATCAAACGTTATGATCCCAAATGTGTGAGAAACGCTTATTCAGCTATTATATTCTATGGCAAATGGTATTACGCTTAGTTTAAAGAAATGAATTAATACATAGGCGAGTTAGATTTTGGTCAATCAATTTAATGTAAATAGGTCATTGTTTAGATTATTCATGTTTTATGTGGGGTATGTCATGGTAATGCCTGTTGACGTCAGTATACTTCTTGACAATGTTTGACGTCAGATCCTTCGACGCACATGCGTGGTAGGATCTACGTTTCTTCATTGGCGGAAGTGGTAAGCACACTTTTAGCTTTACATCGTGAGCGCGAGTCGTGTCTAGTGACACGGCTGGCGTGTGCACGTTATGCTCGGCATTCGCCGAGGGCGTTGTATGGTATTTCCAAGACAGGCCCAAGTCTTACGTATTGTTATTATGTAGTTACAATGTATTAAGTGTAAGTTCGTTATTTTTAGGCACATCAAGTCCGGCAGTCAGCTGTTAGGGCTTAGAGCCACGTCTCACCTGGAGATTCGATAAACGTCTCCAGGTTAATACCAACCCGGGTAGAGGCAGTTACAACGCCGTTTGTGCATGGTTCCTAAGCAGAGGCGGGAAGCACAAAATGTAGGCGGAAGTGGTTAGCACAGTTTTGCCAGATTCTGTGATAAGATCTGAAGGTCACATCAAGTGTGGGACAGTGTTCGTCCACTAAGGTGTTTTAATATATATAGACTGGTCCCTGGTACGATCCAGGGAGCGACCAGTATATAATCGTGCACGTGTTAATAAGAGTTGGTGTTCCTCATGATATATGGACTGGCCCATGACATGATCCAGGGAACGACGAATTGAAGTCTACCAACATAAGGCCTTGTTTTTTTGTATTGAGCTCAAACTAACGTTTTTTGTCCTTTGTGTTTTCCTTTAGTTCATGGCGCTGAGCCGAGTACGGTGTTGACGTCAGACGGTAATCTATTTGCGTATTGTACGCAAATCGATTACAGATTTGAAACAAACACCTTACTTGGGCCAGCGACATGAACTGATATGTGTTGTATATTATTGTAATTGTGACAGTTGTAAATTGTATTGTTGTATATATACTATGCAAAATATATTTAGCAATTTTTTATAGGTTACAATTTTTCTCATTGCTGAAGTGAAACACTGAGCGAAATTAAATTGCATTGAAGGGAGCCGTATTTGAGGCTCAAGATACCATGGGACTACAGAATCCAATTTTTAAAATCGATATAGGGGAAAAACGATAAGCGCAGAAGGGATCATTAGCCAAATTCGCACCCATTGAAAAGCAACATAAAAATGGCAAGCATGTGATTTTTTATACGGCCTTTCTCATCATTTTCATGCCCAGTTTTCTTGTCAAAGCTATTGAATGTGTAAAGATATGGTTAAGCTTAACAACTGACGAATCTTAGCATGCGCAATTGACGTTAAAACGTCATAATTCGGTCCAATGTGCACTGATTTACGGGAGCTTCAGTTCAATGCAGAATCAAAACCCGAGAAAACCCAATAGGCTAGAATTAAAGGTCACACCCTGATTAATTCAGCTGTGAAGTTTCTTCAGTGAAGTATAACATAAGTGTGAGAAAATGATGACGTTAGTCTGAGACATTAGACTTATGCTCAGTAACCGGGAAGAATTTTCTCTCTGAACTGTTTATGTTATCATATTGGTAGATACCAAACAATCATACACTCGAAAGGGATTCAAGAAATACCGATTAGAAACAACTTTTTAAGACGAAAACGTAAAAACAAAGGAAAACGTCAAATTTTCGAGCATTGTAAACTTCATACTCGTAGCATATTAAAATGTTTTAGAGCGTTTTTCTTTATTTCAGCAGCAAACCAGCCACCTCATTATGGTTTTGGCTTTTGTACATGATCAAAAATGTCCTTCAGATACAATGGTCATAAAAACTGACGTCACGGTAGTTCAAACGCTACAAATGAACAATCTTGAATCTTATATCTGCCAGTCCATCTCGAATGATCGGCCTTTGTATCTTTATGCTGTAAAGTGACAATAAAAGCCTAATACAGTGGATCTGACACATACAAAAAATTGCTATATTTATTGTGCATAGTATAGAATTTACATTATATATAAACTTAAAAAAATTCTAACGTTGTTAGAGTTTCCTTGTTAGTGTATTACACTAGTAGATAACCCTTTAACCGGAAGTCACCCTCCGCCGTCCTGGCGACGCATAAGGCTCTACACCCGTGTCGACCGTGTGTAAAACCTTCTGCGTAACAGGCAAATATGCCCCCCAGTAATTCATTACTGACCATTCCAAGGCGGTAGTTCTGTTGTGGTTCTCTGTTGCCTGTTTTTGGTGTCAGAGTTTCTGTGATGTTTTACCTTATGTATGTTCTTATTATTTTTGGTTCGGTTTGGGTTGCTGAGTGGCCACCTTTTGGGAACAAGCTGCTCACTCGGTTGGCCATATGTTCTATGTATCTTGATTATTTGTAATCTTAGTTGTTTCCAACTATGGTTTGAGGGCTGGATTTGGATTTTGATTGTTTCAGTTCCTGGTCTTTGCATACTTTTTACTTATACTGTCAGAGGTCCTTTATTATCATCAAAAATGCATGTATCCAGGAGTAATGGGACTAAGATATGACAGGCACTTTATATTTATGTTTAAGATACTGCCAGTTTTCTACTAAATTAATCTTATAACAACCATACCCCACAGTCGTAGCCATTTTATATCAAACCCCATTTTTTCAAAAATCTTCTGTATGTACTCTATAACGATACTGGTATTTGCTTTCATCTTTTTTTTTACTTTCGCTGTCTATGAAGCCGACCAAATAGTTAATGTTGAACCAGTAAATTTCTCTGTCAGGACTACCTACTCTGTTCAGACGTAATTGAAAGCTATTAAGTCCAGCCAATCATGTCACTTAATGACAGCATATAAGGCTACATAATTTCTTTGACACGAGTATAATTGTGATTGCGTCAAATTACAATCTCTGATACTCTCTCTCTTCAAAAGAAATGTCTCAAGGGATCATAACTATTAATGAAGATAATACGAGACTGCGAATGATATGGTAGTCGCTTATAGATTGCGGCTGTCTGATGCGATTCAAGTTTTCCATTCTTTTGTACTACCGTGCTCTAAAGATACAAAGACCGACGCTTTATTTTGTGCCTTCTTCATTTTCACGCTTTTTATAGAGGAACTATCAACGGGACCTAAAATTGGCAAGAAAACTTCCCAAAAGAATGACAGCACTAAAACCATACAGAATCAGTTTCGAAAAACGCCCTATTTGGTATTTGTTGAAACCACGACACATTAAGTATCACTGTGATCACACATTGAAATAAGTCGCATTAAGGTAGAAACAGTTTGGTATCACGCATTGAAACCATGCTGTATCAAGGTCGAAAAACATGAAATCCTGGGATCAAAACAGAAAAAAAACGTCATTGTGGACACAACCTTTAAGCACGTCTGGAAGGAATGCCATTGCCACGTCATGATGCTGCTTCGTCAGCGATGTAACGGTTCGATGTTGAATGTCTGAGCGATCATTGAGAACACGTTATGCCTATTCATAAGTATGGCCATATGATTTAAATTATGTTCAAACATCTGCGGCAGTGCATATTTCTCAAGCAAGTAGATTCACGACTAATGGAGAAAACTAAAATATTGATGCAAACAAAACTTGTACACGAACTAGATTTCCGCCAATTGATCTACATCTCACAAACAATCTTCCACACAAACCGAACAAATAAGTGTCTGAAACAAGGACTCGACCTCAAACCGGTTAAACCCCCAGTAATTACATTGCTGGCCGTCTCAAGGCGGCCATTTTTGGTTGTTTAGTGTGTTGTTCGTTGCTTTGTCTGTTATTGATATAGTGTGTGTGATGTTAAGGCTAGTCCTTAAGTAAAAAATAGGAAATAGGCATAAAGAATTGATAATATACATTTTTCAAATGAATTGTTCTTATTGTCAAAATTGATGCTTTCGTCAGTTTGTTGTGTGGGTGGTTGTTGTTTGGGTTGGGTTGCACAACTAACTATCTTATGAACCAAGGCAGAACCAAAGGCGAGGGTTGGTCGACCACAAACCGGTTATGCTTCCACCATTTTCATTACTTGCCGTCCAAAAGGCGGCAGTTTTGTTTTGTTATTTCTTGGTTGTTTTATGTATTCGTTGTTGTTATGTCTGTTATTAATATATTGTTCGTGATGTTAAGGCTAGCCCGATGACCACCTACATGGGAAACGACTGTTCACATGGCTGCCACTGATGATGTCTATGGTGGTGTCTAATTTAACGTGTTTTTTTCTTTTCACATGGTGTCTTGGGTGGGATCTGGGATTGAATTGTGTGATTTCCTGAAAATTTTCCTACTTACTTTTGACTGCAATGATGCCTTGGCATGTTTCAGGTCAGACTAACCTTAAGTATGTAGTACTTCATCGAGAATGACATGAACTATACTGAAAGGATTGAACAACTTCCATCCTTAAATACAATGCAACACTTCTGCTGATAATGATACAGCCGTGTATATGCAAATAGTCATGCTTTCTGTTTAGAGTGCTTCATGTTCGTATGAATAACCTACTATTTCTAAGAACAGTTTAGCATAAATTCAATCTTATATCCCATTAGTTTTATCACAAACTGTTCGAAGGTCTTTTTATTGCACTTGCTATTTGTAAGACCAACTATGTCTGTTATCGGAAATGAGCCGCGACATGAGAAAACCAACAAAGTGGTCGTGCGCCCTGCACACTCAGATCAGCCTGGGCATCCGCCCGGTCCGTTCAGACTGATCTGAGTCTGCGCTGGGCGCACAACCACTTTGTTGGTTTTCTCGTGTCGCGGCTCAAATGCTCTTTTTTCTTTTGTTATTCTTACTTCGTTTGCTGTCATGGGTGGACTGGTCTTTCTTACTGGGTATCTTTTTATATTTTACACTGTTACACTGTTTTGCTAGAGTAAAATAGTACTGATTAATGCAGTTGTCAGACAGATTTACAACAATTAATGCTTAGCTTTCCATATATACATAAACAGGAATTCTAAATAATGCTTTGTGTTGTCTGTATACGAGCTTTCACCGAAAAAAGTGCCACACTGTAGGTTACGGCACCATTGGAAAAACATAATTTTTCTAGCCTTAAAATAAGTCAAAACAGCTGGTTGCTTACAGATATCGACATGAATATTTTGTTCTACAGAATAGAGCTAAAGCAAACAAATCGACCCCAACGCAGACAAGTTGGTCAACCGTAAAAATATAGGTCCAAGCGAAAAGCGTAATGTTTATTTTATTTTGTTATTTTTCATTGTCATTATCGTTAGATATTTGTCTGTACATTTTCATCTTAATATACATTCTACCTTAGTATTTTGTAGGTATTTACGTCTTCAGAGATTCGATGGCCTGTAGGTGGGGGACTTACCCAATCACTCACCAGAAGAACCTCTGACTGATTTATATTTCAAAGGTGGCTTATCATATGTACCGTTGTATTACATTTTTCACTATTATTACTGTTTGGACATTTCTCTGTACACATCTCATCTTATTCTCTTTTCTCCCTTTATCTTCTCCCATAAGTACGTTTACAATCATAGCATACCCTCTATTGTATTTGTTGGTATTGTACTTTTCCATACTATTGTATATGCTTGTTATGCTTGCTATCCTGTATGTTAGCTAAATGAGATATGTATGTTTATATATATGGGCCATATGGCTTAATGCATTAATAAAGCAATAATAATAAAAAGTATATTTAGCTGTAAACGCGACAAAGCGTTTATGACTAGCTTTTATAGCTCAGAACAAATCGAACTTAGCTACAGGACCCGAAGTCGATGAGCCGTAAAACATTGGTCAAGATATAACGTTCGTTGTCATTTTGAGATTTCCTTCTAGGTTTAAACATGACTAAAGCTTCATGGATTCTTAGCTGAACAGAACACTCGAAAAAAAGTCTAAGCCGACTCCATAAACGCCGCCTACGACAACGGCAAAAAGCAATAACTTCCATTTCACTGTCTGTTAATCGTAGGCGATGTAAAAACCGTGACTAATATATTTTATATCTTTTTTCCTTCTTTTCAGAATGAATTGTTGTACACCATTATATGACCGACATAAACAGAATTTGATGAAAATGCAGAAACCCCCAAAAAATGTCATAAAGCATTATACAATAAAGCAGCGGCTTTTCAAGGTTATTCTCATATATTCTGGAATTTTCGTGTAATAAAAGTCTTAAAATCGGTCAATGATTCATTATAAACCATAAATTCATTGTGAAAGTAATCTATTTTCCAGTCATCTAATACAAGGTCGGAAGCAATTTAAACATAATCTATAAGCTGTGGCAATGTATTTGTGCAATTTGTCCAGTAATCATTACGTAAGAAAGGCATACAATCAGAAAATGTTTCTTGAAAGAAGACTCTAATAGTTTGAATGCTTGTTAATCTGACTCACACGCTTAAGATAAGGCTTTTATTCGGTAGTGTTTCGGCGTTGTGTGCCTACCGGGTGGAGAAATATATTTGGTCACATGTATGTATATTGTTTCTCTTACTTCATGTTTTCTTCTCTAAAGCAAATGTTACATTTTCACTGTTGTACCATGATACTGTACGTTGTAACTGCTGGGAGAGGACTATATAATGTTGTTAGAACTTGTGTCCAAGCCCATTGTGTTAAAACAATAAAATATGTTTAATCTAAGATAAGGTGAACAATTGAAAACATCGTAGTTTATTTCATTTTACATTTTACACTACTCTGAAGAATAGACCGAATAAAAGCATGTGTTCTATTGTTGTTTATTTGATGCTTCCTCTTCCATACAGAATTTATTGCCATGGCAACTCCCAGACATCAACCTTATGTGCGATGTCTCATATTGCAAAGCTATGAGCAATAATAACGGGCAAGGACATGTCCAGAAGAGACAGATCTATCCATTCAAGCCTAGTGGCCCATAAAATGAACATTGACCACCAGTGAAGATGCAGGTAAGTGATCAAGGTGTATACTAATTCAAAAGAAAATGGGTATTCCATCCCCTTTGAAATAGAAAATAAAAAACAAGAATATCGCAGGCGGGACAATACAGTATACGCCCGTTTCTGTTCAGCTTCAGTCAGTACTCCCAGGCAATCTATAGCTCTAACGATTTGCCACCCACAAACACTTATGTGCATTCAATAATAGTCTGCAGAAATAATCTAAGAGATGTTACTCCAGAATTAAGTAAGGGGAGCAACGTTTCCCATTGTTAACCCACCATCTTAAGCTTATGCACATTGCTATGAAGGTTTGTCAAGATATTGCAAACAATTACAAATACCAAGTTATAGCGTGCACAAAATTACTTTAAACATGATCAAACTCTGAAACATAGAAAGAGGGAGCAACAATTTTGATACAACATACACCATCTTAACCTCATCTACATTGCTATACAGTTTCATAACGATATTCTAACCGATAATCTATTTATGGATCTCATAAAAGTAGCCTAAAAACCAATCAAAGGGATGAAACTCCAAAATTAAGGAAAGGAGAGCAATAATTCTAATATGCGACGCACTGTCTTAAGAGTTTAAACATTGCTATTAAATTTCATCAAGATATTCCAAATACGTACCCAGATACGACCAGCAGAAATATAATCTTTAAAAAGAAAGTAACAAAGGAATATTGCTTTAAATATAAGGGAAGAGGTGCAATAATTCCTATATGTGGCACACCGTTTTGGCCTTATACACATTGCTATTTGGCCGCTTGTACAACGGGATAAGTAGGAGTTGAGTGGTGCTCAGGTGAGAATCTCAGCTGATCGGATTTACAAACTCAAGTTAGGATCACGACTCCGATCAGGGTTGACTCTTGCTCATTTGGCTTTTGTATCGATAATGAAATGGTGAGTGACGCTCAGAAAGTACGGATCACACAAACCTGCTTCATAGCAGGTTTGGGTAACTTGTCCCTGATATGTCTTCTCATTTCGGTATTTTAGATCTTAAATAAAGTTAGATATAGGTAAGTACATTATCATTTTGTATTGGACATTAAAAGAAATGGAATATATTAAGATACAGTTGATGTTTCAGGAAAGGGTTTTTGATAAGGCCAAAAAAAAGTCCGGAACAGGCTTGACGCCGTCACATTTTATGATTTTATATTTGAACTGATACCATTTGACAAAAAACTACTTTTAAGTATATGTCTGCGTCACGGAACGACTGCCTTCCTATGTGTAGAGCCGGATCAGTCTTTACATCGGTAGATTGTGGTCTGCAGCCTGTATGTACGCAGAAAAGTAAGCCCTAAGTTTCAGCAGGAATGTATGAAAATATGTGAAATTCTGTGCATGATGGGTGCTACAGATTCCAATTTTGACTTCTTTGTTATCCAGATGATTTTTTCCTAACAATGATTACTAATACAATCATGATGGTAATGTGCACAACCCGTGGTGAATGTAGAATAATCAGTTTCTGGTGCCAGAAGGAATGTATGGAAATGAAATTGATCACTTCTTGTAGAATGATGCATATTTTTATCAAACTACACCATGTGGTTAAGAGTCATGAGCAATTTCACTCACGACTACAGCGGAAAGACAAACAGACTGATGGACTTGCAAAGCGATTAAAGTGCACACCTGTGGGTCGTGCAATACTGTTTAGACCTTCGTTACCGTTTTGCATGCCGGTGGCTCGACAATGTTAAAATACATAAGTATACAAAATTTGAACCATATATACCACGGGGTTCAAGAGTTATGAGCATTTTCGCTACTTGACCGTAAATTTTCAACTTGTGCTCAGCAAAGCCTCGCCCATCAAAAAAGACGGTTATGCATGCGAGTCGTTAGATAATGTTGACATGTATAAGTATGCAAAATTCTATCAAAATATAGAATGCTGTTCAAGAGTTATAAGCGTTTTCGCTGACTGATAACCGACGGACGGACGGACTCACACAGTTATTATAGTGCAAACCTGCGGGTTGTGCAATCTAAACAAATGATACTGAAGAAACGGTCGCTTTACATGATCTTTCATTTACTTCCCTATCTATGAACACTGAAACTTTAATGAATGTGGGCGCATATGTCCCTGCCCTGTAATTTCGAATGGACATGCCACTGCCAAGATCAGCCTGCAAATTCACGCCGTGAGTTCCAGATTTCTCGCTTTCTACACGGCTATGGTACGTGTAGGATGTTAGCCAGCAATAGCGGCTTATATGAATAATATGGCTGTAATGGTGCGCAGGCTGGTCATGGTGTCCTGTATTTACATGTGCCAAGGAATGGGTCTTTCTATTATATACCGAGGGACAGTCGCCTGTATTCTTATGCTAGGTACTGTTCAAACTCAGTTCTTTTTATTGTTCAAATCCAGCTTGATCGTTACTCAGATGAATGTGACTTGATCTTCACGTGATAAAGCCGATCAAATGTGAGCTGATCCGCGCTTGAGCACGAGTTAACTCGTACTTATATGATCCGAAGATAATTGCATAAGTCCGAGTCAGACAAGCTGTTGTTGTACAAGTGGCCAATTAAGTTTCATAAAGATATTTGAAACAGTTATCTAGTTATGTCGTACACAAGAGTAGCCCTACAGATAATCAAAGGGATGTAAATCCGAAAAAAAAAATTAGGGGGATCAATTAATCTTGTATGTGAGATACCGCCTCAGCCTTATACACACTGTTATAAAGTTTCATCATGAATGGGGTGTACAAATAATCTTAAAATAGCCAAACGGGCGTAACTTAAAACGTAAGAAAGGGAGAACAATTATAAGAAATTCCTTAGGGTAACACAGTTTTGGTGCTTACAAGAATCGCCTTTCAAAGTGCCGTAGAAATTTTATCAAAGGCCTGTAACTCTGCCAAAATCAGTTGAGAGTAACCTCGTAACAATATATGTGCTACTCCAAATCTTAGTCATAACTTATTACAGTTGCAGCTTAATTGGCTTAATCAAAACTGTAGGAGGAATTATACGGAAACGAACACGTTAACTGTCGGAGGAGTTATCCGAAAACGAAAATCTCTACGACGACCAGATGTATAACATAGTTTTATTCTATTCTATTCTATCCCATAACCTTACAAGGTCGTTGGGGGCACCACAGAAGACTTCGAACAGATCTATTTCCACCTTGTCCTGTTTTCAGCTGCCCTAGTTGAGCTGGCAAAGTCCATTCCTGTCCACTCTTTAACTTGTCCTCCAATCTCTTCTTCTGTCTACCCCTTCTACTTTTTCCTTTCAATGTGCCCTCTAGATTGGCGGAGCATGGCAAACAATGCAAACAATGTTTGCCATGCTCCTATACCGATAACGTCATAGATCTATTACCACACCAACTTTGACGTCATGCTTATGTGAAAGTGACGTTATTGAGACGTCACTCTGCCTAAAGGCTAAGTACATAAGTTGGAAAGTAAAAAGTATGCAAAGACCAGGAACTGAAACAATCAAAATCAAAATCCAGCCCTCAAACCATGGACATTCCATAGTTGCTATGACGTCAATGACACCATTTTAATGACGTAACAAACAGACATTCTTTTAACAAAAATTTCCGATTTCTGAAACTAATAATTATTCTCGATTCATTTCAATGCGTGTAATATGTGTCTATGTATTCGGGGGGAAGTCTTTGTGACCTTCCCCGGGTATCTTCAACATAAATATGGTCTTTTATAGGCTAACATGTTTTCTTTGAATTCCATGGGGATTTAGACAGATGGACCTTAACGAGATGGCATATATATTCATTATGAAACAATGTAAGTATACAGTAACAATAGTTAAGTAGAGATGCGTTTCACTGACTATATTCCAGTGGATTCTTTCATAAGTCAAAGCACACACCCCACTGCAACGAAACTGCTGTAATAAACCTATAGAATAGTCAAGGCTGTCCAATACAGCTGCTGTGGAATAAATATGATAAAATCAGTTATGTGACTTAAAGACCTGGTTTTTTTTTTTCATTAGTAAGTTATGTAATCCTTATCTAATCCAATAAACAATCTTCTCTGGCTAGCCAGTCTTCTCTAGACCAGTGTCCCAGCAGTCTCTTTGGGAGGCCCAAAATGGGGGAAATCAACAACAGAGATACCTCGATTTAATTACTTACATCAGTATTCTTCAAAGTTAGATGTAGAAAAACATTTATGATACATATATTCAGGTAATGTTTACAAAATCTTAAGTTCACATCTTCTCCTTTTCACAATTAGAATTTATTTGAAGAGAAGCGAAAGTAAAATTATTTACTCAGTGGAAAAAAAAAATATTGATAATTATAAATCCATAGTTGACAAATCACAGTCTATAACCAACAAAAACTACAGTGTCAGTTCTTGTAAAAACAAATGAACTTTGACCAATTCACTGTTTTCAAAAGGTGTCAAAAACATGTATAATGTCACCAAACTGCTCAAAATACAGGTTTTGCAATTTACTTAAACTTAAGTCTTTTGGGTGTCTGAAGTGATCCTTGAAACAAAATTTCATCTTCAAATCTTGCATATTTTCTTGTTCTTGAGATAATAATAATGGCTAATGCATTAAATTACTGAGCACTTGACTTGCTTCACAAAAAAAAATAAAAAAAAAATAGATAAATAGAAATTATATAAAAATAAGTGAATAAAATATAAGAAAGTAAAATTAAAAATAATATATCAAAAATATACAAAAATAAAAGCATCGTAAACGACTGCGTAATACCCCGCCACTGCAAACCAATACCCCGTCTTCTATCTTTTATACATTTTTTTTAATCATGACATGAACCTCATGAACAGAATTTTTTCATAATTTTATACATGTATATAGCTCTGGGGCAGGGGCAGGTAACCTAGGTGGACTTAATACTACTTGTAACAGAAAGCTTATGTTATTTTAATCATTTCTATGAAATTTCATCAAGATCTACCGAAAATCTGATTTTATATTGATTTTTTCATGATTTCATACATGTATACAGCATGTGTCAGGGGCAGATAACCACTGGGGGACAAAATTTTGATCAAGACATAAAGCTTATATCAATATGATAATTTCTTACAAGTTTTAGAAAAATCCCTTTCGACTCTAATTTTATACATTTTTTTTCATTATTTCATACATGTATATAGCCCTAGGGCAGGGGCAGATAATCCAGGTGGACAAAATTCTGCTTATAACTGAAAGCTTATGTTACTTCGATCATTTCTGTGAAATTTCATCAAGATATTTCAAAGTGTAAAAGAACTACAGACCAAAAACTGTTTTTAAGACCATGAAAAGGGCAATAACTCCATAAGAAGACATCGAAATTTGCCCATTAACAATCCCAACCGAGATCTTCCCAAGACCAATGCACATGCCATGTATGAATAAAATCCGTTAATAAATACTCAAGTTATCGAACGGAAACGAAGTGCTCACGGACGGACGACCGGACGGACGGACGGACAGACGTACATACGACGGACGGACAGACACACGGACAGCCAGCGGGAAAACATAATACCCCGCCACTAACGTGTGGCGGGGTATAAAAATAAAGTAGTTAGTTAGTGATAATACATGAAAATATTTGTGAAAAGTATTCAATTTTCAATTATTTTTTTTCTTTTCCTAAAGTCCTTTTTTTTTTAATTGTTTTTTTTTTTTTTTTTTTTTTTGCCTTTTTTTCTTTTCTTTCTGTCTTCTCTTTTTTTTCTTTGTAAATTAATATTTGAGTATTCTTTGACTGTTAATCAGCCAATTATATTTTACAAAGTTCTGATCTTTACATTTTGACTGATGCATGAATTTATCCCACTGGGGCCCCTCAGGCAGGCAGTGATTTCAGCACTGCATTGTTTTACGACCCTAAGAATGAGGTGATTAGGAGGTGCCTTTGCTTTTCTTATCACTTGTTTATTGGAGGGGATTAGTTTGGGGGGGTCAAAATGATAGAACAAAATCCGGGCCTTTAAAATATACCCTAAACATTTTAACAAATGATAAAATGCCTCCACACTGTGAAAGCCTTTCAAATCTTATAAGACAACAACGAAAACAAATACAAAAAATGACCTTCGAATAATAAGATTATTCCATTTTGTACAGGAAAGATTTAAAATCAAGCGCCAAATATGTTTCGGCTTTTTTCGGCCTAGACTGTCCCGATATGACCCTAGCTGTTTACTGGGACGTAAAGCGACAAAGCAACATATCAACATATTTTGGCTTCTTCATCTTTGTCTTTTTTTTTTTTTTTTTTTTGGAAGAACTTTAGCAGCCGTGTTTTCATGGTTAACACAAGCAAAGCTGCTAAATACACTTACCGAGTTCAATTCGTAATGTTTTCTTATGTTCAAATTCCGAGATGGTTACTAATTTAATTTGTTATGTATTCTTGTGGTCAAATTCCGAGCTGGCTACTAGTTCAATTTGTTATGTTTTCTTGCGGTCAAATTCCGAGCTGGCTACAAGTTTTCTTATGGTTAAATCCGAGCTGGCTTGTATTTTAAAATACTCTCCTATCAATATGATTGCGGAAGAACCTGCTACAGGTTCTGTTTGGTGGTTGCTACATATTGGAATATTTTGCCTTGAAATGCTGCTCTCGAGTTTTCAATACAAATTACCTGTACATCACGAAAAAGCTTGAAACAAGTAGAAGCCTTTCAGCATTTGTCTATACATTTAAGTAAGATAAATGTTATTTGTCGGGAAACTACCTCTCTGCAATACGCTATACAACGACTTTTTTCAGATAGTTCAAACAATAAAAACAAAGTGATTCAAGCGGCGATAAATGCACTGCTATTTACTTGCATACTTTGAAGCTGAAGTTAGAATGTACTTTGGGTGCATTATAAGACTTATAAAATGCATGGTATTACAATCAATGTAACGCGCCTATATCCAGAACTCACTCAGAAAGATAAGCCATTAATCATAGTAAAACATTGTAGGCAAACAATTTTAAGAAAAGCAACCTCTTCGTCAGTAACAACATATACGTATACATTTAGTTAAAGGACAGACTCTCTTAAATATTAATAAGACTGAAATTGAAGATTCGCCAATGAAAATTGGACTAAGATTAATAAAAGGCCATCGGCCAAATGTCACCCGACGTTTGAAATGTGTCACAAACTTCAGCCCTTTATTCTGTTTCAGAGTAACTGTATGGCCAAAAACAGAAAATATATATATTACAGAACCTGGTAAGCAAATGATAACGAACATAAGCAAAGACATATACCCAATTACTGGGCCTCTTTATAAAATACTAAAGTTCAGGACGGGGCATATATGTGTAAAATCAGGTTACTGAAACTATAGGCCCTTACAAAATGACCAAAACATAAAGACTGTATACCCAGTAACAAAATAACAAGAGCCATAATCCGGCTTATATGAATCTGATGAAAAATGAACAATGCATTTATGAAAATTCAGCCCATTAATATGAATAGTTCTGGAGTTATCCCTTTACCTTTAAGTGAATGTCTATTATCTATGAAAGGGGAATAACTCTGTCCGTTACAATTTAGCACATCCTAACAATAATCAGAATAATCAATTTACCAAATGCTAATAGCATACCAAATTTCCACTCTCTCGGTCAAATGGTTCCAAAGTTGGAAAAATGCCAAAAAATAACAAAGGGCCATAACTCTGTAAAAAATAGGACAATTGAAATTCCAAAATCACATGCACATCTTCAGATCATGATGAAACATTCTGCACAATTTCAAGTCAATCTGATATAAGATGTTGCAGGGGTTGCGGGGACAAGGTCTAAGTCAGCAAGGGCCGTAACTCCATTAAAAATGGCCGAAACAAAAATAAAAAACCACATGCACATCTTCATATCTTAAGAATACAATATGTAAAATTTCAAATCAATCCGATGAAAGATGTAGGAGGAGTTGCGGGGACAAGATTTCGGAAGGTCTAAGTCAGCAAGGGCCGTAACTCCATTAAAAATGGCCGAAACAAAAATAAAAAACCACATGCACATCTTCATATCATAAGAATACAATCTGTAAAATTTCAAATCAATCCGATGAAAGACGTAGGAGGAGTTGCGGGGACAAGATTTCGGACGGACGGACGGACGGAAGGACGGACGGAAGGACGGACGGACGGAGGGACGGACGCACACACGGACGGACGAGGGTCATTTCTATAGTCCCCCTCCGCCTACGTCGGGTGACAAAAAGGGAAGGTTGGGTGGATGGATGACTTGCAATTTTTTTTATCCTTTTCAACAGTATTTCAGTCAAAGGCTGTGTGCAATAGAACCCGATTACAGTGGAAAGATTTCCGCCTTGTGCTGGGTTTGAACTAGGGATCACTCGATCAGCATGCCAGCGCTTAACCTTCTGAGCTACAGGGGCTTCCCTGAAAGATATGAAGATTATAAGTATTTAGAAACTGAGCTGGGAACTAGCAAACCTGTATGTAAATAAAATCCAAACCTCATACTAATTAAAAATCTTAAATAAATACAGCTTAAAACAGATTTCAAATGAATGATCGGTTGGTTGTTTTGGGTTTAACGGCCCTTTGAGAAGTATTTCAGTCTATAGCGGGCCGTCTTCCAAAGAAAGGAAGAAAGAAGAGAGAAATGAATAACGAGAGAAAAATGTCCAAATAAGGCCCACCGGCATCTACTGCAAGCACAGTAGGTTCTTGTCCTACTATTAACCCAATCAGTAGGACGCCCCGACACTGGAAGTTATACCCGGCACCATCGCACCACCCAACCTACCCCCTCAAGTGAATCAAATGCATAAACATATTTGTTACTTTATAAAGAAATGAGAAATGATGTAAGCCGATGTAAGGCAGTGACAGGACACACAAGAATAAAATATTTATCAAGTGGCAGCAACTTGCAAATATGCGGCCTCCATGGCGGCCATTTTGGATTTTAATGCATATAGTTTTTACTTTAAAGGTAGGTTCCTGTACTTTGGAATGCATCATAATTTTGATGGGGGGTTTTATCCAGGCTGTTGGAAAGCACTTATAAAGACGAAATGAATAAGTTTCACTAAAAAGTGTAAATGAAAAAGCTGTAGAAAAGTCGTTTTGCAAGGGATATCCTAACTCTGCTTCGCACACCAGTTAGCGCTATTTTTAGTTCGCGCCAAAAATAGATAACATAGCTGACTTCATGCTGCATTGCATTTCGGGATAGTTTTAATCCATACGCCATGCCTGGACCTCTGGAAGAGCTCACGGCAAGAGAAAATTAACCGTTCGCAAATGACATTAGAAACTGCGGACTTGTAGACTTATATATACATTTTTATTTTTAGACCTGGAATTCCAACAAAAGAAAATAAACCAAAGGCAAAACGACTATTTTCTACAACATCTGACGATTTTCTCAGTAGTAACAGTTTCCGAAAAATAGGAGAATTCAATACTACCCAGAAAAAAGACAAAATTATTTTGTGAACACAATTGTTATCATTAGGCCAGGAACCTACCTTTAAGTCCAGTCTTGAAATTTTCACAAAATTTAAAGTGGCCATCGGGTTCTTTATTTTCAATTCTATTTTCGAGCTGTTTCAGAACTGTTTGGTAGTTGAATTAGAGAAGTACAATCATGCAGTTAAATTGTGTGGTACTAACGTGTTTACCGCGCTTCCATTTTAAATGTTGTAAGCTTTGCCTGCCCTTTAAATAATTACGTCCATTTATAAGCTCAAAAGTTGTTTGGCAAAACTGGGACAGATTGTTACATATAAATGTGTTGTTCAGAATTCTGAGTTGGAAGCAGTCAAATCTACACCAATTCAATATAAAATGTATTGAGTATGAATGCGGTATTTATATTGTGGGTACAGTGTGTAACGTTATCTATTGTGGGTACAGTGTGTAACGTTATCATAAAATTGTTGGAACAATATACTTGAACCAAATACATTCATCTACATTTACATTGAAGGCATACAGTTCAGGACAATTGACTCGACCCTTTTTTTGCCTCACTGCGCAAATGGACCATTTACTTGAAGAAAGAACCCTAGGAGCAAAATTATTACAAAAGGTAGTCAAACCGACACACTGGCTTCTTTTGGCTTTATCACCAATATCTTCGGGTTTTGCCAATGATGTATCCCTACGCGTTTGGAAGAAATCCACCCATTGGTTAAGAAGACAGCAGAAGACAAGAATCTGTGTTCTACTGTGAAACTGATAATTAGGTCGAGATTATTTAATATAATCAGTTATTTTAATTATCCATTGGTTCTGTCATGCAAACACATTGCAAATTAACCCACTGGTTGTGGGACAGGAGAAAAAGTAAATTGAAAGTCCTCATGTGACCTTGAATGGTAAAAGGTCACTTACACTTTATATTCTCTTTTACTGTTATATCCATGCACTATTGGTAAAATACACCTACTGGTCACAGGCATGTATCAGGGACAGTCGAGAATTTGATAATCTGAGTAGCTCTGTTGCCTTGAAAATGACGATTACATAGCTTAGCCAATGGTTTGTAAATGTCATATGAAGTAAACAGCATCATTAAAAATACTCAAGAGGTCTTGTAAATAACGTCGTGGTCACTTGGAAGCACCCCAATGTACTCATGGAGATGTAAACGTCTAAACATCGTAAAAAAATAAATAAATAATAATGATAATAAAAGATTGTACTTTCCATTTCAATTAAAATGTATTGGTTGACAAGAATGGAAAAAAACTTAAGAAACAAATTTCTCGAAAAGTTACAAAACACTGAACGAATTTTTTGATTCCCCGTTGAGTAAAGACAAATCTAAGAAAGAGAAATTATGAATTTGATTCAATATAAAAACAATATTTCATCCCAAGAAAAACCTGATTTAGTTGACAACTAAAATGACTCAAATATTTTTTTCAACATTTTTATTAGAAAGCCAAGGCTTTTTGTTTAAAACTGACCAGTCGGAGGTATTGTCTATAACCAAAGTATAGTGAAACAGCTGCATTGATATATTGAAACAGTTCATAAATTTACACCACTTGGAAAACAATAGAGCTTTAAAACGATCCATGTGTTTCTTTTCTATTTATATTCCATTCTAGTTTCACAGGTCGCAGACAAGTCATCTTCTACATTTTACTTATTTCAGGAACCATGAAAATGGAATCTACCGTTTCCCAAAACTGTTTATCATTTTGCAAGTAATTACATCATATAAAGAAAATCCAAAGCTTTTAATGTTTAAAGTTTCAGAGATTTTAAACATTTCAAAAATTATAGAAAACAAATTTAAAATTTAGCACCAGAATTGGCGGCATCATACATAGCTTACATTACAGTGCGTTATAAAACAGTGTGATTTTTGCCATTTTTGAAGGAGTCAATATAGTCCTCATCCATTGTAAACGAGCCTATCTGTGAGTGTGAAGAAATTTTAACCACGGCGGTTCTGAGTTTGGTTCCTGAGTGAAGCGAAGATACATCCGAGTTCTCGTCATCCGCCAACTCACTGGCAGATGATGGCTGTTCAGAAAGACGTCTGTTAGAAACATTTTGTGAAAACGATGCTCTGTGGTTCGGCAAGACACGAAGTGAGTTCACTGGTGAGTCTGAATTCCTTCTTGTAACACAGAAATTGGTTTCGTGTATGTTTAACAACTCCTCATTACAAGACTGTTGTGAGCCACTAATACTAACACGTGGTCTATAATCGGTACTGATTTTACGCAGCTCTGTCATAGAAGCACTCCATTTACGAAACTCTGACATAGAAACATTATCAACATTTAAGAAAAGTCGAGGTTTATGTTTGAACTTACAACGTAATACACGTGCAAATGCTCTCTTGAACTCTCTACTAGAGGATGCGTAAATGATAGGATTCATTAATGAGTTGCAGTAACCGAGCCAGAAAATTACTGTAAACAAATCCTGCGGCACATGACAAGCTGTACATAACACATCTGAAATAAACAAGATAAAAACGTTTGTTAGAACAGTATCGTGTCACATTTGATATTACTGGTAATCTAGAATTGTCAAGAATTTTCTTTTAAATAAAGCATAAAGGTTTTTATATATATTTCGTTACAATAAACATATTTCCAGTTTCCAATTAATATATACTCAGAGGCAATAAAAAAATATATACATTTTTTTTTATTATTTTGAATACTGGGTCTCATATAACTGGCTGCGTAGAAATGTCATTTTGGCAAACGTGTAGCTCTTCGAAACGCAAAAACATTTTTTTTTGCAGTCGATAATAACGGAGTTAAGGCCCTTAATCCAAATTTATCAGTTTCAATCAAGACTCGCTTTGCGCATGACAAATGACATTCCGCACTTCACAATTGTCTAGCGCTAAAGTCAGAGAGTAAAACCGGGCCGGGTAACGCAATCGGCACCTGACTCGTAAGTCAGAGGTCCTGGGTTCGAATCCCGGTCTGGCCACATACTTTCGTTTCTCCTTCCGCTGATTCAAGAAGGGCAGTTGTCAGTTACTGGCGAAAGTATGTGCACTTAGTACTGGTTAACCGCTTAGGAGGTCTTAGCCTGCCCAGGAATAGTGTGGTTAGGTTAACTGACCGTCCCGACATGACCTTAGTTGTTTACCGTGGACGTTAAGCATCAAATCAACCAACAGAGAGTAAAACCACATCGTCATTTAATCTGAAACTCTCACCAAACGGCGTTAACTATTGTTCGAAATGCTACATGTCTGAAATTATCTCCCTTTTTAACTGAAATTATAGGGAATTACATGTTTGTCTGTCTTGTCTGGTGTTGGAAGTTTTCACCTGAAAATTTCGAAAAAATTGTTGTTTGGCTTCTTGCCTTTGTGTGCAGTTGAACAGAACGTCATATGCTTGTTTATTTGAAAGAAAATTTCAAATGAACTTTCCATAAGAACGGAATATAAATTCAATGCATATTACCAGAAGACGCCAAAAACATCATTTCTTAGTATGAAAAGTTGATACTTTACCCCGTGTCTCATTTGAGAGGGCGACATGGCCTAACAAACCTTTGATCCCTTTTTCGATGTAATGCATAAAAATGCATATATTTTTTCTCTATTGTCCAAAGTGTATGTTTACAGGGGAGCTACTCAAACGAACATTTTGACTTAGACCCCTTGTCCGTTAAAACGATGTCATGTCCTTATTCTTTGACCGACTGTACTTAAAATTGTCGCAAATTATGTGACATTTATTGTATTTATCAACAATGCACAGACATTATGCAGATATGTAGACATCTGTAGAAAAATCAAGACTGCATTTCCTGTATACTTTCTTTTGACTCTGAGTATATTTCTAAAAACACAACTTTTCCCACTTGAATGTAGAAAAAGAGATGTGGGCATCTCGTCCATAAATTCCTTTGCAATATAGCAACAAAATATAAATAAAAACAATCAGGTAGGCCGTACTTTCAAACACACCCCACCCATGACACTGAGCGAAGAGGGAGGAATGCAAATGACAAAACGGCACAGTACATGTCCGATAGCTGACACTTCAGTCCAACACAGAGGAACTTCACTTTATTACACTAACATTAAAAGCCACACGAAATACATAAAAAAGCATAAGTAGGAAGTAGGAAAATTCCCAGGGAGCTGACACAATTCAATTCCAGATCCCAGAAGAAGAAGAGGACAACACAATATTGGCCACCACCAAGGACATCACCAGCGGCGGCCATGTGAACAGCCATTTCCCATGAAAAGTGATCACCGAGCTAGCCGAAACATCACAGACAATATATCAATAACAGACATGACAACAAACAACACACATAAAACAACCAAGAAGAACAAAATCTGAAGTGCCGCTTTGGAACCGCCATTTAAGGAATTACTGGGGGGCTTAACTGGTTTGCGGTCACGACCAACCCTAGCTTTGTTTCTGCTTCGGTTCATCAGCCACTTAGTTGTTCGGTTTGCGTGGAAGATTCCTAGATCTCAGAAACGTAGAAATCAAAATTAAACTAAGATAAAACAAACATGAGTACTCACAGAAATCGCAACACTGAAAGTCCGGAGCAGTAGAAACCTACTTGTTAAACCGCGGTTGGACCGACCCAAGACGTCTGGGAACGGGTGTCATAAAACATATAAAAAATCTGTTTGTTTTTTTCCAACCATAAAACAAGACAGGAAGCTAAGCGGTCAGCTAAACAGATGACCACTATACTAGGTATATTATAAACGGGGTCCGCATTAGGAGTTTCCTGCTCGCAACCTGACGCAGCTTCAAAACAAGTAGGTGTTCTCCATCTGAGTAGACACCTTCCTAAGTATCAGTGAAAATCACCGGCAGTGAAATCCGTTAACTCTTCAGAAACTACGATGCAGTACGAAGCCAGAGTAACAGGTAATCGCTAGTAAAACATGTTGTATGATGAGTCAGTAATACTTGAAACATATGTTTCACCTAAACGGGGAGTACATGCCCATACAGGGTGTGTTTATAAATGATTTGTACAACACAGCTGTTCTGAAACTGCACAAATCAAACGCAAGACTTCAAAGATTATAGATATTTTTAACATGTGGTTAATCCGACCTTTTTTATTCGACGATAAAAACTGAATGTCCTTGTATGTGTTCGTATGGGTAATACATGTTGATTAATGTATGCAAAGTTTCATGAAAATTTATTCAGTAGTAACGAAATTAAATCATTATTTTGCCCTCTACTTTTTCGCAAACAACCTATACAAGAACTCCTTCTAGTGTTTACAACTCATCCTAGCTCTGCGTATTTCTGTCCAGATTTCTTTGAATTCACTCAACTAAGCTAAATAAACATAGGGATTATTTAAAGCAATTTCCCTTTGCTAACTGGGTGTTTTAGACAGGGTAAATAAATTTATGGAATTATCAAAATGGTATTTTGTAACTGAATAAATCTTTATTACCTCTTGAATATTTTTTCCAAACAAATTTAAAATAATAATAATAATAATAATAATAAAGCAACGTATTATTTACGCTTGACGAAGTATGTGATTAATATGAAGCTTAACCGCCTTCTGCAGTTAACTAAATAAAACGGGAATTGTTTAAGGCTGTTTTAATTTAATTATATTCCAAAAAATCGAAGCGAAGATGCTACATGTCTTTAGCCTTTACCAGTGCAAGAAGGCTATAATAAGAATCGCGCATTTAAACGAAGCAAATAATTCTATCACTTGTTCTGGCAGTTTGTGCAATTCCGCATGTTCTACTATTTCCAAGTGTACAGTTTTCTGTAGGTCTGTCTAGTATCTGGCGAGGATTTGTAAAGTAAAAAAGATTACAATTTGAAAGAGCCAGCACTGAATAGGTTGTAAATCTCTAATGTTTGGATAACATGATTTACTGTTAGCAATACTTAACGTTCAGTATTCCTGCATTTTTGTGTAATAAGCCTATTACAACTTGTTTGTGTCCGTTATGGTGCCGGATGGCGTGTTTCTCACCGCTTTTGTTATTACACAAACTCGTACATGTTAATCAGGATTTCTGGATGAATGAAAACTTACACTTAAATAGCTCCCAAGAAAAGGTCATTAATATTTTTGATCAGTGATTCATATATTTTTCGTTTGATTTTTGTTCGATACGTCATTGATTAAAGATCCTATTTATGATCATAAAGCAACATTTCAATTAATTCATCATACTGTTCCTTTCATCTTAGAAATAGCTATTAATCGTATGAAAGCACATAAAATAGTCGAATGTTAGACATCCAGTGAAACTACTCAATTTAATTGGATGCTAGGCCTCCAAGTTCATTTTCCGGGCAGTTTCACAAGGGCATGTTTATAAACTGCTAATTCAATCGCACTTTTACAACAAAACATGACAATAGTGGCATAATGGTTACACGAACTTATATACAACTAGCAGTTAACAGCCGGTGATTTCCACTGAAATGGTAAAAGAAGAGACAAAAAGGAAAACGGACATTATAGATTAGTATATATTCAGATATACATGAAAACATCTTTGAAAAATGATTAATGATTCGTTACCATATGCTGCGATTGGTCGTCGCATTATCGAATGAAACAATACAGAGTATTACTGTCAGTTTTAGTTATGTTTTATACTCGTACGCTTGTTTCTTTATGAAATAGCATTTTCAAGTTGTTGGCTTCTCTAGTTCTTTAAGCAAGGGGTAATTAATTGTGCGTGTCCTGTGTAGACGAGAAAAAAAGTCCGACTGAACTGACCCTCCAGTCCATGTACTGATTAAACAAGTACTTGTTGCCCTGAGGCTGCTCAAACATAAAGCTGTATACAGATGTTTTGGGGGTACATGTCTGTGAATCTAAATATTTTCGATTTGTCAATGTTTCTGTGGTTTGTGACTATGGATTTTATATTTTGTATTTTGAACGATTCTAATTTAAATAATGGTGAATACGTGCAATTGAGGAATTTATTGAATATTAACTTAACCAGCTATTGTCAAATGCCTACATGTTTTTTTCTCTCGTAAATGTCATCGGATGTTAAGGACTGATACCATATCTATAATACTAAATAAACGAAGTAACGCATAAACTGCAAAATTGGTGGCATCATTTTCAAGCGTAATTTCTATACTGGTTCTTTCGCATATTTCTATCATTGATAATTTCGGTTAGCGTGTGTTTTAGTTTCACGTAGATCTAAAGAATTTGGGAATTAAATTCGTCTTTCATTTTAAATTCTCCCAAGTATTTTTCTAGAAACTTTGACTATTGGTCGATTTTTTTTGTCAACAATGGGTGCGTTCGAGTGAAATTATCGTGTACTCGAATACACGTTTTAAATTAATCCGGTCGTTTCGGTTCTGCGTCGTTATATCGGCGCGCTGCTTAGCAAGTCCAAATTTAGCAGGTTCTAATGCAAAAATCCGACCCATGAACGTACGTCATTCCCCATAAATAACGATTTATTTTTGTATTTTTGCTCATATGTCTAAACGGATGAAGAACTAAATGGTCATAGGCCCGACGGCCCTGGCTCGAAACGACCCATTTTCTTCCAGAACGATAGTCAATACGAGTAGCCAATCGAACTCGCCCATTGAAGAATAAAGCTCAACGCACATGGTCTTTCGAAAAGTTGGACGGACACACGGCGCCAAGTGTGTGCGGCTATGGTTACGTACCACTGAGCCACTTGGGGAACGTCGTTAGGAGAATATTCAAACTGAACTGAACTTTCGAAAAGACAAAAATTAAAAATGTCTAAGGTTAACACACATGCCATGCGCCAGGTAAGAAAGGGCATTTTTTCCAGCGAAGCAGACAAATCAATTTCAATGATTCAACGAAGCTAAATAAGCCTTTAGTCTTCAGAGGGCTTGAATATTTTCCCCCAAAACGTTCCAGGACCCAATTTTTCCAGAAAAAAAATACCCAGGACAGGTCACATAACCAAGATGGCAAACATTTTAGACCTTGAGCTGACAATAGACCCCCCTCCCCCCCCAGGGGGAGTTTTGTACCCTATGATTTTCTGAAACTACATTATATAAGAAACAAAATGACACATGTTAGCCCTCTGTACGTTGGGGCGTTAACGTATAACGTATTTATTATGGTAAAAAAATTCAAAAATCTTCTCCCCCAGAACCACGCCGGGCCGCGTAGCGCAATCGGTAGGGCACCTGACTCATAAGTCAGAGGTCCTGGGTTCGAAACCCGGTCTGGCCACATACTTTCGTTTCTCCTTCCGCTGATTCAAGAAGGGCAGTTGTCAGTTACTGGCGAAAGTATGTGCACTTAGTACTGGTTAACCGCTTAGGAGGTCTAAGCCTGCCCAGGAATAGTGTGGTTAGGTTAACTGACCGTCCCGACATGACCTTAGCTGTTTACCGTGGACGTTAAGCATCAAATCAACCAATTCTCCCCCAAAACCACAAATCCTATGATCTTGAAACTTGGCATGTCGCACCTAGGACTCAAAAGCTCAACAAAATTTATATAAATGATGACCCTGGGATGACCTTAATCTGTTTTACAGCAAGGTCAACTTTTGAGTCACTTACGTTTTTCTATAGGAAAAAGTGAAAAAAGTTGATTTTTTTAGAAACAATGCAGTCTGCTACCTAAAAGTTTGTAGATGCAGACAACTAATTAGGTAAATGAAGCTTTAGTGAGTATTCATGGTAAAGGTCATATCTTCACCTGGGCCTAAGGCCATTTACATTGAAAATTAAAACTCGCTTTTTTATATAAACTTGACCATCATGAAATATTTTCGCGCTTGCGCGGGCTCTTTTCTAGTACATTTTATATAACATTAGCATGAACACTATATGGGGCAAGGGCTTCGTGTGGGATCCGAAATTTTGCACACCAGAACCTTCGTATATATGCTTATTAAAATGAAAAACCCCAACAGCATTGAAACGGCGTATCAACGATGACACAGCGTCGTGACAGGCGGCTTTCTTTAACGTGGGCTTCTGCATATGATATTCTATCAATTCAAACGAAATCAACCTAAATGCTGCGTTTCATTTTTGAACCAGTATAAACCAATCAGGAACATACTCTCAGATGAGCAGTTCAGTCACATGTATTTAAATTGATAAACATACGGCTGACGTGTTCTTTTTAATCATAATAACATAAGATAGCGATGAAAACTAGAAGAAACTAATAAAAATACAGAGAGTTCAATAACTTCTTTCAGCACTTAAGGTTACCTTGGCAGGAAAACTTTAACAAGAACTGACAGGTGGTTGTGTCATCAGCTGCTGGGATAGAACAAGGAGTGCTTTTACAGAGGACGCTTATCGGCTCAAAATAAAAGTTTAAGTGAAGATAACAGCAAATAAGGAGAACCTATCTGCACTAGTGTTTGAAACCTTGGAAAAATGTCATCTACTCAGAGGATAATGTTACACCGAAGCTGTTTAAGTTATAGATTTTGAAAGCGAAAATCTACCGTAAATGTGCAGTAGACAACCAGTTACGAGGGGTGTTCATTAAATAATGGAAACACCTTTGTAAATTCATAACTGTTATACATAATTACGTATCCTTTATGCAACATCAAAGGGTGTCTTTTGGGCTTTCGACTTCATGTGTGAAATTGAAATTGTAACATGTTACCATAACAACATTATGACGTCACGTTCATGAAGGGTAGGGCGTGTGAATTTTTTCGACGTCATTATGGTAGCAAATGTTTGTTTTATGTTTATTAAGTAGGTTATTGAAAGAGAATTGGAAACTAAGGAATAGCATCTGTTTAAGTTTGGCTTTGGCTTTATAAAAAACACATCTATTGATTGTTTAGGAAAATTGTCTGAAATCTGGTATGAATTAAAGCAAGAAAGGTGATTAAAATAACTGACTTTTGGGGCTTTCGACATTTCCTTCGGTAATGTTCAGCATTATGCTGAATTTAATTGATCAGTTGTCAAGTACAGGATAATTTTGGTTCGATATGCTATACAATTATCCCGAAAGCCTGCTTGTTAAACTGCAATGAAGTCACGACTTGGGGCCCTCAGGCTAAAAATCAGTGAAAATCGTCACATTTCGCTCGATCGAAAGCCTTTCACGATCTGTATTTCTACCAGATTTGAGAGCAAGTCATAAATAACTATATGGTTCTTTTAGAACCAAGCCATCACACCATCACAAACTTTTATTCATTCTTTGCTACTTATTAGCAGCATATATACATGGATATTTGCATAAAATAACGGACTTAACCCTTATAAGTTTAAGGCATTGTTGCCATGGCAACGATATTCATAAACAATTCTTTGGAACTTTATTATGTGTCATTTGCTTGCGCCTTAGGTATTATATATCTAGAATACTGTTCTAACTCAAAGTTAATGAAATATATTCGTGTTTCCATTATTTATTGAACACCCCTCGTACTCGAATCTAACTAATATTGTGTTCAAAATATAATTTCTGAGCTGGATATGAACCAAATGGGAGTGTTTTAGGGTATGTCAATCAACAATAATATAGAGGGAAACAGTGTGCTCGTCGATATTGTCTTAATTGTATACCGAGTACATCTTAGCTTCTTTACACTTGACACGGTTCTGTCATCTGTGATAGCGACATAAACTAGGCATTTTCATCCGTGGTCTGTGCGTAAACGATATAAAAAAACTCGCCTGGTTTTGTGTGACAGAGAATTTACTCATGCAAATAGTGTATACAATAGCTTAACTTATTACAACCCATAGCAGCCCCGGTATATCGGTAGGTTAAGCGCTGGCCTACTGACCTAGTTGTCTTGGGTTCGCGACTCGCTGGAGACAGAAATCTTTCCAACCCTAAACGAGGTCCGTGGCATAAAGCCTTTCATTGTCAACCTCCCATCATCCTGATATGACTGAAAACTGTTAAAAAGGACGTTAAATCGTAAGTTATCCATATTACAAAATATCATCCGGACAGCTGTATTATTCTGTGTTTTTCTTTTAGATACGGTAAACTGTTAAAGAGTAACGCGGGTTTTGGAACCTATTTATTTTTGGATGACTTTTTGTGTAATAGCTATAACAGTCTATTCTTTGAACTACGGAATAAATCAGAGTTTAGGCGGACAATATAGGGTATCAGCAGATATGGGCACAGTTTCAAACCGAAAGTCATAGAAGCACTGGCAAATCGAAACACTAAAATACACAGACATAGACCCAGAAGAGCTGTGGTCCAGCGCTCTTGGGTAATAGGCATCGTCTCCTTGGCTATTATAATACACCCACAATGAGTATGTTTCTGAGGACGCATAGATAAATGATGAAATTTAAAGTCATGTAACTGAAGCCCAACTATGATTCAGTGATTGCCCTCAAATCAGAAATAAGCTTAGAAAGTCCTAATTGAAGAAATCATATATTCTTTCTCTACATTCATCTGCTTACGTGATACTTCACACTAAAGTTTGCGCTTTTGCGCTTTGTAGCAAGCGTCGAAAAGATAAAGTTTATACTAATGGGCTATTAGTGAAAGTATGGATTTTATCATTATATTCTTTGTATATATTTTACTGTAATGTCTCACCGATGTAAGAAGCAGTTCCTACCCACACCGAACACATCTGGTTTCTGGAGCTGCGCCAGAAGAGGGTGCCAGATTGCAAGCATACAGCTATTTTATGACCCCAGTCATTTAAGTTTCTATTCGTCCCGGGGATAGTTTGGCCGGGCGATGGCGGTGGGTATAACTTCTGGGCGTCCTGCTAATTTTGCATAATAGTGGGCAAGGTCCTACTACGCATGCAGCAGGTGCGGGTGGATTTTTGGTATATTTTTGGGACTATCGTAGCTCTTTTTTTTTTTCTCCCTCCTTCTGGGAGACGACTCGATATAGACTGAATATTGTCTTGGAGAGCCGTATAACCCAAAACAACCAACCAACCAATCCCTTCGTCCCAAGACGGACACTGGGGTCGTAGAACCACTTCTTTGATAACAAAAACGCTCAGATAAAGTCAGGGAACCATAAACCAATAAATAAAACATCAAAAGTCATTTCAAATACGTAAAAATCAAATTCATATGACATCTTAAACATCTATTTTACCCAGTTTCCTTTTAAATCGCCCAGTAATACAGAGAGCAAAGTGAACAGCTGCACAGGCGACCGTAATACTTGAATACAATAAAGGACTTTAATTTACTATACGTATCCTTTTACAAACAAAATATATTGATTTGCATAAACCAGAAAGCTTATCTGTTTCACCGTATACTTCTGAACGTATACGGTTAATGTTTCTGTAAGTATCTGTATGACGCTGCTAAGTTTGCCTTAAAATGAAGATACTTCGGAAAGAGCTTCAGTCATAAAGCACTACCAGACACCGAAGAGAGAAGTCGAAAAGACAAGGGGCAAAATGGAATAGAGGTCAAAGTACCTAAATCATAAGTCCATACTCGTAAGTCATATAAACATTGACCATTTTGAGATATTTAAGATACATACATGGGCCCAAACACAGAGGTGTGATCAGGTGCTCGAAAATGGTGAGCATCACCTGCTTATTATAATACACCCGCCATATCTATATATCTGTGGAATAAGTAGTGAAGATGAAAGTCCGGTATTTGAAAGCATAACTATGCATTGACTGGGGCAATCAAATCAAAAATAAATTCAGAAACGGCCATGTTGTAGGGATCAACAAAGTCATAATTTCTCCCATAGAACTTTTTAAACACTGACTATAAACAATAGAATAATAGTAATAATACTATAGAACAGATAGGTCTATGTACTTATAAATTAGATTAATATGCAGTTCATCGGCATTGTTTTATACACTAGACATTAATCACAAACAACTTACCTAAAGGTAAACAAAAGAAGAACGGAAACCAGCAAATGATGAAAACTCCAACAACAATTCCAAGAGTTTTAGCAGCTTTTTTCTCCTTCTTGAACTTTGCGATTTTCCCTGCTAATGATATGCGAGAGCTAAACTTTCTAGCTGAGCCTTCTGAATGTTCACTCGAGCTGCTGCTCTGATACGCTGTTACATGCCCTTGGTGTGGTCGACCCGTATGTACCCGTAGAACGACGCCATTTTTCTCATCAATTTTCGACATTTTTATTCCAGAGTTAAGAAATTTGGAATGTTGTGTTGCCTCTCTATAAATCCTTACATAAACTATGACTATGATCAACAGAGGAATATAGAAGGACCCTGACACTGAGAAAATAACATATCCTACTTGTTTAGTCACAGTACATTCCGTAGAATCTGGTTTTGGTGGCTCTTTCCAGCCCACAAGCGGTGCTATAGATATTGCTATGGATAAGAACCACACACATATAATGATCACAAACGCCCTTCTTTCTGTAATGATTGTAGAGTGTTGTAATGGACGTGTAACACCAATGTATCGATCTATACTGATAACGCATAACGTCATTATTGATGCGGTACACCACAGGACGTCAGTAGAGGCCCAGATATCACACATGGCGAAGCCGAATGGCCAGTAATTAAGTGTTTCTAGCGTTGCAGAGAAAGGCAACACTGTGATACCCAACAATAAATCAGCAATAGCAAGATTAACAATAAAATAATTGGTTGTGCTTCGTAAATGAGAATTTACATAAACTGCAAGCAGAACAAGAACGTTGCCACAGATTGTTGCCAGGATAATACATCCCAGAATAAGTCCCATCAACACAGTTTTCACTGTAGGTGGTAATGTATGTGTCGATTCTGTTGAACTTTCGTTCAGGAACCCGGTATCAGACATGTCGGACAATAAGTTTGACCCATTTTCAGTCATGGTTAAATTCCAAATATCCATGGATATGATACACATCCAAATATCTTATTGTGAGAAATCAATGTTGACTAGAAGCGACATTTTTTCTCTCAGCGTACAAGAAATAATGGTCGGTGATTAATTATCATACGCTTCATAAATAAGAAGATACGGCATCCTTACTCATCTGAATGACTGCTTTTTTATTTAGATAATATCCTAAAAAGTTTAATAAGTAACAATGTATCATCTGAAGTCCTTATACTGTCTGACTGGCATCTTATTTAATCGTATATTTAACCACCAGAACGATAAGGGTTGATGTACTTTCCATCAGTTCATCCGTATATTATCCAAGTGTGTTAAATACACAGAAATAGAAGTTTCTATAACAGAGTGCTTAGTTTATTTGTGCATTATCTAGATCCGTTTCTGTTTTTAAAGATGTTAGTTGTGACGTCCTCTTAATTTCGACTGACTGCATACTTCATCAGCATATTGTCTAGGTATTCTGAATAAATATTATTAAAATTTTTATATATTTATCCATCTATCTAACTGCATTTTATAGGTAATATCATCAAGAGTGTCGTTTTTCTTTTCTCTCCCGATCTAATCCAAGTTTGACCAATACTTAGATTATGACGTCGATGGCTTGTCTGCTTGTAAGGTTGCTTCGTCTTTAATGGAAGTCGGTTTAATTTCAGCTATCGGATGAAGTAAGTGGGTGTCCCTGAAAATAGAAGCAAAATATTACATATCTTTTAATACAGAGCGAGAACGTCGCATATAGCTGTAGGGATCACGCTGTAAATCACGGACCATACTACGAGGCATTATAGCATGGGCGAATAGAAAACTAAGACCAGCCGCCATGATCGCACTCACTCATCAATCTCTCACCTCTCCTCAACAATTTTACCCTGGGAACTTTCCTTTGTTCCTAAAGAAGACTTATGAGACAGTACAGATTCGCAGCCTGATCTGAGAAGTCGCTGTCCGCACGTGCCGTAAGGTAAATGTATGTCTAGGCTTATTAAAATACATAATAGCCACGAAGATCATACTACTAAAAAGAAACGGTTATTATTTGTCGTAGGCATATCAGAGCATGCATGACCTGCATCCGGGTTTTTATTGTATGGGGGATAATAAACACAATTTACCATTTGTGAAAAGAAACAGTTTTAAAATGACGTTTTATGAATATAAACTTTATTTTGGCTTCGTTTCCTTTTTAATTTAATCGCCGTTATTTGCGGATAGACGTGTTTTATTCAATAATAGCGAATGACGAAAAGTGTATTTGCAAATTCATGACCCGTTTGAGCAGCCGTAAATCAGGCGCATTCGAGTTTTCCTATCGTGTATTTAAAGGTCTAGTATAAAAGCCATAACCGCACCGCGCTTCCGATCTGCCGCGCCAGAAATCAGTTTTCTTTAACAACTGGTGTATTTCTAACTAAAATTACAAGGAAACAAACAGTGCTTCCACTAGTGGAAGTCTGGGGGTCTGTGACTTCTAAAACTGAATGCCAGGAAGTCAATGACTTCCAATTTTTATCATAACCTACTATTTATAAAGTGAATATTGACTTAAATAATGAGTTAAATTTTATGTAATAATGGTATTTCACCCATTAGGGACGAGTCATTTATTATCAGGTGGGGGGTCGGGTACATTTTCATATGAGTCCCCAAAATTTTTCTGACCCCCCCCCCCAGTCTCACCAGAATTTTTTTCCGACCCCCCCCCCCCCAGATAGGTGACAAAAAAAAACTCCCCCACCATCCCAACTCCCCAGCTTAGCTAACGCTTCACCCACATACTGTATTACCTTTTTTGAAAGTCAGACTGACCTTAATCCAACCTGTATGAAACACAAAGAACATTTTCTTACTTTGACAGGTTAATAAATCATGCAGGTTAGTGGTCTTTAAATTTTGCCAGCATATTTTGGTATTTTGCATTTTCTCCCTGCGTATGGGCATCTAGAAATCTGCTGTTGAATGTCCAATAAATCTGTTAATAATAGTAATGGAGGGGGGTCTGGGGGCGCAGCCCCCAGAAGCCACAATAGCTTTGCTGATGACAAGGCAACTGGAGAGCTGATATCACAAATGCAGGCATTAAATTTAATCCAGAACAAAATCATCTGCTCGACATGATTTTATAGACAGTTGTATACTGTCTTACTAGCAAATTTATGAAAAATATTTTTTTTTGGATATGAAGTGGTCTAGTTTTAAGTGTCATTTCTATAAATGTCCCTGAGCTTGAGTTCAAGTTTACAAGAATTTAAGTAATGGGGGTCTTGGGGGTGGGCTTTGCCCCCCAGAAGCTGAGACATTTAAAAAAAAAAGAAGACCGATGGAAGAATTCTGACCCCCACCCCCCACCCCCAATATGCCGAATAAAATATATGACCCCCCCCCCTGCTCCATGGCTTTTTTTATTTCTGCCCCCCAGTACATCACCAGAAAAAATTTCGCCCCCCCCCCCTAAATGTACCCCCCCCCCCACACACACACACCTGACAATATATGACTCGTCCCTTAATGAAGGAGAAAGCAATATAAATATGGACATTCTGGAAGAAACCAAGTCTATCCTTCAGCATGACTTCCAAATGACAAACCTTGGAAGTCATATGACTTCCTGATTTTGATGGTTAGTGCTAGCACTGAACAAAATACAATGAGAACAAAAAAACTACTTTTCGAAGCTGAACAAAAAATCAGACATACCCCTTATCGTTTTGAATTTGTATACTAAGTCATCATAAAATTCTGGTTCCAATAGGCCTTCATGTGAAAGTGATTTTAACCTGACATTGAGTTTTGAAACCAATTCATTGCATCGGCGATAACATTTTCTAGATAAGGAATTATTTCGATGCAGGCTTATCTTGATACTCATTTGCTCAATTGCACACACGCTCACTCACTCACAAACTCACGAATTCACTCCCTTAGCAATTGGGCCAAACGAAGTCAGGGAAAATCATGAAAATATGAGGCAGAAAAAGCTAAGAAATAGGCTTTTAATAAGTGTTCCCCCGGTTACAGCTAGCTCCTGGTGAGGTATCGGTATTTTTGCAGTTCAGTCATGCCATTAAATCTTACTTGTGGCAAATAAACTAGGATATCGAAGTTGTATGAAAATGAGTAAGGAAAACATCAGTTTTGGCCATGGTGCCGCATAGTTATATATCTATGCGCCAGTCATTTGTATCCACACACACCACCTACAGAAATGGAATTTTTGCATTTCAGAGACCTGTGATGATTAGCTGATGGTAACAACCTTGCTCTTATTTCGACCCTATACTACAGAAAATCTCACAGGGTAAAGGACCCCAATCTTAAAACTCCGGCACTATGGAAACAATTAAAATATAATTGCCCTGCACCTTGGTCCGGCTATCCCAGCGCCATTGTATTATTGTAGGTCCGGAACGTCCCGTTACCATAGTCTAGTTGCAGTTGCAGTTATCCGTTGAGGGATTATTGGGCTGCCCTTTATATTAATTCATGTTTTGTCCACCATTTTGAAGGACTTCTTATTTAATCAACAACCTAACAAACTCTATTCGTTTATTGTGTTTCCGTTCATTCCTGGCGCAGCCCATCTTCGTAGGTTGGGGCGAGGATGCAAATGACAGCAGGCCGAATTGACCCGGACGAGCTGAGTGGAGGCCGAGTTGACCCAGGAGCAGGCTTACAGACAGCAGGCCGAGTTGACCCGCTTCTTCCATGACATTCTATCGTCAGACAATAGTTGTAATCGAACTCGACCAAGGCTGATCACGATAATCCTCACTCGGGAATTCATGTTTTGTCGATAATACACAGGAAGCGGTGGATCCGTCCTGACATGACTAAAAAACGAATTTCATCTTCGACAATTATCTTTTTTAAAGGTGTTTCTTGTTGAATCAGTGCGCGGACAAGATAAAACTCTATGTAAACGATGTTTAGTAAAATGGTACCTCTTGGAATATGCTAACGGGGTAGTCTCAAATCAGTCTGCGCATTTGTGCAGTCTTTATTTGGCATATAAGATACGAACCGTGACCTGATCTCGCCGTCCAGGGTTCGAACGCCCTTGTAGGCGGGAATCTTTTCAATCGTAAACGGGGTCCAGTTGGCACAGCCGTCCCAAGGCGGTACTTTCGTTGCGGTTGCATTTGTTTTTTGTTCGGTGCTGTTTAATCTATTATGTTCTCATTTTAACCCTTCTATAATAAAATAGAAAATAGGTAAAAATAGTTGTTAAATGTTTATCGTATAATTTGCTTAGTTTGTTGTAACCCTTCTGTTGGCCCAAATTATTTAGTTCAGTAAGGATAGCTGGGTTGCCACCTATTTGGGAAAGAGCTGCAGACTCGGCTTATCACTTGTAATTAATTGTTTGTTCAGATGTCTTTGTCAATCTTTCCCTTTGATGTTGGGGATAGGGTTTGGGATCTGATTCAGTCAGTTCCTGAAGTATACCGGCAGTTACTCTTTAAATTTTCATTATCATACACCCATCATTGTGATATGACTGAAATACTGTTAAAATCGCAAGTCATCCATCCAGTCTTAGAAATTTAAACAGTGAAGAATGAAGACCGAGCTGTTAGGGATGGATGAAGTGTCTGATTTGCGTATGGGCGTGAAGTCCCTATTCTTACAACCCTAGTGTTTTATGTTACATTGTATCGTTGTTTTGTCAATTTGTATGGTGCTATTAGAGAGCGTTCAACTGACGTGGGATCAAGCAGCCATTAGAGAGCGTTCAACTGACGTGGGATCAAGCAGCCATTAGAGAGCGTTCAACTGGCGTGGGATCAAGCAGCGATTAGAGAGCGTTCAACTGGCGTGGGATCAAGCAGCGATTAGAGAGCGTTCAACTGGCGTGGGATCAAGCAGCCATTAGAGAGCGTTCAACTGGCGTAGGATCAAGCAGCCATTAGAGAGCGTTCAACTGGCGTGGGATCAAGCAGCCATTAGAGAGCGTTCAACTGGCGTGGGATTAAGCAGCCATTAGAGAGCGTTCAACTGGCGTGGGATCAAGCAGCCATTAGAGAGCGTTCAACTGGCGTGGGATCAAGCAGCCATTAGAGAGCGTTCAACTGGCGTGGGATCAAGCAGCGAAGGCGGTGATTTCAGCTATCGTATTAGTGTATTTGGATGCCGAAAAATACATGTAGTGAAAGCAACCACTTTAATCGTTTCTGATAAGCTACTTTCTCTTCATACAAAACGGCCGTATGCTTGAGCCGCGACACGACAAAACCAACAAAGCGGCATGCGCACCCAGCGATGAGTCAGATCAGCCTGGGCATCCTCCCAGTCTGATCAGAGTCTTCACTGTCTGCATGGAGCTAGCTTAGAGCCTACGATATCCGATAAGCGCAAAGCGAAGACTGATCAGACTAGGCGGATGCCCAGGCTGATCCGAGTCGTCGCTGGGCGCACATGACACTTTGTTGGTGTTCTCGAGTCGCGGCTCATGTAGTGAAAGCAACTTCTATCATCGTTTTTGACAAGCTACTTAATGTTCTTACAAAGACGGTCTGATGCTTTGTAGAATAATATACAATCATGAATTTAAGATTAATGGGTTCACTTTTGGAGAAATAACTCTGCTATTTTCAACTTTGCTCCCTTCTCTATGGGTTCAATATTAGTGTGAAGGTTGTCTGATTGGCTCGATCGACAGGACAGGTAGGAAAAGGTATCAGTTCTGTGACAGTTCTAAACCTAAACATGAATTACTTATGTCAATGTCAACTTATATATATTTTCCTTGTCGCATGTAATTCTAAATGATGAGTTTTCGACAATTTTGGTCAGTCTCCTCTAAAGCCACTGGGTCAATTGTAACCCAATTTCATATAGAAGTTTCAGGAGTTGAGGGACTGAAATTTTGTTAATATGGCCTGGGTCACATGACCAATATGGCTGTCACGCCCATATATGGTAAAAAAATAAATAAAAAAACTTCTTCTCCAGAACCAATTAACCGATGACCTTGAAACTTGGTGTGTAGCATTGGGTACTCAAGGACTATCAAGAGTGTTCAAATGATGACCTTGGGTTGACCTTGACCATTTTTACGGCGAGGTCAAATAAGGAAAAATGCTAGAACATAAGATTTCATGGAAAGTTTTGAAGATTTTTGCCTAAAAATTGATATATACAGTCCTCTTAACGAGGTCATGAAAAATTATGAGTACAAAAGGTCCAGGTCATTCTTAGACCTTTGATCTTTGTCTCTCATATTTGAAACTTTCAAACATCATCTCAAAAGCCAAGGGGCCAATTGTAACCAAATTTCATATAGAGTCTCAAGAGGTTGAGGGAACAAAAATTTGTTCAAACGGTCCAGGTAAGATGACCAACATGGCCACCATGCCCATATATGGTAAAACCTTTTTAAACCTTCTTCTTAAGAATCAATTAACAAATGACCTTGAGACTTGGTAAGTAGCATCAGATAATTAAGTTCTTGCTAAAATGTTCAAATGATGGCCTTGGATTGACCTTGACCTTTTTTATGCGGCACGGTCAAATATGGGAAAATGCTAGAACAAGAGATTTCATGGGAAGTTTTGAAGATTTTGGCCTAAAAATTGGTATATACAGTCGTCTTAATGAGGTCATGAAGAATTATGAGTACAAGAGGTCTAGGTCATTCTTTGACCTAGGCCTCTCATATTTTGACATTTTCAAACATTTCCTCAAAAGTCAAAGGGCCAATTGTAAACCAAACAGAGCCTCCAGGGGTTGATGGAACAAAAATTGTTCAATGGTTCAGGTCACATGACCAACGTGGCCACCATACCCATTTATGGTATAAACCTTTAATATTTTTCTTCTGCGGAGGCAATACACCTATGGCCTTGAGACTTGGTAAGTAGCATGGAGTACTAGAGCACTACCAAGACTGTTCAAATGATGACATTGGGTTTACCTTGAACGTTTTTGCGGAATGGTCAAATATGGGAAAATGCTAGAACATAAGATTTTATGGTTTGAAGATTTTTGCCTAAAAATGGTATATACGGTTGTCTTAATGAGTACATGAAGATTTGTGTGCACAAGAGGTCAAGGTCATTCTTTGACTTATGACCCAAGACTCGTACTTTGACAATTGCAAACATAAGAAACAGCCACTGCCAGTTGCTCAGGTGAGCGATTCAGGGCTTAATGGCCCTCTTGTTTTACGTCCTTTTCAACAGTATTCCAGTCATATCAGGATGATGTGAGAGGGATGATGAACAACTGTGTGTAATTACGGTGAGGCTGTTGAAACAATCATTCAGTTATTCTGAATAATGCATATAAAATGTTTGCTGAGATCATCGTGCATAAAGTGTTAGAAGACACTCTAAACACTGAAACTGCACACATGTTTGCGTTATTACGTTTTTTGCCTCGGAAACAAAGCCAAATATACGGACACCAAAACGAAAACGTTCAGTCGAGTCAAGAATAAAATATGTACCATTTTAGATAAAAAAAAAAATGGGCAAATTTGGTATCAAAATATGTGAAGCTTATTTGGCAACATGATGCATTATGTTTAAATGAATATAGGTAATTCTCAATACATTAATTTATGCTTGAATGACTTGGAGCGAAAAGTAAATGTTGCACATTTTAGTTTCTATTCTAAATATGATTGTGACCTCAGTTCTTTGACAGTAAATATTGAAATAAATCAGTATTTGTATCTAGTATGTCCTGTTCTCGGAGGAATCAACGCAGGCTGGTGATGGTATTTATGTGGCAGTTCTTTTGCCTAGCGACACCAGAAACGCTGGCAACAGATGCTAGTTTCAGAAATGCATGGAACAGAAATTAAAATGTGCAATTTTTGTCTCGCCTGCGAAGCTTTTCCGGCGTCGTCGTCGGCGGCGGCGTTAACTTTTGTCGAGTTTTTGCGTTAAGGTCATTTTCTCAGAAACTCTAAGGGCTAGAACCACGAATCTTGGGTCATGCAAACATCTGGAAGAATAGAGCTGAAAGATATCATCAATGTTGAGTCTTGAGCTACACTTTACGGTTCACGGACTTTGCAATTTTTGTCGAGTTTTTGCGTTTAGCTCCGTTTCACAAGAACTATAAGAGCTAGAGCCGTGAAACTTGGGTCATGCATGCATCTGGGAGGGTACAGCTCAAAGCTACCGTCAATAGTGAGTCTTGACCTACTTTTTACGGTTCACTGACTTGACTTTATAATTGTTTGTCAAGTTTTCACGTTTAGCTTCGTTTCTCAGAATTTATTAGGGCTAGAGCCTTGAAACTTGGGCCATGCATACATCTGGCCGAGTATAACTCAAGGCTTTCATCAATACTGTGTCTTTACCTATTTTTCCGGTTCATTGACTTTGTAATTTTTGTCTCGCCTGCGAAGCAGAGGCGAAACTTATGTATTGCTTTTACGGTGTCGTCGTCGTCGGCGGCGTAAACTTTGTCGATTTTTCGCGTTTAGGTCATAAGCGTTGACAGGTGAGACACCGCATTCCGCGGAATTCTTGTTGGTCAAATTTTGTGGTTTAGCTCTGTTTCTCAAGAATTATAAGGGCTAGAGCCATGAAAGTGGTGCCTTGCATAGATCTTGAAGAGTAAAGCTGAAACCAAACATTGATATTGAGTCTTGATCCACTTTTTTACGGTTCACTTACTCAGAAAATATTTTCTCAAGTTTCTGTGTTTAGCTCTATTTCTCAAGATTTATAAGTGCTAGAGCCATGAAATATTGGTCATGCAAAGAACTTGAATAGTAAAGCTCAAATTCACCATCAGGATTGCCAGTTGACCAACATTTTAAAGTTCTCCGACTTTGCAACCTTTGCCTCAAGCTTAGCTTTTGTTTCTTAGGAATGATAAAGGCTAGAGCCATGAAATGATCTGGAACAGTGAAACTGTAAACTGTCATTAATGTAGCATCTTGACCCAATGTTAGGGTTCACTGCCCAGTCAAAATTTGCAACGTGTTTATTAATTAAGCTCCATTTTGTGACAAAGCACAAGCAGGCGAGACACCCCATTCCGCGGAATTATTGTTATTTTTTACCCTATGTCATTCAATCGAAAAGAAATATACTAAGAATTGTCTAATTTTTTAAAAATAATGAACTATCTTGCAAAATACATAAATACATTTGACACATGTTGATATCTATTTGCCTATACTTTTCATCTGAGAGGGTACAAATTTCATTTCTAAGACAACCGCACAGTTTCTTTTTGGTGTCAGTATATTTCAACCAAAATGATGAAAGATATTTAAAGGAAGCCGACAAGACCGATAGATTCTTTTAAAGTGTCTAAATTATTTCGCCATTGTTTTTGCAAACGATATTAATACATACATCTGTTTGTGTCAAGTTATTTGAATTAGGCCTTAATCGAGAACATCTTAGTCTGTCTGTTGTGCGTAAATGAGGTTAGGAATAGCGTATTAGTATAATGTGCGGCGGTGGACAGACAATCTTATTTCCCTGGCAGTGTGATTCCATTATACCGCCTCGGACAAATAATTCACGGTCGCTGCACTAAGTATCCTTTCGTCCTAACTCATTGGTCGTGAGCTCAAAACGCATTAATTTATCTCTAGAGAAATAACTTTATTCAGAAAAGTGTCCACAGAGATGCATAATTGTTTGTTTAGAAATGTCAAATTGTTCTTTTATTTCTTTTTATCTCCGTAGTTTTATGCCACGCATTCTTTCTCTATAATCAGATGTCAAAGGAACAATGTCGGTATGTGTTGGCTTTGCCGGAAGGTCGCAAAAAGGAAACTGATAAATTTGAACCGCGACACGAGAAAATCAACAAGTGGTTGTGCGCAAAGCGCAGACTCAGATCAGCCTGGGCATCCGCCAAGTCTGATCAGACTATTTCCTTAGCGCTTAAAGGGTAGCAGCTGAGGGTCTAAGCTACCTCCATGCGGCCAGCGAAGACTCGGATCAGACTGGGCGGACAACCAGGCTGATCTGAGTCTGCGCTGGGCGCACAACCGCTTTGTTGGTTTTCTCGTGTCGCGGCCCAAATTTAATCGCACTCTTCGGGACAACGGGATCATCGGGAACTGCCGCATTTCTTACAAACTTCTGAGCCTGAGGGTTACGAATTGAGCCGCGACACGACAAAACGAACAAGTGGCATGTGCGAAGCTAAGCGTCTAAGTTAGTTCCATGCAGACAGCGAAGACTCTGGTCAGACTGGGCGGAGGCCCAGGCTGATCTGAGTCGTCAATGGGTGCACATGCCACTTTGTTTTTTTGGGCCGCGGCTCATTCATCTAGCTGCATCGAAAGTTGATGATAAATTTTTACTTGTATTCCCTAGAGTTAGATAAAAAAAAAATACACTATGTAGTCAGTCCATTGATCGTGAAATAATATACTTATTATGAAATACTGGGAGATATTTAGGATGCCTCGCAGCACTCAACATCAGATGCATTTTAAGATATATTATCTCTAGAAAAAAATATTACAGGAAAGAAATACTTTACATGAGACTCTGCTCAAACCAGACTTATTTATTCATTTATTACTGTTTTTGCTGTACAGAAAGTCGATAGTATGTTTACGTATTATTATTATTATACAGCTAAGTGGCCATTATTTCCTAAAATGTAACATGTCTGAGTGCCTGTATTAGACCATTAAGGTCGGGTCTGATTTCTACCCTGTTTTATCTCAAACCAGTGTTGTTAACAAAGCTTGTACTTTTACTCTTCTGCACGTTTACATAATAAGTAACGCATTTAAAGGTACCTTTGTGTAAATGGAAGGAAACAGCTACGGAAATTGAAAGGCTTCTTCTATAATAAAAATAGAAAATAGGTAAAAATAGTTGTTAAATGTTTTTCGTATAATTTGCTTAGTCTGTTGTAATCCTTCTGTTGGTCTAAATTATTTAGTTCAGTAAAGATAGCTGAGTTGCCACATATTTGGGAAAGAGCTGCTGACTCGGCTTATCACTTGTAATTTATTGTTTGTTGGGATGTCTGTGTCAATCTTTCACTTTGATGTTGGGGATAGGGTTTGGGATCTGATTCAGTCAGTTCCTGAAGTGTAGTTACTCTTAAAATTAAAAAAAAAACAAAAAACAATCTAATTTGTCTATTACAGAAAGCTGGCGCAAAAAGAAATATATTTTGGGTTGGGCACATCATGTTCGTTTTAGAAGTACCTTTCATTTCCGATAATGATGTTAATCTCGTATTATTCGACGCAAAAGGGAAATAATGAGTTATACCGCGGATATTCGTCAATTAATAAATGATTCATGACGTTTCCAAAGCCCGCATACTTCAAACTAACTGACGTGAACACTAGCATAGCGTACGTAACTCTAACATGTATACGGTTGTTGTTAGCGTATTTTCATTCAAGACATCTACATAGTCGATTCATATGTCATTCAAAAACATTCCTATTGCCTCTGTGATACTTCTACTACTATCAGACACACAGATAGTTATTGTGAAAGTAGATGAAAAGGCAAGGATCAGGAAGCGTCACAACCGATATCAACACCCTGATCTAAACAGCAAATAAGAGAAAGGAGAAAAAAGCAAATAAAACGGCACAAAACGCGAAACAAGACAGGCGACAAACCAAGAGATCCGCTCTTCCAAGCAGATAGCTACGAGGATATCCTAAACATGGTGCAATAGGTAAGCCGTCAAATAGTCACAATAACGGTAAACCATCGCAGAACGTAATGCTAATGTTGTACTCTGGCAAAAAAGAGATATGGAAACAACACGTGAAAAGTGCATGAAAACCTGTATATACATACAGGACACCAAAAAAACGTTTAAACTGCAAAACTATTCTTCTTATGTCCTTCAAAATTTAATATCTCCACCTATTGTTGAAGCAACTCGCATAAAATAGTAGGCGTGAGATCTAACTGTACTTCTTGCCATGTTTCGCTTCGGAAAGAAAACATTTACCCTCGCCTGCCTGTCTTTTAATAACAAAGGTTTCCAGTAGGAACACCCGGGTAATAAAGCTAAGTTCACTGTGTCAGATCTGGACAAATTTTATTGATATTCTCATAAATCTTATTTACAGAAACGACAAATAGTCAAAGCTAAGCAACTTAAACATTTTTCAAGCTGTGTGTAGTTTAAAAAATTGTTGCAATAAGGTGACCGTGTACTTTAGATGTCAAATTGTGACGAGTATGCCATTCTATGGCATTATACTTTGATCTTTTAATATATCTAGCATTCATTTTAATGTCACCTTTTTCGGCTGTGAGTGTCTAGTAGGATTTTTATGACTATTATCCGTTGATTCTTTCGAATTAAATATCCATTTGAGAAGGTATTCAAACATGAGTAGTATATGTCTCAGGAGCTGACACAATTCAATCCCATATCCCACCCCGACACCATGTGGGAAAAGACAACACAAAGCTAGGCACTACCGAAGACATCATCAGCGGCAGTCAGGTAAACAGCATTTTCTCATGTAGGTGGTCATCCGGTTAATCTTAACATCACAAACTGTATATCAATAAAAGACATAGCAGCAATCAACACATAAAACAACCAAGAAGTACCCAAAACAGAAGAGTAATGAAATTTCTTGGGGGCTTAACCCGTTTGCGGTCGCGACCTACCCTCATCCTTGGTTCTGCTTTGGTTCATCAGACACTCAGGCGAAAGGACCAGAATCAGAACCAACTATCAGAATGCGTCTACAGAGGTCTCCGGGCCTGGGATAACGTCTACTACGTAAGAAACTTAGTTATTCGGTTTGCATGGAAGGTTCATAGCTCAGAAGTGTATTATTTCAGACATACAGAAATCAAAATTAAAACTAAGATGAAATAAACATGAGGACTCACAGGAATATCAAAACTGAAATTCTAGAGCAGAAGAAACCTACCAGTTAAACCACGGTAGGTTAAACACGTGTAACAAACTTGTAACACGAATGATACCGTTCATGTCTGTCAGCATTGTAATATTAGTTGTTTTACAAGTGATAATGAGTCATTAGTTTAATTAATACCCAGACAAGCTATTCATCTAAAGCCGCTTTGATATACCCACATGAATCGTCATAGTAAACAGATCAGGAAACGGAGTTATCTAGAATTCTGAATTAGATTAGTAAATATTGTTTTTGTCATGTAAAGTTGTATTTATTTTGTGACATTATTAAAAGAATTGAAAATTTTAGGGTTTTTTTTTTTTTTTTTTTTAGTTTTCATTTCTTAACAGCTGTACGAAGTAAATAAATCAGGACTTGATACAATCGAACCCCATATTCCGCCCTCAAAACCAAAAGGGAAAGAATCACGCACATGAATATTGTCAAAAGTTCACGTAAACCGAATGGCAGCTTTTTCCCAAATAGGTGGACATTTAGCTATTCTAATTTAAAACAGCAACAATATCTACTCTTATTATTCGCTATTTTAAAGCACAAAGCAAAGCAAAACAAAACAGAAAGCAGTATGGGCAGCTTTTCAGGCCACACTGTTAGATACCATACACAAGCAGACATACAACATGTATTGAGAAACCACAACAGAAATACCGCCTTGGATCGGTCAGTGAAAAAACTACTGTGGGTGGGTCTTAAGCTACATTTACTGGATCCAAACCTCGCCCTTAGTTTTCGCTATCGTTTAAGATTAAAGAAAGCATCAACTTGGACAATAAAAACAAAACATACGAAAAATATTAAACATCTTTTTTTATGTAAGCAGCTATACAGGTGGCCACATAGCTCGGTCAAGTTAGCAGAACGAAAATTCTGCAGAAAATTCTGCAGAAGATTCTGCAGAATTTTCTGCAAAATATTCTGCAGAAAAAGTGGTAAAGTTAGCGAAATAAATATTCTGCAGAATTTTCTGCAGAATTTCTGCAGAAAAAGTGGTAAAGTTAGCGAAATAAATATTCTGCAGAATTTTCTGCAGAATTTTCTGCAGAAAAAGTGGTAAGGATAGCGAATTGAAAATTCTGCAAAATTTAGCAGTTTTATTTCTTAGTTCTGTCATCTATAGGCCACAAAATGTGAGTGCGCACCGTTTACCGCACTACTCTATCTCATTTGTGGACCGAGATATTCACAAAAATCGCATATTTTCTTCTGCTGGAAAGTAGCGGAACGACATTTCAGAAACCCTTTATTTGAAAAGGTTATTTTCTATGTTCTGTCATCTGGAGGCCACAAAATGTGAGTGAGCACTGTTAACCGCACCTCTCTATCTCATAAGTGGACCGAGATATTCACAAAAATCGCATATTTTCTTCTGCTAGAGAGTAGCAGAACGAAATTTCAGAAACCCTTTGTAAGCAAAGTTTGATTTCTATGTTCTGTCATCTGGAGGCCACAAAAAGTGAGTGAGCGCCGTTTACCGCACTACCCTATCTCATCGGTGGACCGAGATATTCACAAAAATCGCATATTTTCTTCTGCTAGAGAGTAGCAGAACGAAATTTCAGAAACCCTTTGTTAGCAAAGTTTGATTTCTATGTTCTGTCATATAGAGGCCATAAAGTGTGAGTGAGCACCGTTTACCGCACCTCTCTATCTCATAAGTGGATCGAGATATTCATAAAAATCGCATATTTTCTTCTGCTAGAGAGTAGCAGAACGAAATTTCAGAAACCCTTTGTTAGCAAAGTTTGATTTCTATGTTCTGTCATATAGAGGCTATAAAATGTGAGTGAGCACCGTTTACCGCACCTCTCTATCTCATAAGTATACCGAGATATTCACAAAAATAGCATATTTTCTTCTGCTGGAAAGTAGCAGAACGAAATTTCAGAAACCCTTTGTTTGCAAAGTTTAATTTCTATGTTCTGTCATCTGGAGGCCACAAAAAGTGAGTGAGCGCAGTTTACCGCACTACTCTATCTCATAAGTGGACCGAGATATTCACAAAAATCGCATATTTTCTTCTGCTGGAAAGTAGCAGAACGAAATTTCAGAAACCCTTTGTTAGCAAAGTTTGATTTCTATGTTCTGTCATCTGGAGGCCACAAAAAGTGAGTGAGCGCCGTTTACCGCACCTCTCTATCTCATAAGTGGACCGAGATATTCACAAAAATCGCATATTTTCTTCTGCTGGAAAGTAGCAGAACGAAATTTCAGAAACCCTTTGTTTGCAAAGTTTGATTCCTATGTTCTGTCATCTGGAGGCCACAAAAAGTGAGTGAGCGCCGTTTACCGCACTACTCTATCTCATAAGTGGACCGAGATATTCACAAAAATCGCATATTTTCTTCTGCTGGAAAGTAGCAGAACGAAATTTCAGAAACCCTTTGTTAGCAAAGTTTGATTTCTATGTTCTGTCATCTGGAGGCCACAAAACGTGAGTGAGCGCCGTTTACCGCACTACTCTATCTCATAAGTGGACCGAGATATTCACAAAAATCGCATATTTTCTTCTGCTAGGGAGTAGCAGAACGAAATTTCAGAAACCCTTTGTTAGCAAAGTTTGATTTCTATGTTCTCTCATCTAGAGGCGATAAAATGTGAGTGAGCACCGTTTGCCGCACCTCTCTATCTCATAAGTGGACCGAGATATTCACAAAAATCGCATATTTTCTTCTGCTGGAAAGTAGCAGAACGAAATTTCAGAAACCCTTTGTTTAGTTTAAACATATTTATTGTATCATAAACTGTACATGATCACAATATAAACATGATACAAACAATTGGATCAGAACGAAAGCATAAATGCTTATTTAGTTCTTCTCCTGTGCAAATAAAGTTGTCATTTCACAATGGCATATATATATACATTTCATGACAATAGGTTTATAATCAAACTATTTCTAATTAATTGTAGTTAATTATGAATAGATATACACATGTAAGTCATTTCACATTTAGAAATATACAAAAACATTGGTGTTAAATACTGATGGAAAATCATGTCTAGATGGAAAGAAAACAAGAGAAATGAAGACATAAAAAAGAGATGAAAATGAATCTAGATAATGATGAGAGAGAGAGAGAAAAGAGAATACATATAGTGAGCAGAATGGTGGAGCTGGGGAGGGGAATGGGGAGCAACAAATTGGAGATGCTGTCTCTATTAAACAAACAGTACCGTACGTAGCGTGGTACATAGGGAACTACTAAAACTGTACTTCTGTTATTTTCTATGACGTTTGTATGTAGCAAGTACTGACAGTTATAGAAAACTCAGGATAGCTATACAGCAACAGAATGTCGTATCGGGGTGAAGTAGAAATATTAAAACCTCTTGGTTGAAGCTATATAACTCTGCACTGCTAAAAATATGTCTTGGTTTGACTCTATTGACAAAGAAGCATTCCCTTTTAAGAGAGAATCTAGTGTAACAATGCAATATTCTGACACCTTACGTAAGAGCTCGACTCTATGCGCACTATATAATGTACGAAGAAGAAAATAGTGATCGACGTTTTCAACGTCACCACATCTGCATAATGGTGATTCTACTATGTTTTTCAGGAAAAGGTCATAGTTAAGAGAACTGCATCCCAATCGAAGTCTGGTATGCAGAATTTGTAATTTTCTATTCCCAATGTAAAATTCTTTTACATTGGGAAACCCTTTGTTTGCAAAGTTTGATTTCTATGTTCTGTCATGTAGAGGCCACAAAAAGTGAGTGAGCGCCGTTTACCGCACTACTCTATCTCATAAGTGGTCCGACATATTCACAAAAATCGCATATTTTCTTCTGCTGGAAAGTAGCAGAACGAAATTTCAGAAACCCTTTGTAGGCAAAGTTTGATTTCTATGTTCTGTCATCTGGAGGCCACAAAAAGTGAGTGAGCGCCGTTTACCGCACTACTCTATCTCATAAGTGGACCGAGATATTCACAAAAATCGCATATTTTCTTCTGCTGGAAAGTAGCAGAACGAAATTTCAGAAACCCTTTGTTAGCAATGTTTGATTTCTATGTTCTCTCATCTAGAGGCGATAAAATGTGAGTGAGCACCATTTACCGCACCTCTCTATCTCATAAGTGGACCAAGATATGCACAAAAATCGCATATTTTCTTCTGCTGGAAAGTAGCAGAACGAAATTTCAGAAACCCTTTGTTTGGAAAGTTTGATTTCTATGTTCACAAGTTCAAATATTGGTTGTATTTCCTCTAGAAAAACATTACATCCACCAAATCCTCCTTTAACCTGTAGGTTGACAGTAGGGAGGCCATAAAATGTGAGTGAGAACCGTTTACCGCACCTCTCTATCTCATAAGTGGACCGAGATATTCACAAAAATCGCATATTTTCTTCTGCTGGAAAGAAGCAGAACGAAATTTCAGAAACCCTTTGTTTGCAAAGTTTGATTCCTATGTTCTGTCATTTGGAGGCCACAAAAAGTGAGTGAGCGCCGTTTACCGCACTACTCTATCTCATAAGTGGACCGAGATATTCACAAAAATCGCATATTTTCTTCTGCTAGAGAGTAGCAGAACGAAATTTCAGAAACCCTTTGTTAGCAAAGTTTGATTTCTATGTTCTGTCATCTGGAGGCCACAAAAAGTGAGTGAGCGCCGTTTACCGCACTACCCTATCTCGTAGGTGGACCGAGATATTCACAAAAATCGCATATTTTCTTCTGCTAGAGAGTAGCAGAACAAAATTTCAGAAACCCTTTGTTAGCAAAGTTTGATTTATTTGTTCTGTCATATAGAGGCCATAAAATGTGAGTGAGCACCGTTTACCACACCTCTCTATCTCATAAGTGGACCGAGATATTTACAAAAATAGCATATTCTCTTCTGCTGGAAAGTAGCAGAACGAAATTTCAGAAACCCTTTGTTTGCAAAGTTTGATTTCTATGTTCTGTCATCTGGAGGCCACAAAAAGTGAGTGAGCGCAGTTTACGGCACTACTCTATCTCATAAGTGGACCGAGATATTCACAAAAATCGCATATTTTCTTCTGCTGGAAAGTAGCAGAACGAAATTTCAGAAACCCTTTGTAGGCAAAGTTTGATTTCTATGTTCTGTCATCTGGAGGCTACAAAATGTGAGTGTGCGCCGTTTTCCGCACAACTCTATCTCATAAGTGGACCGAGATATTCACAAAAATCGCATATTTTCTTCTGCTGGAAAGTAGCAGAACGAAATTTCAGAAACCCTTTGTTAGCAATGTTTGATTTCTATGTTCTGTCATCTAGAGGCCACAAAAAGTGAGTGAGCACAGTTTATCGCACCTCTCTATCTCATAAGTGGACCGAGATATTCACAAAAATCGCATATTTTCTTCTGCTGGAAAGTAGCAGAACGAAATTTCAGAAACCCTTTGTTAGCAAAGTTTGATTTCTATGATCTGTCATCTGGAGGCCACAAAACGTGAGTGAGCGCCGTTTACCGCACTACTCTATCTCATAAGTGGACCGAGATATTCACAAAAATCGCATATTTTCTTCTGCTTGGGAGTAGCAGAACGAAATTTCAGAAACCCTTTGTTCGCAAAGTTTGATTACTATGTTCTGTCATCTGGAGGCCACAAAAAGTGAGTGAGTGCCGTTTACCGCACTACTCTATCTCATAAGTGGTCCGAGATATGCAAAAAAATCGCATATTTTCTTCTGCTGGAAAGAAGCAGAACGAAATTTCAGAAACCCTTTGTTTGCAAAGTTTGATTTCTATGTTCTGTCATCTGGAGGCCATAAAATGTGAGTGAGAACCGTTTACCGCACCTCTGTATCTCATAAGTGGACCGAGATATTCACAAAAATCGCATATTTTCTTCTGCTGGAAAGTAGCAGAACGAAATTTCAGAAACCCTTTGTTTGCAAAGTTTGATTCCTATGTTCTGTCATCTGGAGGCCACAAAAAGTGAGTGAGCGCCGTTTACCGCACTACTCTATCTCATAAGTGGACCGAGATATTCACAAAAATCGTATATTTTCTTCTGCTAGAGAGTAGCAGAACGAAATTTCAGAAACCCTTTGTTAGCAATATTTGATTTCTATGTTCTGTCATCTGGAGGCTACAAAAAGTGAGTGAGCGCCGTTTACCGCACTACCCTATCTCATAGGTGGACCGAGATATTCACAAAAATCGCATATTTTCTTCTGCTAGAGAGTAGCAGAACGAAATTTCAGAAACCCTTTGTTAACAAAGTTTGATTTCTGTGTTCTGTCATATAGAGGCTATAAAATGTGAGTGAGCACCGTTTACCGCACCTCTCTATCTCATAAGTGGACCGAGATATTTACAAAAATAACATATTTTCTTCTGCTGGAAAGTAGCAGAACGAAATTTCAGAAACCCTTTGTTTGCAAAGTTTGAATTCTATGTTCTGTCATCTGGAGGCCACAAAACGTGAGTGAGCGCCGTTTACCGCACTACTCTATCTCATAAGTGGACCGAGATATTCACAAAAATCGCATATTTTCTTCTGCTTGGGAGTAGCAGAACGAAATTTCAGAAACCCTTTGTTAGCAAAGTTTGATTACTATGTTCTGTCATCTGGAGGCCACAAAAAGTGAGTGAGCGCCGTTTACCGCACTACTCTATCTCATAAGTGGTCCGAGATATGAAAAAAAAAAATCGCATATTTTCTTCTGCTGGAAAGTAGCAGAACGAAATTTCAGAAACCCTTTGTTTGCAAAGTTTGATTTCTATGTTCTGTCATCTGGAGGCCATAAAATGTGAGTGAGAACTGTTTACCGCACCTCTCTTTCTCATAAGTGGACCGAGATATTCACAAAAATCGCATATTTTCTTCTGCTGGAAAGTAGCAGAACGAAATTTCAGAAACCCTTTGTTTGCAAAGTTTGATTCCTATGTTCTGTCATCTTGAGGCCACAAAAAGTGAGTGAGCGCCGTTTACCGCACTACTCTATCTCATAAGTGGACCGAGATATTCACAAAAATCGCATATTTTCTTCTGCTAGAGAGTAGCAGAACGAAATTTCAGAAACCCTTTGTTAGCAAAGTTTGATTTCTATGTTCTGTCATCTGGAGGCTACAAAAAGTGAGTGAGCGCCGTTTACCGCACCTCCCTATCTCATAGGTGGACCGAGATATTCACAAAAATCGCATATTTTCTTCTGCTAGAGAGTAGCAGAACGAAATTTCAGAAACCCTTTGTTAACAAAGTTTGATTTCTGTGTTCTGTCATATAGAGGCTATAAAATGTGAGTGAGCACCGTTTACCGCACCTCTCTATCTCATAAGTGGACCGAGATATTTACAAAAATAACATATTTTCTTCTGCTGGAAAGTAGCAGAACGAAATTTCAGAAACCCTTTGTTTGCAAAGTTTGATTTCTATGTTCTGTCATCTGGAGGCCATAAAATGTGAGTGAGCAACGTTTACCGCACCTCTCTATCTCATAAGTGGACCGAGATTTTCATAAAAATCGCATATTTTCTTCTGCTGGAAAGTAACAGAACGAAATTTCAGAAACCCTTTGTTAGCAAAGTTTGATTTCTGTGTTCTGTCATATAGAGGCTATAAAATGTGAGTGAGCACCGTTTACCGCACCTCTCTATCTCATAAGTGGACCGAGATATTTACAAAAATAACATATTTTCTTCTGCTGGAAAGTAGCAGAACGAAATTTCAGAAACCCTTTGTTTGCAAAGTTTGATTTCTATGTTCTGTCATCTGGAGGCCACAAAATGTGAGTGAGCGCAGTTTACCGCACTACTCTATCTCATAAGTGGACCGAGATATTCACAAAAATCGCATATTTTCTTCTGCTGGAAAGTAGCAGAACGAAATTTCAGAAACCCTTTGTTAGCAAAGTTTGATTTCTATGTTCTGTCATCTGGAGGCCACAAAAAGTGAGTGAGCGCCGTATACCGCACTACTCTATCTCATAAGTGGACCGAGATATTCACAAAAATCGCATATTTTCTTCTGCTGGAAAGTAGCAGAACGAAATTTCAGAAACCCTTTGTTTGCAAAGTTTGATTCCTATGTTCTGTCATCAGGAGGCCACAAAAAGTGAGTGAGCGCCGTTTACCGCACTACTCTATCTCATAAGTGGACCGAGATATTCACAAAAATCGCATATTTTCTTCTGCTTGAAAGTAGCAGAACGAAATTTCAGAAACCCTTTGTTTGCAAAGTTTGATTTCTATGTTCTGTCATCTGGAGGCCACAAAAAGTGAGTGAGCGCCGTTTACCGCACTACTCTATCTCATAAGTGGACCGAGATATTCACAAAAATCGCATATTTTCTTCTGCTGGAAAGTAGCAGAACGAAATTTCAGAAACCCTTTGTTAGCAAAGTTTGATTTCTATGTTCTGTCATCTGGAGGCCACAAAACGTGAGTGAGCGCCGTTTACCGCACTACTCTATCTCATAAGTGGACCGAGATATTCACAAAAATCGCATATTTTCTTCTGCTAGGGAGTAGCAGAACGAAATTTCAGAAACCCTTTGTTAGCAAAGTTTGATTACTATGTTCTATCATCTGGCGGCGATAAAATGTGAGTGAGCACCGTTTGCCGCACCTCTCTATCTCATAAGTGGACCGAGATATTCACAAAAATCGCATATTTTCTTCTGCTGGAAAGTAGCAGAACGAAATTTCAGAAACCCTTTGTTTAGTTTAAACATATTTATTGTATCATAAACTGTACATGATCACAATATAAACATGATACAAACAATTGGATCAGAACGAAAGCATAAATGCTTATTTAGTTCTTCTCCTGTGCAAATAAAGTTGTAATTTCACAATGGCATATATATATACATTTCATGACAATAGGTTTATAATCAAACTATTTCTAATTAATTGTAGTTAATTATGAATAGATATACACATGTAAGTCATTTCACATTTAGAAATATACAAAAACATTGGTGTTAAATACTGATGGAAAATCATGTCTAGATGGAAAGAAAACAAGAGAAATGAAGACATAAAAAGAGATGAAAATGAATCTAGATAATGATGAGAGAGAGAGAGAAAAGAGAATACATATAGTGAGCAGAATGGTGGAGCTGGGGAGGGGAATGGGGAGCAACAAATTGGAGATGCTGTCTCTATTAAACAAACAGTACCGTACGTAGCGTGGTACATAGGGAACTACTAAAACTGTACTTCTGTTATTTTCTATGACGTTTGTATGTAGCAAGTACTGACAGTTATAGAAAACTCAGGATAGCTATACAGCAACAGAATGTCGTATCGGGGTGAAGTAGAAATATTAAAACCTCTTGGTTGAAGCTATATAACTCTGCACTGCTAAAAATATGTCTTGGTTTGACTCTATTGACAAAGAAGCATTCCCTTTTAAGAGAGAATCTAGTGTAACAATGCAATATTCTGACACCTTACGTAAGAGCTCGACTCTATGCGCACTATATAATGTACAAAGAAGAAAATAGTGATCGACGTTTTCAACGTCACCACATCTGCATAATGGTGATTCCACTATGTTTTTCAGGAAAAGGTCATAGTTAAGAGAACTGCATCCCAATCGAAGTCTGGTATGCAGAATTTGTAATTTTCTATTCCCAATGTAAAATTCTTTTACATTGGGAAACCCTTTGTTTGCAAAGTTTGATTTCTATGTTCTGTCATGTAGAGGCCACAAAAAGTGAGTGAGCGCCGTTTACCGCACTACTCTATCTCATAAGTGGACCGAGATATTCACAAAAATCGCATATTTTCTTCTGCTGGAGAGTAACAGAACGAAATTTCAGAAACTCTTTGTTGACAAAGTTTTATTTCTTTTTTCTGTCATCTGGAGGCCACAAAATGTGAGTGAGCACCGTTTACTGCACCTTTCTATCTCATAAGTGGACCGAGATATTCACAAAAATCGCATATTCTGCTGAACAGTAGCAGAATCAAAATTCAGAAACCTTGGACACCAAAGGGAGAGTCTTAATAAAGCATGTTTCCTGACCCCTATTTTTTGCTGATAAGTGGCATCATGAGTCTACTTTATCACAGCATATGCCGTTTGATGGGGAGGCATCTATTTTCTGAGAAATAAGCACTTTAAAGTGGATGTGGTGATCACACATGTCAAATTGGTATATGTTCAATATTGTTATCCTATGTAGGACTTATTAATGCCTACGAAGGGCTGACTAACTCCTACGCTAGGCTAACTAGCTTCTACATAGGACTTAGTAACTTCTATGTAGGACTTATTAACTCCTACATAGGACTTACTAACTCCTACGAAGGACTTATTAACTAACAAGATGAGTCCTAAGTAGGTGTTAGTAAGTGCTACGTAGGACTTATTATCTCCTACGAAGGTGTCAGTAAGGCCTCAAAGCTAGTCGGATGAGCTGATGGCTGATCTGCACAGGTGGTAAAACACCTAGCCGGCCTTTTCTAGTGGCGCCACACAAATCACTTTCATGAAAATGCTTCAACGATTGGTGAAGACACACGTGTTAGCATGCCCTAGTTTTCATATTCTATTATGCAGATATCATTGCGTCTGCAAATAATTCCAGTATAATGTTTGACATTTACAGAAACTTGCAACTGGAAAAAGGGTGAAAGGTCTGCCATGATGAAAACAAATGAGCCGCTACACGACAAAACCAACAAAGTGGCATGTGCGTGCAGCCAAGACTCAGGTCAGCCTGGGCATCCGCCCAGTCTGATCAGAGTCTTCGCTGTGCGCTTGGAGCAAGCTTAGCTAACCTTTAAGCGCATAAAGAAGAGTCAAATCAGACTGTGCGGATGCCCAGGCTGATCTGAGTCTTCGCTGGACGCACATGCCACTTTGTTGGTTTTGTCATGTTGCTCAAATAACAATTTCAAAGATTCTTTATGGATTTCATTTTCTGTTTTTAAAGTGGTGGCCACATTTGATGTTCGATCCCAGCAGTGTTAGTAAATTCGAAAGCCCCCCTCCACCCCACAACCCTTGCAAGGATGTGTGAGATTACTTTTCATTCTGTTATATTAATATGGAAGAATTGGTTAATTTTTTAACAAGGCATATATTCTCTGAGCAAAATAGTCCAATTTCGTGCACTGTTTCGTCTGACATTTATATATACGTTCCTCGCCAAAGGTTAAGCGTGCTGAAAAAGCAAATGTAACAAGATCATTGGAGATAATAACAACTGAATTCTAACTTTTTGTGGAAGTTAATGTATTCTGTCCTGATTGGTCAGCATGAAATTTACCAGTTTAATTTAAATTTGAGTAACAACTGCACAAAGCCAGCACAAACGTGCATGTGTGTGAAAAACACATTTTGGGAAGAAAAAAACCGTTATGATCTGCTGTCAGTATTTCTGTTACACCAATTACATGTTCACCAATTTAAGTTTAATGTTTTGGCGAATACGAAACTACTGCTTTTATAATCATTAAAAGAAGCATTATTTTCTCTCGAAAATGTGAATTTTTGGGGCATTGATTTCTCTGCTCGCTCTGTGTATTGCTCACTCAAATTAATTTAAATTTGATGTTTTACAAAGCTAAGCATTGGTGTTGATGACGGAACGCATTTGGCTTCATAATGAAAGTTAGAACAACGGTTGTCCATCCGTCGACCACAATATGGCCAAGTTTAATCAATATCTATGGAAAAGACCCCCTATTTGCTCGTGCAAACAAGATACATGTAGCACATACATCTTCGGTTTTGTTTTTGTTTTGTTTTGTATTTTTTTTCTTTAAGAGGATCTATGGGAAACATGCGCTTATATATGGATACCCAAGATGGAAAACATAGCTATAAAATCTCGGACGAGTTTGAAATCCAGTCATTTCCAATGTCAGTAAGGCATTAATGATGTTTGTCAGTGTGACCACAACACATTACAATTTTAACGCCTGTATTCTAGAACGTTACTCACACTCCTGATGTAATCCCTGAATTCACTCATTAATTGAGCGACTCAGAAGTTTCGTATTCTTAAATCTCACCTAGTCTTGCGTGTTGAGAGCTGAGTGATGGTCGAGTGAAGTGTACACCTCCCTCGAGCCTCACTCGTTTTTACTGACTCATTTATTATGTCCCCAGCTGCCCAACCGTTAATGGGCAAACTGGTTTGGTTAAAGAGCATTTTGGTTTGCTGGTCTGTTCGCCTGTCTCTAGTCTGTCCGTCCGTAACATGCTCTGGTAGCTGCGAATCTCAAAAACGGCTGATACGAGGATATTGAAATTCTTATATATGGAATGAATTTGCAGTCCCGTATTCGTCTTCTCAAGGGGCCTTGGGCCGTATTCATAAAACGACTTAAGTGTTAAATTTCTTTGAAGGAGATTCCCTACAACTATGAAATTTGCTCTGTAGGAACAGTCTTACAAAGACTGTTCCTCCAGAGCAAATTTCATAGTTGTAGGGAACCTCCTATATAGATATTTAGCCTTAGCAACCGCATAGCAACGACTTAAGTGGCTTTATGAATACGGCCCCTTGTCACTGAGAAGAAACGACGTGAAAAACATCTGACTTAAGCATTTTGTATAGAGATAGCCTTTTGGAATCTGAAGAAATATTTAAGCTGGCATGCGGTTAAACCAGTATTTCAATCATATACTGTTCACAAAAAGTAGGGGATTTTCAGGTATGAAAAATTGTAGCATCTACAACAAATGTGATATTCATATAAAACGCTAAATATTGATAAGATAACTATCTGTTAAGACACTTTTCATGAAGGTTTAGACAATATTTCCTGTCACGTGATCTGCATACAATTTGTTTCATACAGGGGGTCAGGACTAAAATGTGGTGAATTCGAACAAAAATTTATTCAAATTCTTCAACTAAGCTAACCGTTTTATGCACTTTTAAGTTTTGTATGCTAAAAGATTTTTTTCTTCTTCAAAACTGTTATGTTGGGAAGAAAACCAGAAAACAAAAATTCGTACAGGTGCATCGAGTTACCGAAATATTTAGACGTTTATGGCTTGCACTCATTATTTTGAGGAAAGAGTGTGTAAACCCAATTTTTAGTTTGTTAAATGAAGCATGACAAGTGTTTCTCTGTAAATTTTGTAATCTAAAAACAATCTGTTTCGACACCAGATTCGTGTGAAATTCGGGTGTTGACCCCCTGTCTAAAACGAATGACACGCAGGTCACGTGACAGGATACACCATCTAAATTGTAATGCAAAATGTCTTATCGAATATTTGTCTGATGGACACTTGCCGTTTCAGATGAATTTATACAATTTTTAATGACTTAATATCCCCTACTTTTTGTGAACAGTATATCTTTCATTATCAGCCTTCCATAACTCGATACAACTTACCTTCTGTTGACAAGGTCGTAGAACCACGTCATCCTGATGGAGGGCAAGGGCCTGCCTCTGCTTGCAGTTGGTGTTGGATTGGTAATGTTTTGTGTTGTTTGTGCACGACTAAAAATATGTTTATTTAAAGGTATACTCCCTCGTATTTCTTTACAAAATAATTACAAAATTATGATTCTGGTTAGTTGTATGCAACATAATTAAGATTTGTTCAAAAAATCTTCAACGGAAACATCTTTGTTACGGAGGCAGAGACGATATATCAATGCGTACCCTTCTTGAATATTCACGAATATTTTGCAGTCATAAATTGACTGACTTCCACACGCGTTTCTGCAAGCATGTTTTGAATTTTATGATTGGTGGAGTAAATAACTTTACAAAAACATTAACCACTAATCTGTGCACGCGAGTTTTTTCAGCCAATAACTGTCAGAAGTCGATTAAAGAAAGGGCTTAAAATTATTCATGGTATAACTTTATCCTGATTAACTATGATTGCTGGGCGTATCCAGTCTTCATTTTTGGCGGGAATGGCGGTCCCCTATGGCCGCTTTTTGTGTATTTTCTTAAATTCTCCTATTTCCAGTGACCATCACAAATCATAAATTTGGCAGATAAATGTAATTTTAAATAGCAATCATTATCATGCCTAGGAAATAATGTTTTGTTAGAAATTTAAAAGTTAATAGACATATTAAGGGTGTTAATCTTGGGAGTGACTATCGGCACGACCGTCTTGCGGATAAGAATCCTTATCGGCACGACGGTCCACTTATGAGATAGAGAGGTACGGTAAACGGTTCTCACTCACATTTTATGGCCTCTAGATGACAGAACATAGAAATCAAACTTTGCAAACAAAGGGTTTCAGAAATTTCATTCTGCTACTTTCCAGCAGAAGAAAATATGCGATTTTTGTGAATATCTCGGTCCACTTATGAGATAGAGAGGTGCGGTAAACGGCGCTCACTCACATTTTATGGCCTCTACATGACATACATAGATATCAAACTTTGCTAACAAAGGATTTCTGAAATTTCGTTCTGCTACTCTCTGGCAGAAGAAAATATGCGATTTTTGTGAATATCTCGGTCCACTTATGAGATAGAGTAGTGCGGTCAACGGCGCTCACTCACATTTTGTGGCCTCTACATGACAGAACATTGAAATCAAACTTTGCTAACAAAGGGTTTCTGAAATTTCGTCCTGCTACTCTCTAGCAGAAGAAAATATGCGATTTTTGTGAACATCTCGGTCCACTTATGAGATAGAGTAGTGCGGTAAACGGCGCTCACTCACATTTTGTGGCCTCCAGATGACAGAGCATATATGTAGAAATCAAACTTTGCAAACAAAGGGTTTCTGAAATTTCGTTCTGCTACTTTCCAGCAGAAGAAATTATGCGATTTTTGTAAATATCTCAGTCCACTTATGAGATAGAGAGGTGCGGTTAACGGCGCTCACTCACATTTTATGGCCTCTACATGACAGAAAATAGATATCAAACTTTGCTAACAAAGGGTCTCTGAAATTTAGTTCTGCTACTCTCTAGCAGAAGAAAATATGCGATTTTTGTGAATATCTCGGTCCACTTATGAGATAGAGAGGTGCGGTAAATGGCGCTCACTCACATTTTATGGCCTCTATATGACAGAACATAGAAATCAAACTTTGCTAACAAAGGGTTTCTGAAATTTCGTTCTGCTGCTCTCTAGCAGAAGAAAATATGCGATTTTTGTGAATATCTCGGTCCACTTATGAGATAGAGTAGTGCGGTAAACGGCGCTCACTCACATTTTGTGGCTTCCAGATGACAGAACATAGAAATCAAACTTTGCAAACAAAGGGTTTTTGAAATTTTGTTCTGCTACTTTCCAGCAGAAGAAAATATGCGATTTTTGTGAATATCTCGGTCCACTTATGAGATAGAGAGGTGCGGTAAACGGCACTCACTCACATTTTATGGCCTCTACATGACAGGACATAGAAATCAAACTTTGCTAACAAAGGGTTTCTGAAATTTAGTTCTGCTACTCTCTAGCAGAAGAAAATATGCGATTTTTGTGAATATCTCGGTCCACTTATGAGATAGAGTAGTACGGTAAACGGCGATCACTCACATTTTGTGGCCTCCAGATGACAGAACATAGAAATCAAACTTTGCAAACAAAGGGTTTCTGAAATTTCGTTCTGCTACTTTCCAGCAGAAGACAATATGCGATTTTTGTGAATATCTCGGTCCACTTATGAGATAGAGAGGTGCGGTAAACGGCGCTCACTCACATTTTATGGCCTCTTCATGACAGGACATAGAAATCAAACTTTGCTAACAAAGGGTTTCTGAAATTTCATTCTGCTACTCTCAAGCAGAAGAAAATATGCGATTTTTGTGGATATCTCGGTCCACTTATGAGATAGAGTAGTGCGGTAAACGGCGCTCACTCACTTTTTGTGGCCTCCAGATGACAGAACATAGAAATCAAACTTTGCAAACAAAGGGTTTCTGAAATTTCGTTCTGCTACTCTCTAGCAGAAGAAAATATGCGATTTTTGTGAATATCTCGGTCCACTTATGAGATAGAGTAGTGCGGTAAACGGCGCTCACTCACATTTTGTAGCCTCCAGATGGCAGAACATAGAAATCAAACTTTGCAAACAAAGGGTTTCTGAAATTTCGTTCTGCTACTCTCTAGCAGAAGAAAATATGCGATTTTTGTGAATATCTCGGTCCACTTATGAGATAGAGTAGTGCGGTAAACGGCGCTCACTCACTTTTTGTGGCCTCCAGATGACAGAACATAGAAATCAAACTTTGCAAACAAAGGGTTTCTGAAATTTCGTTCTGCTACTTTCCAGCAGAAGAAAATATGCGATTTTTGTGAATATCTCGGTCCACTTATGAGATAGAGAGGTGCGGTTAACGGTGCTCACTCACATTTTATGGCCTCTATATGACAGAACATAGAAATCAAACTTTGCTAACAAAGGGTTTCTGAAATGTCGTTCTGCTGCTCTCTAGCAGAAGAAAATATGCGATTTTTGTGAATATCTCGGTCCACTTATGAGATAAAGTAGTGCGGTAAACGGCGCTCACTCACATTTTGTTGCCTCCAGATGACAGAACATAGAAATTAACCTTTTCAAATAAAGGGTTTCTGAAATGTCGTTCCGCTACTTTCCAGCAGAAGAAAATATGCGATTTTTGTGAATATCTCGGTCCACAAATGAGATAGAGTAGTGCGGTAAACGGTGCGCACTCACATTTTGTGGCCTATAGATGACAGAACAAAGAAATAAAACTGCTAAATTTTGCAGAATTTTCAATTCGCTATCTTTACCATTTTTTCTGCAGAAAATTCTGCAGAAAATTCTGCAGAATATTTATTTCGCTAACTTTACCACTTTTTCTGCAGAAAATTCTGCAGAAAATTCTGCAGAATCTTCTGCAGAATTTTCTGCAGAATTTTCGTTCTGCTAACTTTACCGAGCCTGGCCACATGAAGAGAACAACAATAAAGTACCACGAGAGAAGCACCGCCTTGGAACGGTTAGTAATAGATTACTGGGGGTGCTTAAACCAGTTTTACTGGATCCAAGCCCTCGTGCTCTGTTTCTGCGGTGGTTCGAAACATTTTGTTAGCTGTTTGGTCCGCATAAAGTTTTCCTAACCTGTTAATGAATCATCACAGGAAACACAAAAATCACGGATAAGACTTATGTATTAGAGATTCGGACACCTGGAGATCCCTTGGTTGTCAAACAACACCACTGAAATACCGGAATAAAAGAAAACCATTAGTCGAACCGCGAGTAACCGGATAACCGACAAGACAAGCTCCGGCCCCAACCAACTAAACAAAATAGCTTCATGTCGGGCCCATCATAGAGTCTGATGCCCGACGAACCGGCGTGTAATTAATGAGGAAAGCTATTCTAACCTTAACTGGGCTAACCACTAAACATGCAGACAGCAGCATCACATATATGTTATGTCCAATACGTTTGATCATTTTCTGAATTGATCAGAAAAATCGGCCTAACTAACATTTCTTTTGAATTTAAAGACTAAAATAGCGAGTTCTGTTTCACTTATAAACTACTTACATGTCAACATTCACAGCGGTCTTGTACAACAAAAGCAAGTAGGAAAATTCTCAGCAACTGACATAGTTCAATCCCAGATCCGACCAAAGACACCGTGTTGGATAAGACAACACAAAATAAGACAGCACCACAGATATCACCAGCGACAGTTGGGTGAACCGCTATTTCCCATGTAGGTGGTGACCATGCATGCCACCCTACAGAGTCTAAAAACCAATACACTTCGGACACAAAACAAGCACAGTCTGATATCAAAATTGTCTGCCAGGTCGCCCACGAAGTCAACAACCGGTCACCAATCCAGGTACTAACCGCGATCTTCGTTGCAGAACTTCGTAAAAGAGCCAACCACTCTTCCTTCGTCGCCATAATAGTTGGGGGCTACAGAATTAAAATCTTAACAGTTCCTTTGTTAGTAAGTAGTAGTAAGTAAGTAACAGCTCATTTAGTAGTAAGTAGTTTACTAACCTAAACCTGATGAGCTTATGCAATTGCTTCCAAAATGACGGGGACACTAACAACTACAATTGGTAAATTGGCTTTTATATCAGCATTTTGCTTACTGTCAGATCCTGTACCATTATTTACTTTTGTATTATATATATGTAATTTCTGTGAATAAAATATTGTTTAAACCAACTACAATTTGTAAACCCGAAAGGACGTCCTATCTCAAATTTTTTTATTTATTTATTTTTATTAATGTCTCTCCGCAAGCGCATATTATGCTTAATTTTGAAGGGTTGGTAACAAATGAATAGGTGAATAACCATTAAGTGTGTCATTTTGATACACTCCTTTAACGCCAATAGCAAGTAGTTTCAGCATAATAAGACTTGACAGAGCTACAGCATGGAGTAAAGGCCTTTCGCCAATATACGGCTATCATGGTGATCTTGGGCGAATTCACTTTCTAGGCGTTGTCGACGTTGCTCATAGATTGGTTGCAGTTCATATGTGTCTTTTTATACATGTTGAAACTTGAAGGTTGTTCAGAAGAAACAGCTTATTATGTGTCATTCAACTGTCAGATAATGTAATTAACGGACTAGGAAATTACTTCAGGGTTGTTTTATCTTTTGATTGGTCTTGTATTGGAGAATAAAAAAAAATCTGACGTTGCGCTTCAAACCGCTCATTTAAGCTAAACGTGATGTCAGCAGAACTTCAACACAACAGATTTGAACTCGATATCAGTCAAAACACTGTCAAATTGTTCAATAAGCATGTCCCACAAACTGTTAAGACATTGTGTTATAAACGTTTATAGTTCTTTAAAGGTTTAAAGGTTTATATTGGTCAGTCTGTTGACTATATATCACTCAAATTTGTGAAAAGAAAACTTTTCTAGAAAACGATTGTAAAAATCTAATTGTTAATGTAAAAACATATAGGTTTTGTCGATGCCAGGTCAAAAAGTGGCAAAAAGTTTCGAGGAACGGTTAGCATGATTCTAGACTGTTGGAGGTAGCACCAAAACGGTAAATCACATGATAAAGTGTTCCATGTAATAAAATAACATCGACTTCATTGTGTAAACAGCAGTTTATTCTAGGTTTATTGGCTTCTTTGACAGGAAAAGCTGGTCTGACGCCACTTTACAGGCATTTTTGTGCTTTAAACAAGATGATTATCCTGGCTTTTAACATCGTTATGATGTCTTTGCTATAAAAGCTGCGAACACTCATTACTTTGACACAAATCAAAATCGTATCTCTTGATGAATGCCACAATCTATTTGTTGATCTCATATCTAAACGCACTAATCAAAAGGTTTCTTAATCTAATAAATGTTTACTTCTCACTTTCTTTACCTGAATGCATAAATTGTTTACAAAAAAAATTAAAGACGTTCTCGTAAAACAACGATTTCAGAATTTGATAGTCACATTATAAATTAGTAGAAAATTCCCTTTCTTCGAATTATCACTAGCATCAAAATGTCATCAAAAACGAATGACATTTCAACAAAACCATTTTTAAATTTTGGAAGCTTATGTTTAGCTTGAGGTTTGGTCGACCACAAACCGGTAAAGCACCTCACTCCCACCCCTTTCCCACTACAGTAATTTCATTGCTAGCCGTCCAAAGACGGCACTTCTGTTTTTGGTTCTTTTTGGTTGTTGCATGTGTCTGTTATTAATATATTGTCTGTGACGTTCAGGCTAACCCGGTGGCAACCTATATGAGAAATGACTGTTGACCTGGCAGCCGCTGATAATGTATTTGGTGGTGACTAATTTTTTGTTGTCATCTTTAAATTGTATCAGTCCCTGAGAATTTTCCTGCTTACTTCTTTTTATCTTCAATCGTTATCTTAATCTTTTAATCTTATAATTTCTCACAAATCATTTGACTTCCAGGTATGTTAAATATTCTAATTGCCTCAATGTGATAAAAATGAAGAAAACAGAATTTAAAAATCTTCAACTTTCAGTCAATTTAATGGTAATTACTTTTTTAATATAACAGGAAACGCTTACTTTTGGGCTTAATGACAAGAGAGACGACTTCAATTTTGTTAAAGTCAACTTTCCATTTCTGAGTAGCAATATTCCTTCGGTACCTGCATATGAAGTTTATGTCTCTTAGTACAAGACTTTGTTGATAGAGGGAAGGTGACACAGGGTTCTCGTAGAGAGAAGTTTGTGTCAACTCTTAAAAAGTTCTAGGAGAGACACGATAACCTTGTTGATCGCTTCAGTGTGAAAGTAGGTAGGACAATTCTCAGTAATTGACACAATTCTATCCCAGATACCACAAAGGCATCGTTTTGGATAAGACAGCACAAAATTAGTCACCAGCGGCAACCATTTTCCATTTAGGTGGTCACCGGGCTAGTCACTATCAATATATCATTAACAGACATAGCAACAAACAACACATAAGACAACAATGAAGAACAAAAAACAGAAGTGTCGCCTGGGAAGACCAGTTATGAAATCGGTCGACCACAAATCGGTTAAACCCCCTAGTAATTTTATTACTGACCGTCCCTAGGTGGCAGTTCTGGTTTGGTTCTACTTGGTTGTTTTACGTGTTGTTAGTTGCTATGTCTGGATATTATGTTTTTGATGTCCAGACTAGCCCGTTGACCACCTACATGGAAAATGGCTGTTCACGTGGCCGCCACTGGTGTTGTCTTTGTTGGTGACTAATTTTGTGTTGTCTTTTTCTGGCATGGTGTCTTGGGTTGAATCTGGCATTGAATTGTGTCAGTTCCTAAGAATTTTCCTCCTTACTTTTGTTGTCGACCAATCCTCGCCCTTGGTTCTGCCTAGGTTCAAAACAACCCCCCAAAAACAATATCCACCCACACAACATACCAACGAAAGCATCAGTTTTGACAACAAGTTATACAAAAAGCCATTCAACAACTATTTTTACTTATTTTCTATTTATTATTTTAGGACTAGCCTTAACATCACACACTATATCAATAGCAGACTAAGCAACAAACAACACACAAAAAGCCCAAAAAGAAACGAAAAAGAAGGGCTATCTTTGGACGGCCAGCAATGAAATAACTCGGAGTGGGGGTGGAGGGCTTAACTAGTTTGCGGTCGCGCCTTTGGTTCTGCTTTAGTTCATAAGACATTGAGTTGTTCGGTTTGCATGGAAGATTCTAAGCTCATAAGTGTAATATCTCAGGAACATAGAATTCAAAAAATAAAACTAAGATAAAACGAAGATGAGGCCTCATAGAAATACCAACACTGAAATTCCGGAGTAGAAGAAACATACCAGTTAAAGCACGGTGGGCCTGACCCAAAACGTCCCGGAACGGGTGTCAGGCGCCAGTTGCCAGTGTTACTATTATGTTAGGTGTAGATATTGTCAGGGTCACCAGATATTGTCAGGGTCACTGATGAGGCTTTTTAGCCGAAGCTACGTAGACTGACCCAGGTTTCCTTTTCTGAATTTTTTCTCTGCTCTTGAAGGAACTCTTTAAGATTTTAATTTAGGTTGGCGCCTTCATACATTCTGAGGCACGACCCACCGTCGTGTAATCAAAGAGATAAGCAAAGCTGTTAACCTTGATTTGGTTAACCACCAAACATGCAGCTTGTCGCGAAACATCTATAATATAACAATAACCCAAATTAAAATCTTTTGAAAATGATAAGGTAGGTCATTTTTACCAATCATCTTTTGAATTCATACAAGTCGCCATAAAATTCATGTTCTGAAAAGCCTTGCAGAAGAAGTTTTTTCAAGCCGACATTATATTAAGACACTAAATCGAAATGCCGTCGATAAAATTTTGAAAACGCTTTATGAAGCTTTTGATATCAATAAGCTTGTTTGAGAAGTTTTCTTTCGAGTATTTGGGGTTTAGCGACACTGATGAAGTTAAAATACTGAAATGCGCCAATGTCGCTCTAAATATTCATGAAGAAAAGTCAGCAACCAAAGATGTCACACAAAAAGCGTTACGCTCTCGAATATTTGGCTTCATTAATGTTCCCAGAACGTCCCGCACTCTAGGTATTTCAATGAATTTTTGGCAGGCATTTTAAAGAAAACCTGCTGCATCTTTTGCAACAAAATTAATACGTTAACAAAACTACGTTAATGAAACTGTTTCCTTTAAGATGCTCTGAAAAGCTTCGGTCACATATATACTCGGAAAAAATATTAAAGGGTCAAACTTTTACCCCGCGATTTCTGGAACATTTCAAACATTTGGTAAGATAAATCATTTCCACCTTCCATTTCATTCATTTTGCAAGTTTTGTACATATGAAGTTTGAAACTATAGCCTATATCTTGACCAAGTCCGGACTTCAATTCACACTACCCTCAAAATCAGAGTTGTTTGAAGTCCATAGGAAACAGATTCACCAAAATTTTCGATCTCGCCAATTCATAAGTTTTTTGAAAAATCGCTCGATAGTCATCAAATTTAATCATTTCTAAGGTCAGCAAGCTATAAGAAGTTTAAAACTCATTGCAATTTTAGAAGTTATTCCCGACCAATCTGACACACTATCAATTCTCTATGGGAATTCAAACAACTTTCATTTTAGGGGTAGTTTGACTTAAAGCTTGGACTTGGTCAAGACAAAGGCTATAGGTTCAAGCTACATGTGTATAAAACTTGCAAAATGAATAAAATGGAAGGTAGAAATGATTTATTTTACGAAATGTTTGAAATGTTCCAGAAATCGCAGGGTAGAAGTTTGACCCTTTAATATTTTTTTCGAGTATATTTTAACATGCCGTATGCATAGTTTGGAATTTGACAAGATAATTTAAATTTTATCAATATTAAACCAACAAGCATAAATATCTTGAGATATCACAATAAAAGCACATCATTACAAATTGCTTCAGTTAAAAATAGTAGTAAAAAGTATGCAAAGACCAGGAACTGAAACAATCAAAATCCAAATCCAGCCCTCAAACCATAGTTGGAAACAACTAAGATTACAAATAATCAAGATACAGAGAACATATGGCCAACCGAGTGAGCAGCTTGTTCCCAAAAGGTGGCCACTCAGCAACCCAAACGGAACCAAAAATAATAAGAACATACATAAGGTAAAACATCACAGAAACTCTGACACCAAAAACAGGCAACAGAGAACCACAACAGAACTACCGCCTTGGAACGGTCAGTAAAGAATTACTGGGGGGCTTAAATCGATTTTACAGGCCCAACCTCACCCTCAGTTTCTGAAGTGGTACAAAACATTTAGTTGGTTGTTCGGTTCGCATGATAACCCTCTAACTCGTCAATGAATCATCACGGTAAACACATAAATCAAATTTCAACACCATGAAGAAGCAAAGACGAGGACTCAACAGATACAACGGGCCGTCTGACAGGTGGAGATCCCTGTCCTACCAAACAACCTCACTGGAAATCTGAAGCAAAAGAAGGTCACCAGTTGAGCCCCGGTGGACCAAGCAACAGACAAAAAGGCTCGGGTCCCAACCAACTAAAATATATAGCTTTAGGTCGGGGCCATCATAGAGTCTGACGACCGATCCCCCGGTGTGCAATTAAAGAGTGCAGCAAAGTTATCAACCGTGATTGGGTTAATCACTCAGCATGCAGACTGTCGCATAACATTTAAATTATAGCCTACAGTAAATGGGTACATAAATTCAACCTCCTAAATTGTACATATTATTTTAGAGTAAGCGAAAGAGTGAACGTACCACTAGCATTCAGAATTTAAATCAAATTCAATCAAAGATGACGGCTTATGATGTTCATTGCAGTTACTGACAGCCAGATCTACTGTACAGATAACATCTAATAGAATAATAATGAACCCGATCTAAGACAAAATATTTTGCACCAACCCCTAATAAAATGTTAGGTCAGGAGATACCGAGTCTGAAACATGTCCCACTGTCGTCTGTCGCATAACATTTAAGCAATATTATTTTTTCTCAGTGATATTTGTATAGTGTGGCTATACGCTCATCAAGTTAGATTGTCAAATACATATCTGTCTTAACTGTTGTGCAACAGAAAGCGTTCTTAGAATTTCAACTTCATATTCAAACAGATAATTAACGGTCGCTTTCTCTCTCTGGATAATTGTATATTTAGAAATATATCCAGACTACTATGTTTATTTCAGTGAAGTGAAATTTACAAGTTTAATTACTTGTTGTGATTGTGGGGATCAACGTGAAGGAGGTCTTATCATACCGGAAGTCCCTCAGGTTTCCTGGCTGCGTCTCTGTGTCTAATAAAATTTACTGGTTCTGACAAGTATGCTGATACCTAGTCTGTTTCCTTGAATGCATTGAATTATATGATAATCGGTTCTCTTCCGATCCTTTGTAGAAATTTGTTCTTGCTTAAGGAGCATACGTTTTCAAAACTATTCTGGTACACAAAAGCTAGCATTTCCGTCTTGGTAGATAAATCGGTTGTGGGAGAAAGATGTATCTGTCAGCGAAAGCAGTACGGTTTCGATAGATAAGGTCTAATGCATTGTCACAAGGCAAAAATAGTCCGTTATTTTATGTCTCCTGCTGATGCTCCACGAAAGCAAAATGTAACCCAATGAACAGTTTATACCCTGTGATAGTTGTTTAGTTACGCAGTTATGCTCAGTTACGATTCGGATTTTAGGCACGTTTCTGTGGGATTTCTGACTACTATTACAGTACGAATGGCAGTAAACCTCCTAGTCAATCTCCTAGCAGGGCTATACTAATGTCTAATATTTATCGTACGACCAAGCCCCAACTTCAGTGCAAGGACAACTAATCCACCCTTGTCTTCTACTATTATCGTCTTCAGTATGATGTTGTACACCTGAATAACTGTCTTCTAAATACTCAACAATCCACGTTTTGGGTGGGAACCTTATTTTCCCTTCTTTTAAAGTTGAGGTTTTATGTTAACAATTTTCAAGTAAAAGGCTGTTAAAAGCATCCTAATGCACGGATAGAAGCAAATCATTTCTTACTTTTACTTTTAAATCCGGTTTAAATACTTGATAAATTGAATAAAATATTGTTAGTCATGTATTTGGTTTGTTTTCTAATTTTGAATATAGCTTATATTTTTACATTTTTTTTAATTTTCTTTTATTTCTACAGTATTTAATTGATCAAAATAAAGATAAACCTATACGTATTATTCCCGTGTCAAAAGCGCAGTATATGTTCGTATGCTATAACAGTTTACATTTGTAAACAGGATGTGCATAAGGGCCAATGTGGCATGTTGCTTTTGAATAATCCTTACCTTTAAAATAAGCTTAAAGTATTTCTATCACGATCATATCCATTAATTGTAGCATTCTATCACTGTATCCATACATTCAAAATACTCCACATATGCGACGTTGAATGAAAGACCAAATTCCATGACAAATTACATAACGAATAGTTTTTCTCTAATATCCTTCTGATAACACTTCTGATAAATAAGGCAACAAAATTAATAAAAGAAATGTGATTTGAATTTTGCGCCAGCCAAATCCGCACAATAAATATTCTTCTATTACGGAATCATCGCTGAGAAATATGTTTCTTTAGACTAGCTGAGAGAAAATATTGATTCAATTATTTCCAGCAAAGCGCGTCAAGTGATTTGAAAATTGTTAGGCGTATTGCTTTCTTAGAGCGTATCTCTCGGACATCTCAACAAATAAACGAGAAGATTAGGTTCTAGCTGCTATGTATCGTATTGGAATCGCTCGCGTCTGTGATTAGGGTCGCCTTTTATTGACAAAACATAAGCGAACTAAATATACAATCCTTAGTTGAAACATCTACTTAAAAGCGAAATGATAAAATATAAGCAAAAAATAATGAAGAAGCAGGTAAAACTTAAGTTAACAAAAACTACACGACGGGAATCGATCCCCACGACCCCCCCCCCCCCCCCCACCACCACCACCGCGATCCCAAGATAAAAAGGCGAGCATACAACCTGTTGGCTTAAAGTTCCAGACCATTTAGACTGGTTAGTTATGCACTCTTTATAAATGTAATTTACACATTATTTCTTGTCCAAGCTTCCACATCCCCTGTATGCTACAAAGACCATCTGTACTAATTGCTTACGAATGAAATTACAATTCCCAGGTTTCATTTTAATACGCAGCCATAGCTTCGTCGCGGGATATGCCGTCAAGCGCTCCAATGTGACTCGAACACTGGACAAAAGTTATAAAGCTTGCGCACAGCCACTAAACTGATAGACTTGGATCAGCTAAACTGATCACTTATGCAATATACATATAACTATAATTATGTTTAACAATAGTATCAAGATAAGCCAGATGATAAAGCTCATACGATACTTTCATGCTACTCCAACGAGCGGTTTGCCTTATCCAGATGGCACGTGCTGTCAAATGGTATAACTTCAAGAACACGCCGTTATAGACTGACTTTGCAATAATGTCCGTGAAAGAAGGCACACTTAGCGGTCAAAGATAATAGCGCATGCGATACGGAACAATTATGCTGCTATAGGAAGTCTAGAACATTACAATTAGGACTCACAACAACAAATATTGTGAATATTCGTGATACAACCCTCGCTATTCTTCTCTGTTCTATGACCATGTAGAACCGACCGGCGTGATCTTTTAGTAATATAGTCAATCAGCCATTACAGCAGAGTACGGCCCGTTTTTGAAATTCTAACACTTACACAGCTCATATTATCTGGATCAAGTAAACCCGTCTTTGAAGTGGCATGAATGTATTCTATGATTTTGATCTATGATTTCATTTTGCTAAATTCTGACCATTAATAACACTCCAAAACTAAACTGACAATGGTTGTCAAGTAAGACAAAAGTATTCAGATGTCAAAGGCTATCAATGAGGTTTAACATGTTTTATTCAAGGCCGTCGTCGGCGGTCCGGCCACTTTTTCGGCTGAATATGGTATCGGCCGTACCACTTTTTTTCCATTCGGCCGTATATGGTATTGGTCCGACCGCTTTTTTTCCGTTAAACTTTCTTTGCCTTTGTCTCAAAATGCATTAAAATCGCTTCTAGAGACGTCCTGAATTCAAAGATTTTCTTGGGGGAGGGGCGGGGGAAGGTCCCCAACCCCTTATCATGTATCCTTATTTGTATCCTCAAAGTCCAGTTGGGCTATTGGAATTGAATAAAATCTATCTATCTATCTAACCTCTTACAAGAGGAAGAACACCCCCTCTCGTGCTCTCCCCCACTTGTGCCTTCGGCACTCGGGGAACACCTGAAGTACAGCAAATACTCATAAAATAAATTGAGTGTCACAAGCAAAATGCATTAAAATCGCTTCTAGAGGAATCCTGAATTCAAAAATTTTCGCACGGAAGGTAAATACTCATAAAATTATTTGAGTTTCACAAGCGAAATTGGCCTCAAAATGCATTAAAATAGCTTCTAGAGTCGTCCTGAATTCAAACATTTTCTCGGGGGAGGCCCCCCGAAACCCCCTTACGAGAGGGGGTTACCCCCTCTCGTGCTTCCCCCCATTCGTGCCTTCGGCACTCTGGGCGTTCCATGGCCGTACCACTTTTCAAAAGCCGACGACGGCCCTGCTATTTCATTCCAACTTTAAATATTGTAAGTCGTTAGCGAGTAAATCCTCATCTTCGTGCACCTTTTAAAAACCTTTTCAAAATGGATTTTATGTAATATATTCCTATATTTCTCAACATATTTTCTTTTATTTTCACTATTAAAACATTATCCAAAGAAATACGCACCACAACCAATGCACGCAAACATAATCTACAGTATTGTCTAGCAGTAAAAGAAAAGCTATTGTGGACTACCTGCTATTTTCAGTTTAAATTTGATAAGTAATTTCACTTTTTGCTGTTTGTTCTGTGAGTTGGAGACCAATAAAGAAAAGCTTATAAAGAAATAAAAGCAACTTCTTAACAGGACATTCAGGTCATGTTAAATATTAGTTGCAGTTTGCGTTTACTGTTCGAGAGATGAATAACAATAGACTGAAGAACATCTGGGAATTCTTTGAGACTATATGTCTTTTTCAGACGGTCTAGTTTTCAAAGTAGGTCCTGTTGCAAGGAATAAGTTCCTCCTATTTAGCACTGACCTGACAATTATGCCAACCTGCTAAAACAGATGTTATTTCAAACAGCAAACATATATTTAATACAATCAACATTTCCAACTGAAATAATAACGAGTGAATTATTTGTGAAGGACATACCTTCTAACTCAAATTTTGAGCTCTCTAGAAGGTAAAACCGACCGATATTTCCAACTAAAACAATTAAGTTTATTACCCCTAAACCTCTTATTTAAAGCTCATTTACTTCAGAGCTCGAAATTGTTTGGTGACAAACAGTACAGAAGCTGACCAGGAGCCGTCTAGAAGCAGTCTGATATGAACGTCTTCCTAAATATGTGCCTGTCATCATACTTAGATTACTACGTAAAGTTCATTCACCAATCCTGTTGTTGTTCTCACTTAACTAAAGATCTAAATTGGACCTGTTGGTGCATGTATTATTGGCCTCCTTCGAAGAGACAAACACAGGCCGATAAATCACATGTGACAATGATGGACAACCAGTACAACTGATGAATAGTTTACTTAAGGTTTCAAGTTCACATGTAAAAGCATGGAGTTTCTGAATTGGCTCTGCAGACAATACTATACATTTAACAGTTTGGCACTGTATAATCAACCTTAATTAACACCCAATACATGGACAACTGAAAATCAATTGATTTAACCATTCTTTATTGAAAAAATAAGTTTACCATGTCAAATATACAAAAGATGATGGGGTTAATACAGTGTGATCTTTGATCAGACTGCGCCTATTCAGGTCCTGCACCGTTTTCTCAGGTGTTTCTGTGCCACTATATAGGGGCTTTACGGTAAACGATCATTTGCTGATGGATAGTTGGTGTTTAGAAAGGCAGGAATTGTTCTCATATGGATTTGCATTCACATATCAGACTCATTTGGCAACTGCCAGGAGTTTTCATGTTGTTAGACTTTAGAGTGATAATGTAGACAAAAGGCATGTGAAAGACTAACAATTTATGTGACTAGCATCGAGTGAAATGTACCCTAAACTATGTGAGTACAATGAACATTCAGATTAGCCTGAGAAATTACAGAAACTGATCAGGGTCTTCAGTTCAGACGTTTAGATACCCCAGGGATCATGAATTGTATATGAGAAAAGAGAAGACTCTGCCCAGACTCTGTGGATGAGCAGGGTGCACTAAGTCTTATCTGTTCGCAAATGTAGTAAGGTACGTTTTTAGCGATGTCACTCGTATATAGCTATAACTTACATATGCAGGCCTTTGTAGCGTCTCATCGAAGTTTTATGTAGTGATTGGGTGTGGAATGGGGATACATTGCTGTTATAATTTGCCTTCCTTTTAAGTATTGGCCAAATAACCTTTCACTAAATGATTGATTTGTGGATTTGTCTGAATTCTGGAAGTGTCAGTTTCTTATTTATAAAGGTGACAGTGGTAAACTGGCAAGTCCTGCAAAACACTTTAGGAGACTGGGGGCAACTTTGACACGATTATGTTCTTAATAATGACACTTGTTGATTTATTCAGTGCTTGAAAACAGTGCTTGTATCTAAGAACCTTGTGCAGCTCATAGCCAGTTCTTTCCTAAATAGACGAAATGTCTTCTTACATGGTACTACACCATTATAGCTAATACATGGCGTAGATTTCAGGGCATGTAGTACAGAAGTAGTTATGCGGTCGTTGATTCAGCATTTGATATGTTGCAGCCAGTATATTTTTGTCCACAGATTATTGATAGGAACATGCTAAGCAAAACTGACAGAATAATGGAAGCGGGTCTAGAAAAATATGTTTTCAGGATTCTGGAGGCGTTGCAAATACGTGTCTTTGACAGCTCTGAAGTTATTTGACAACATGAGCTATTCCAGTAAACAACTTGAACAACTCCTAGAATTAAATGCATTCTTTGAGCAGTGTCATGTAAAAATCGGACTTGGACATATGCGAACTGTGTACCAAAAACACGTAATCGGCTCGGCGCTTTAGCAGTTCTCTCTAACAGAGCAAATAACGTATGGTTTGATCGGGCTGTGTGTGTGCGTTGGGTGACTTGGAACGCTTCCTTTGCATACGCATCAAAAAATCTATAAGCCCATTTTTTATGTGTGAATGGAACCTTTTTTTCTTATGCCACGATCCTGTTGTTATTAATAGTTTTAATTTGTTTCAGCCTAAGATCTAACCGCCACGTCTTGTAATGGATGTTTTCTTCTGGGTTACTCGTGTTCACAAAGAAATGTGTTCTGAAAAGAAATAATAATCAAGACTGAGTCTAAACTGAAAATATCTGTACAGTCGAACCTCAAGCTTCAAAATTGGCTTATAAATTCCATATATAGCTTTTTTTTTAAACTCAACTGACGATGTTTTGAGATACAGTTTTATGTATAATACCGCTGAAGGCTCGAATCATATAAAATATCAGTGAAAATATGTAATTGACACTTTTGTCTTACAGATGATTATGACTTAACTGAGAGGTAATGTGGACAAATAATTGTCTCTCTGGATTTCTTCGATTGCCAGACGCTGGTAATATTGACGAAGTCACGGCATTTCAATCAATGATTAACCGGTCACAGCGCATTCAGTTTGAGCTAAATTTTAAGCTGAGCGACTTAAGTTCGAATTATCCCACTACATCGACCACTGACCAAACAATAATTGGGAATCCGATTCAAAAAATACACATCACCAAAGCCATAACCAGCGGCAGCCAGGTGAACATCACAAACAACATATTAATAACAGACAAAGCAACAAACAACAATTGTTCTACCAAGAAGGACCAAAGCAGAAGTGCCACCTTGGAATGGCCAGCAATGAAATTATTGGGGGTGGGGGTCGGGGAGGGGTGGGGGTCGGCTTCACCATTTTGCGGTCGAAAAACCCTCGCCGTTGCTTCTGTTTTGGTTCAGTTCATCAGGCACTTAGTTTTTCGGTTTACTTGGAAGATTCCTAGCTCACTAGTGCATTATCTCAGAAACATAGAAATCAAAATTAAAACTAAGATCAAACAAATATGAAGACTCACAGAAAAAAGTAATGCTGAAATTCCGGAGCAGAAGAACTGTGTATATAGTATAACAGTTGTAGTAGATGAAATATAACATTTGTACGTTTACATTTGCAGCGAAAGAAAACAGTTGTAGCATATGCTTCTAATGCAGTGTACTTGTAGTATGCACGTGTGATGAAATGCAACATTTGTAATATAAACCTATGCTGAACTATAATAGTTGCAGTTGACACCTGTGACGAAATGTAACAGCTTACATCTGTGATTAAATGTACCAGTTGTAGTTACACCTGTGACGAAATGTAACAGTTAACAATCCGTGATTAAATATACCAGTTGTAGTTACACTGGTGACGAAATGTAACAGCTCACATTCTGTGATTTAATGTTCCAGTTGTAGTTACACCGGCGACGAAATGTAACAGCTTACAATCTGTGATTAAATGTACCAGTTGTAGTTACACCGGCGACGAAATGTTACAGTTTACAATTTGTGATTAAATGTACCAGTTGTAGTTACACCTGTGACGAAATGTAACAGTTTACATCTGTGATTAAATGTATCAGTTGTAGTTACACCTGTGACGAAATGTAACCGTTTACATCTGTGATTAAATGTATCAGTTGTAGTTACACCTGTGACGAAATGTAACAGCCCACATTCTGTGATTTAATGTTCCAGTTGTAGTTACACCTGTGACGAAATGTAACAGTTTACATCTGTGATTAAATGTATCAGTTGTAGTTACACCTGTGACGAAATGTAACAGTTTACATCTGTGATTAAATTTATCAGTTGTAGTTACACCTGTGACGAAATGTAACTGTTTACATCTGTGATTAAATGTATCAGTTGTAGTTACACCTGTGACGAAATGTAACAGTTTACATCTGTGATTAAATGTATCAGTTGTAGTTACACCTGTGACGAAATGTAACTGTTTACATCTGTGATTAAATGTATCAGTTGTAGTTACACCTGTGACGAAATGTAACTGTTTACATCTGTGATTAAATGTATCAGTTCTAGATAGACCTATGATGAAATTCACAGTAGTGATAAACTTCAGAGTGGTAGTATAAGCCGGTAATAAAACGTTTTTAGGGTATGTAAATGAACGAGGGGTGATAAAAATACGTTGACTTTTGCTGTGGCGGTAAAAGTAATGTAGCTATAGTAATTTTTCTTATACCGCAGAAAAGTTCAATCTTTTAGCTACGTTATATTAAACTTTGAAGAAAATTCAATAAAAAGTAAATATTTTATTTCATTTTATATTAGGTAAGTACATCTACCGCGGAGCACCACATCAATGACGTTTGACTTTTTGTCCCGGTTTAACATTGTAGTGGTTCTTTTGTGTCTCCGTTTTCACAAACTAAAACCTTTTTCCCCCAGATTTTTCATTATTTTGACAAATTGAAGACGCATCTGCACTCATAATGATTGTTTTGGAGAATTTCATAGCACACTATCCTCATATTTATCGGTTCATAAATCTAAGCCGAACTTTAGCTTTCGTGTCCATGTGCATTACTTTTACCGTGTACATGTATGTCTTAATGCAGGTTTGCAACCCTCTAATCAGTGCCAACATCAGATAAAACTAACATACAGGGATCAAATAACATTTAATTTGATCATTTGAAACATTTCTTTTATTTTGCCTCATTTCTCTACAATGAAATGCAAAAAACTGACAGTTGCATACCAGACCCCACCCCGAATAAAGCTTGACGTCATTTCGTCACCATTGTATACCCTGATCCCAAACAATTGTCGGGGCGGAGTTCCCTTCCTTTCTTCTTCATTTTCTATTGAGCACAGGACATACGAGCTGCTCACTCACCGGTGACAAAAAATTTTCAACTATAATAAAAGGACCTCTGACAGATGTAATGTAAATTTGCCTATAAAAATGGGGATAAATGAACTTTCGCTATACATCTAAACTTTTATTGAAATGTGTTGCTCTAAAAGCCCTATAATTGGCACAAAATAATTTTTCGATTATATCACACACTGACATATATTTTTGGTGTAAAAGCAAGTTTTTATAATTGAACGTATGGAAAATAGGAAAAAGTGTTATAAATATGCTCCTCCCCCCGTGCCTCAGCAAGCCACTTTGCATGCATATGTGTATTGTCAATATACACATTACATATGAGTGGCAAGCTGAGGCACGAGAGAAAGATAGTCTGCAGCTGAAAAACTGAAAAGTGGGTGGGGTAATTAATTAGACCCTTCGTGACTGTTTGTTTACACATAATGGCATACTATAAGAAGCTGCAGTCTTTAACCTCAGTTTAAGCATATTTAACAAATAAAAATCAGTAGATTAGAAAAAGCTAAAAATTTATGAATTTAGGATGACCGAAAATTTCACTTAACCCCCTTGCGAGAATCAGTGAGAGTTAGAATTGTCCAAAATCAATATCGAAACCTCTTAATAATGGATGTCTACCCGTTAATGCTAATTTTTTATTATTGGCTTCCCAAGAAAGCTGCAGTAATTTGCTGAAAAATAGGCAAATTTACATGGAAACTGTCAGAGGTCCTTTATAAATGCAATGTAATTTTTTGCAACAACTGGACATGCGGAATAGCCATCAATAGGCGCACGTGGTTAGCCATATTACCTGTCCTTGTACAATGTCGATAAAACAGGGATGGATGGATGGAAGACGCGATTTTAAGTCCTTCCCAACAGTATTACAGTCAAATCAGGACGATGGAAGTGTGAAAATGAAAAGCTCAGTGCAATGGAGCCCGGTTTACGATTGAAAAGATATTTTTCTGCCTCCGGAAATCCGAACTGTCAGATAAGCAGGCAAGCTCTTAACCCACGACTGATCAGATGCACAGGCTAATCTGACTATTTCCTTTTCCCACATCCAATAGGGTATCTTCTCATGCGACGCCAATCATTTGCTATTTTAATTTACCAGACCAACTGCGAGGACTGACTGACCGAGTCTCGTTAGTTCACACTTTTTCGAATTGTCTCTTTTCAGGAACGAAATAAAGAGCATAAAGCCCCGTTCTCACTGTCCAGGTTTGGCATTCCCGGTAAGTCCCGGTTATTGATCCGGGGGAAACCCTATTAACCGGGAGAACAACCCTGGAGGCATCGTAAAAATTCTGGACGATCCGGGATGAACCTTGTTGATCCGGCCAACAGCCCCGGTTGTTTTCAAATGTTTAATACACCCGGGAGTCACCGGGAAAGTTTAAAAAACCTTCTTTATCATGGGATTTCCGGGGCAGGTCCGGGTCTCTACCCTCCCTCTACCGTGATAAACCGTATCATTTCGGCGTGATGTTGAACCCCGGCTTTGGGCGGACAGAGCTCAGGTGAAGAACGGTTTGGTCCCTTTCGTACCGGTGGAGGCAGGGATTGGAACGGGGTGAGCCGGTATATCAGCAGATGATGCCCCATTTGTATCCGGAAAATGGCGGTACACCTATGGTTAGGGCCGTTAGATCCCCGTTTCATTAGGGTCTGATCTTGTTTAACAGGGTTCGTGCGGGGTGATCCCGGCTCCACCACGGTTAAAAGCGGTGAAGCTGCTGTGACATAGGGTATAACGTCCCGCTATGTATCAAATTCTAGACCGGGGATACACCGTAGGAACGTCGGTAATGTGAGAACGCAATTTATTTTTTAGGACAAAGGTCCCGGATCATCACGGTATACCGGCTTTTCTTCACCGGGCGATACCGAGACCAGCACCGTGACAGTGAGAACGGGGCTTCACGTTGTGGTTTGCCATATACATGGAGACGAAATGAATGCACAGGCTTATCTGAGTCTTCGTCATTCGCACATGCTATCGTGGTACATGTACACCCAACTCCTGATCTACGTGTTTGATCATACTACCTGTCATCTTCGCAAGCCAAGGGTACTACGTGCACTTTGTTCCCAACGTAAGGTACAAATTGGACTCAGAAGCCTTGGCTAGCAAATTTGATAGCCTGTACAGTGACCGAATTCACTTTGTAGATTCCTCATGATCCAAATATCGTCCATGATCCAAAGATTTTCGTTTTGAACCTACAGATTGAAAAGGCTTGTATTTGTCTTAATTTTTCTTCTGTTTTCAAGTGACAGAAAAGCCTAATGATGTGTTTTGTGTGAATCAATAACGTACACAACAGGAAATACGTTAATTATTATACAAGGAGGATACGCAGGCTGATGTGAAGCTTCGCTTTTACACCGATAATGTGCCCATCGTATAAATAGCATTATTTTGGGGTGCCTCAAGTATTGCAGTCGCAGCAAAAATCGAATTGGCACTTTAAGCGAAGTATGGTTTCATTGTGCGAGCCCAGAGATATTCGCGAATATAAGCGCAAATAAATTGTCGCGAATGTTTCCCGACTGAAGCACCATGCTGACACTTATTCTAAGGTTTTGCATACATGGGTGATATTCCAAAAATATAAACGTATACGTTAGTGGCCTCGGAAGCGCAGTCGGCTAGGACCTGGCTTATCGAGTTCGAATCCCGGCGGCGGTGGAATTCGTCAAACCGTAAACGGCGCTCCATTGCGCACAGAATTTCATTATCATCTTAATAAGGTGCATCTTCTTTCTTGCATTTTTATCAACATAGATAGTCCTTCATACACGACAGTAAATGTAGTGACAAGAGGTATACTAACAATGCTTTATGGTTAGTGAACTTGAACAAACGTGCAACTTTATTCTTCCGAATCTTCTAGTGGACTGGTCGAATTTGACAGTACTTGGCAGCGTACATTTGTTACCGCCATGACATTTCTTTTGGATCAAGGTATATATTCCACATACCATATTTTGCCCTGCTTATGCATGCAAAAAGTTGTTGATGGCAAAAATATATTAACACTGAAAAGCAGAAACCATAACATAATAGCATACCAAGTGTCAAGTATTTTACTCTGCTGCAAATATTATACATAGCCAAGGATGTTACAAACAGTTCGAAGTAAGACAAGTTTTTTGCCTTGCTCCGCAGTACCATAAAAAGGTTACTATGACGACCCTACAGACTACTTCCCGAAGTTTGGCCGGTATAGTGAATACATCACTGGATAAATGAAAGACGCATCTGTACTTAGTGCAAATTTTATGAGTTTACTAATAATAATCAAATTTTTACAACAGAAGTCCACGTATTTTTGATCATCCCTCGTAATAAACCATCACAATATCAGCAATTTTACAACAAAAGTCCAATATCATGTGCTCAATTCCAGTAGTTAGTAATTTGTCTTCGCACCAACGTTTAACAAAACTAGGAAATCTGACTGTAGAATATTTCATTACTCGATATTTCATCCTGTAAATGATGATACTTTACTTCGTCTACATATAATTCACCGATTGTCGGTCATGATCTACTTTAGAACTGACCCCCAAACAGTGAATTATAACTCAACAATTCACTTCATCAGTCTGGGGACTTATGGATTTCCGTCACGCATATTTGTGATGGTCAGCCATACTTCTTACTTTTTTCAGTCCAACTCACTAAAATGGCAAATTAACCTACTGGCCGTGTTCAGTCTGACCTGTCTACACTTAAAATTAATATTTGTCCAGCCCTTAACTATTCTCAGTATTAACAGTTTTATTTTGGTTATGTCTGAAGAATTATGGTCAAAATTAGGCAAATATTGCTGTGCATTTGACTTGTTTTATTTCCAAGAAAAATAGATATTTACTTTCGATTTTTTATAAAGTGTTACGATCAAAATTGTCTACAATGCTTGCTTTTTTGTAACGGATGCTAACCGTATGAGTTACTCAAGGTTTTGCATCAGTTACGCGACAGAAAAGTACTTGGGGTTTTTAGCCTTTGTTATGGTCAGCCATAACACCAGAAGAAACCAACGTTATGGCTTTCCATCACGTTTCATCCTTCGGACATGTAGTGACATCTTGTGGTAAAAGTTTCAGTAATTACGTTATGGTAAGCCATCATGTCAGTTCATTTAAAATGCATGGTTAACCATCACAAATATGCGTTATGGAAATCCATAAGTCCCCAGACTGTTCATCTTAGATATAAATACAACGTTACTAGTTCATTCAACAATACAACTGAATATTTCTGTTTATGAATGACTTGTTAGTTCAGTTTTATGATGACGAATGTTTAGAGTGTGTGATATCCCTTATTAATAAAGCAGGAAGATAGGCAATGATCAATCAGCAACTCTCCACTCACAAAACAGAAGAACGAAAGCACCGACATGGACAAGTAAAGTGAGGAACCACAACAGAAGTACTCCCTTGGAATAGTCAAATTACAGGGAACTTAAACAGAGTAAGCCGTGTATTGATAAAATATTTCGTAATGCTTATGCACACTGCAAACGGACATGCACATCCCAGCAAGTGAACATGCTCCTTATGTTAATAACATGCTTATTTTTCTAAATTATCTAAAAAGTAGTGAACGATTGTCATAGAGTTTAAAAACTGAATGCTCTATGCTATGTTTCTTCGTGACATAAGTAAATGTGGCACTAGAACTTGTAGGAGTTTGTCCATCATTGATAGGATATTTACACGACACAGAGAGGTGGTGGAAAAGGAAGTCAACAACAAATTTATTTAAAGGCTTTTCATTGGCGTTTCACTGGCTTCATCTGCGACCTGTGCATATTTTGAAACAGGATTGGTGGACCTAGTGGAGTTTACAGCGTTGCATTAGATGTTAATAGCGTCGTTTGATGTTTTTATACACTTTACTGGCATTAACTGTACATGCACTCTGTGTTTAATGTTTAAGATGCCGGTTTATAAAATAAGAAAGGTTGTGCGCTCATGAAGTTAACCGACAGAAATTCATCTGGGTGTCCGTATCTTGGGAATTATACACACGCAAGAAGAAGAAGGTACATCAAGTCCTAGATGACAAAATTATAGACACATTTATTTTGACCACTCCTACGTATAATTACTGTAGTTTGCTATTTTGCTTTTTTGCTCTAAAGTTTTATATAGCGTTATAACAGACTGCCCATCTGTGCCGAGTTTTAAAACAACCCGATGCTTAAAAGGTTTTTCCCTGCGGGTATTGCATTATTGGTGCGTTGGTATTTTTATATGTCAGTCAGTTCTGATACTGATGAAAGGAAAGAAGAAATAAACTTACCGAGAAGATTAGAAGACAATGATCAGGACCCGACACAACCGTTTATCATATCCTGTCCTTTACACCGAATGTAAAGTGAAACAAGTAGCCCAAAGGGCAACAATTGCTCACCTGAGAGACATTGTAAACCTATAGGGATATTTAAGATGCTCAAGGGCAGCTAACTCCACAGTCAGTGGTCCAATCAGGCTGAAAATTAAACTCATCCAAAACATTATGCATGCCCTCATTTAATATATGCAAGTTTAAAAAGTATCCGATCAAGAGCACAATAGACAGAGCTGTCAAGGGCAGCTAACTTCGTAGTGGTTGGCCTGATCTGGCCAAAATTTAAACTTGTTTAAGATATTATGCATTTCCTCATTACCTGCAAGTTTGAAAAGGATCGGATCAGTAGAAACCAAGAAAAAGTGGCGACATTGATTTTTTGGATGCTCAGGGCAGGTACTCCATAGTCAGTGGTGGGCTCTAGCCGAATTGCTAACTAATCCAAGCTTTTATGCATATCCTCATTACCTGCAAGTATGAAGAGGATCCGATGAAAAATGAAAATGTGATGACGTTGTTTTCTCCATTATAAGACTATGGGATTTTTTTCAAACGCTCAAGGGCAACTAACTCCGTAGTCTGTGCTCAAATCCGGCCAAATTTCGAACTCATCCAAGCTCTTATGTATGTCATCATTACCTGCAAGTATGATAAGGATCTAATCAAAAACCTTGATTGCAGCACCCTAAAAGTCAAACTTGCTCGAGATATTGTCATGCCCCACATTTGTGTGAACTTATTTTAAAAACCGTTGAGAAATGTAGGTGCTAGAGCGATGACAAAGTTTTCTAAAAATAGCCACAGTGACCTTGACCTTGGGCACAGCATCCTGAAAGTCGAACTTGCTTGAGATATTGTAATACCCTACATTTGTGATAAGTTATTTCAAAATCCATGGAGAAATGAAGGTGCTAGGGCGATGACAAAGTATTTCTAAAAAAGCCACAGTGACCTTGACCTTAGGCACAGCACCCTGAAAGTCAAACTTGCTCGAGATATTGTCATGCCCTACATTTGTGTGAATTTATTTTAAAATCCATTGAGAAATGTAGGTGCTAGAGCGCTGACAAAGTTTTTCTAAAAATAGCCACAGCGACCTTGACCTAAGGTGCAGCACCCTTGAAGTCAAACTTGTTTGAGATATTGTCATGCCCTACATTTGTGTGAAGTTGATTTAAAATCCGTTGAGAAATGTAGGCGCTAGAGCGATGACCAAGTTTTTCTAAAAATAGCCACAGCGACCTTGACCTTAGGTGCAGCACCCTGAAAGTCAAATGCGCTTGAGATATTGTCAAGCCCTATATTTGTGTGAAGTTATTTTAAAATCTGCTGAGAAATGTAGGTGCTAGAGCGCTGACAAAGTTTTTCTAAAAATAGCCACAGTGACCTTGACATTGGGCGCAGCATCCTGAAAGTCGAACTTGCTCGAGATATTGTAATGCCCTACATTTGTGTGAAGTTATTTTAAAATCTGCTGAGAAATATAGGTGCTAGAGGGCTGACAAAGTTTTTCTAAAAATAGCCACAGTGACCTTGACATTGGGCGCAGCATCCTGAAAGTCGAATTTGCTCGAGATATTGTCATGCCCTACATTTGTGTGAAGTTATTTTAAAATCCGTTGAGAAATGTAGGCAATAGAGCGATGTCAAAGTTTTTCTAAAAATATGTGATGACGTTTTCTCCATGATAACACTATGGGAGTTTTTTCAAACGCTCAAGGGCAGCTAACTCCGTAGTCTGTGCTCGAATCCGGCCAAATTTCGAACTCATCCAAGCTCTTATGTATGTCATCATTACCTGCAAGTATGATAAGGATCTAAGCAAAACAGTTGAGAAAACGTGATGACGCCATTTTCCCCATTATAACCCTATGGGATTTTTTTCAAACGCTCAAGGGCAGCTAACTCCGTAGTCTGTGCTCGAATCCGGCCAAATTTCGAACTCATCAAAGCTCTTGTGTATGTCATCATTACCTGCAAGTATGATAAGGATCTAATGAAAGACAGTCGAGAAAACGTGATGACGCCATTTTCCCTATTATAACCCTATGGGGGCTATCTGTTGCCATGGAAACCAGAGTTCTAAGCTGATCGGCACCAAAACCTAATGCAGCCTTTCCCATACCCAAATAATGCTTCAGATAAAATTTGATTGCGATCGGCCCACTGGTCTCTGAGATATTTATGTTTGAAAGTGTTGACGCACCCACGCACCCACGGATGGACGACGGCTCGACTCCCATCCTATAAGCTCACCTCTGAGCCTTCGGCTCAGATGAGCTAAAAATGATAAAGACGACATACAAAGAAACCAGGACAAGCTAAAAGCCAAGAGGTCTGCTCTTTCCCAGCAGATCGCCACGATGCTTTTTATAATAAAGAACTAACAGTCAAAGACTAATAGAGCGCCCATAAATAGTGCCAATACAATAAACCACAACGGAAGCCCCGCCTACGAGCGGGGTATATCGATTTTACTGGATCACAACCTTCGTCTTGGATTACGTTGTGGATCATAAACACACGCTATTCAGTGCCTGTAAAGACTTCTAACCCAGTGATGGATCAAAACAGCGAACATATAAATCAGGAATAAATACTGAAAAACAAGCTGAGCACTCAACAGCAAGAACAACACTGAAACACTGGAGCAATAGAGGTCAACAGTAGTCTAATGCAGGTAAAACATTGAAGCTGTTCAAAACCCAACAACGATCTTGTCAGCCGTGAAATGAATCTTAGCAGAGTTTTGCTTAAAGATTTATATTCTGCACCATATAGAACACATCTGCAGCCTGACGGCTGTTTTATGGCCCTGTTTTGTTAGTACCTGTATGAGACAGGGAATTTTCTGTTATGAAATAACCGTTTCACTGGAAAGTTGCAAAATAGGATTATGGCACCCAATAAACCAGAAAAGTTGTCTTTAAACTCTTTCTAATATTCTTAGTATATCGTACATCTCCTCCCTGATGTTCGTGTCTATTGCCGACCATGGATGGTGCTTGGACGGTTACACCTATGCCCTTTCTAGTTTCGATGCACTCATATTATATTTGATGTCGGCGATTGGCCTCTCTCCGTATTGCGTCAGTTATTTTGTGCTCGGAGGGGGTGAGCATTGCATTTGCCATTGCCTATCCTGCATTTGCCATTGCCTATCCAGACAAGCCCATTGTCTGTTTTGCAGACGTTTCCATAATTAACAGCAGGAGGGCGCCTCTGTCGCACTAGATTTGGTATGGGACATGTATTATAACGTATCGTGTACGTGGTTCATGACATATGAAAAATGTTTACTGCCTGCCTATACTGGCTTATTGAGTGATCGACTTCTTTGGGCTAACAGTCCTTTGTAACAATTTATCAGTCTATACCAAGTCGTCTCCTAGAATGAGGGTGAAACAAGAGAACGGTACGATAGGTGTCGAGTAGAAGAGGGCAACCGCTAAATAGTCCTGTCTCAAACGGAGGGTCCTTGTCGTACCTGAAGCAAAATTCGTAGGAAGCCCAATGCCAAAGTGTTCAGGGCATATTCGCTAATCCTGCTTCTCTGATACAGTAAATCAATTATGGCGTATGTAGAATAAAATGTCATAAAATATATTGTATGTCTAGGATACGGGTTCTGATTGTATCAGTTCCTGATTATTGCTGACCCCCGGTAGCTCAGTAGGTCAAGTACTGACCTGCTGATCTAGTGGGCCCGGGTTGGAGACCCGCTGGAGGCGAAAATCTTTCCAACCGTATACGGGATTTACTTGCACACAGCCTTTCATTATCATACTGCCATGATCCTGATATGGCTGAAATACTGTTACAAAGGATGTAAAATCACAAGTCATCCATCCATTATCAGAGTTTAAGAAATTTTCGGTTTTGGGCAGAGAATATACTACAATATACAATCGCATGTCATCTACAAATAGTCGAAATTTCGCTTAAAATGTCGTTTAGATATAGGAGAAAAAAAGGGTCCAACAATTGAACCCTGAGGTACTCCTGCACGAACAGAAGTCCAATTAGAGTTCTGCCCATTGAAAACAACGGTTTGCTTACAACCCGAGATATAACTCGAAAACCACCGTATAATTTTATCTGAGCAACCAATTCCTGATAACTTATGAAGTGGGCCCCTATGTCAGACTATGCTGAAGGCCTTGCTGTAACAGAGTACTGTCCTTACTTCCTTAACATTGTCTACAGAGTCGCAGACTGTGTGGTAAGTATGAATCAATTGATATGTTGTTGAATCACCCCGAAGGCAGAAGAACTATACGCATATATCTACCGTTCTAATCCCAATGCTTGTACTGAAATCTTACTATTTCATGTATGTTTATATGTATGTCAACAGTAAAAGCTAAATAATATATTTCAACTAATTATCCCGTACGAAGCCTGACTGGAATGGTGTAAGATTTGATTTGTAATGATAAAATTAAAGAAATATTTGTGGGCAAAGCGTTCGATGATTTTCCTTATATGGTTAGCGGGTAATTTGACTGTAAGAAAAGAGTAAAGGTTTGTCGACTGTTTTTAGACCTGGCCACACATTGCCATGCTTCCACTGAACTAGATGTTGACGATATCGCCGACGGTTTCTAGCTATTCATAAGAATAGATAAAATAAGACCGGCATTTTAAAAACCATGTTCACCCTACTTATTGGACTTTTTGAACCATGCTATAACATACCAGTAACAAATAAAGAGTTTATCGGCGATAATTAGCCCCTTTATTTGTGTTATTTCTCTACGATGTACATATTTTCATGTCAGAGAAAGTATCCGGAAGGAATTAACACAACCGAGTATATTTGTTGTATTTTTTTCTCCTTGTCTTTGATCTTTGAGACACGAAGTTTGTTATTTCAGCCTCAAGTTTAATGAACCTGAAGAGGCAATGACATACAGAGACTCAATCACACTACTGTAATGCGTTATTTTCTCATTTCATTTAATTCCCAAGATTCTTTTTACCTTTGTTATACTACATAAGATATTTTTGCTTTAATCTGCTCTATACCGTCGTAAATTGCACCTTTTTATTCCCGACCAAAAAGGTCGGGGATATAGCGATGAGCCTGGCGTCCGTCCGTCTGAACGTCCGTCTGTAAATATTTTCGTGTTCGTTCTTTAACGTGAATACCCTTCGGAATATTTTTATGATACTTCACCATTATGTAGAACAGTTCTTTATACCCCCGCTTTGAAAACGTGGGGGTGTACTAGTTAATATCTGCCCGTGGTTCCGAGCGTCCTTTTTTCCTTCCCTAATTCCGTAACACTTTTTTGTCTAAGATATCTCCATAACCGCAGAAAATAGAAACTTCATATTTGGTTGACAACGTCAGGATGTATCGTAAGATTGGAAACGGGCTTTGCTATTTGTTCTTCCCTCTATTTGTTCCTTTTTCCTTCTCTCCACACTTTTCGACAAAGATATCTCCGCATTGGTATAAAACAGAAAGTTCATATTTGCGTTACAGGTTGATAACGACAAGTTATATCGTGCGATTTTTATTTATATTTTTTTACTCTATTTCTTTTTTTTTTTTTTTTTTTTTTTTTTTTTTTGATGAAAAAGAAAAAAGAAGGCAAAGTTCAACAGCAATGTGTTGAAATTAGGCAGAAAGTATAGCACAACTTTCTGACCCTCTTTATAACACGAACTTTGTTATGGAATTTATTTCAATACCTGAATGGGCTCAGAACAATGTCAGTTAATCAGAACATCTGAGCGACTTAAATTTTGCGGCAAAATCGTCAAACCAACATATTTTCACGCAGCTATACAGGTGACCATATTGTTGGAAGACCACAGACAAGCGGTCATAAGAACACGTAAAAACGATTATTATGGAAACAGTCATACTACAAACATAGAAAGTGTGGCCATAGCCGAGTCTGCTATTCACAGAGGTTCTTAGGAGTCTACTGCCTAGTTTTCTTTGGCCAGAATAAGTAAAATAAAATGTTAGGAAATCAAATCTCACATCCCGCTCTCAAAACCAAAATAATCCAGCCTTTCACAAATTATCAATGCAAGCCGCTCAAGACACTGTTGTTATAGTGAAGAAGGTGGAGTCACATTTCCAATGTTGTTTTGGTTTGTGAATCATCCCCATATTTATGAGGCTGTTTACTGAATATTCTTCCTACTCAAATTTCATGTTTTTTTGTATTGTCTTGCGACTGAATGGTTGCTTCAGGCTCAGTTGTTTCTTCTTGCTAAAATAAAATATAAACAAGAGTCTATGAAGCTAAAGGTTCATGTGCCATTATGAGAAAAACAACGTTTACACTGTTGTTGACCACCAATCAATAGTGTGATTGATGCCAAATGAAAAAGAAACTCATGCCTTCTGAGTATTGTAAATACTTTACTCACTCTGCGCATCAGTCTTCGCTTTTCTTCTTCTTACGGTCGCATATTGTATATGCGAAAAGGTAGGAGTCAAGTCACTTTACGAGGATACGCTGACTAATTTGAGTCTTCACTGTTCACAGATGCCGTAGGTCTCTATCCACACGACACCAATCTCCGTATGCTTTTATACTTAGTCGTTTGATTAATCAGCTTATATATCCCGGAGGTGAGATGTCGCTCCGTAATTAGCTGAAAAAGTTGGAGGTGCCTTATAATATTGCTACAGAAGAATACTTTGAAACGCAGGACAAGAAATTAGCGACCAACAAACCCCTTTATGTAAACATGCCATTAAAATCTTCTAATTACCCATTGCCGTCACTACGTTTGGGTATGAATATACTTAAGGAAGGAATTTTCATTTTTCTGATGTTTATCGAAGTATAAACTACATTGGGTCACGTGCAAAGTACCCCGAAGGGTTTCATGTAAACTTTGCGATATACCAAATATAGATTATACTTCGATAAACACCAGAAAAATTAAGTTCATTGCCTATATTAATATTCTTTTCTATTTATCATTTGACCACAATGTTGCGTAAGGGGCTACAGTTGAAGCAGAAAAACATTTACACGCAGTTCTTTTTAGTAACAGTAAAACAGCGTCAACGACGTCATAACGTCGCCTTCGTCAAATCAGATTGGAAAGAACCATGGTTTATTTTAAGTCACTTAACGTCAGGCGACGTCGCGTGAAACGATGTAGTTATTGAAGTTCAAACTACATCGCGTTCTAATGGTTTACCATTTGGCTTTTAAATAAATGCACTGAGAATGTAAATATGGTGTTTTACTAAACGAACTATAGAGCGTAAACTGACAATGCTCAGAAACAGCTAGTATCAATCTTTACATCCCACCCACGCCTCCAAATGGGAAATAGTAGCAGTTGTGTGACACAACTAGTATTAAGACACTACAAGCGGACAGCAAGAGTGGCAGTTTCCTACCAGGTAGGCGGTCACAGAGCTAGCGTTAACCGCCCAGTCTGATCGGAGTGTGCTTTATGCTTTAAGACTAGTTAAGGTACTACGCTAGCTCCATGCGGACAGCAAAGACTCTGATCAGACTGCGTGGATGCCCAAAATCTGATCTAAGTTTTCGCTTGACGCACATGCCACTTTGTTGGTTTTGTCGTGTCATGGTTCATTTGTAAATACTATGCCCCTAGCTGTTTGCTTTTCTAAACATGAGTTCACCCTGTCCAATCGAAACACCGGTTACACGGTCAAAACACCGGATAAACGTTATTGTAACACCGGTTTACGGCTTATTCGCGCATAAAATATCATGGCGGCGCCCGTACTAGGTAAGAATTTTGTTGTTTCTAAGCTTTCAAATAAAAGTTTTTAATGAAATAAAAAGTGAAATCGGTGGAAAATAGATTTATTTTACCATGTATGGTTCGATGCAGCGTGATTTATATCTGATTTCCTCAAACATTCGATCCGGAGTTGGTGCAGTAGTTTCGGCCATGAATATTCCTGCCGATTTGTCTGCAAACAGTTCGTACTTTTGAAAATGTGCAGAGCTTCTGCACATGTTAGGTGCTTTCGATGAATGTTTGGGTACATTTAATAGTAATTTTACCGTTTATAAACAAAAGATGCGTTGAAAACCCGTAATAAAAATTTAATGGCCAAAATGAAAAGTAACACCGGTTAAAACGCTACGAGAAGTTATCTTCTGGTCATTTTAATTAACCTAGTAAAGGTGTACTAGTATACCCCATCTTTTCCTCCATTTGCACAAAATGAAATGAATTATGTGGCACCACGTTTACTTCCCTGCACAACTATTGTACTTAGGAATCTGCTTCTTTGAAAGTTGATCCCCACTAAGAAAGGAGCTTAAAAGAAAACAATAGATTTTTCTTCCCCTGAAGGCGTCCCCATACACCTTAAAACAATGTGAAAGTTTCTATGAGGTGTGTCTCGAGACACCTGTTTTTAGCATAAAAACAGGTGTCTCGAGACACACCTCATAGTAACTTTCACATTGTTTTAAAGTGTATGGGTACGCCTTCATGCTGAAAACAGGTGTCTCGAGACACACCTCATAGTAACTTTCACATTGTTTTAAGGTGTATGGGTACGCCTTCAGGGGAAGAAAAATCTAATGTGCAAGCCCTAACTAGTCTGTTCCCATACAAAGTCTTATCAGGAATGAAACGTTTTTTTATGTGAATAGATACATATTTAGGTGTGTGTATGTAGGGGAGGGGCCGGGGATGGGGGTGCAAATCTGTCATTAATTCACTTTGCCTTCTTTTTAATGGGAGTCAACCCTTCAATGAAACGATATATTCCTCTAGGGGCAAATTGAATTCTTTCGTATAATGACTGATCCCATTTCTGAAGGGCTTCATCACCCAAAGAAGTGAACAAGTGACCAGGAAGTCACAAAAACGGTTTCTCTTTGTAATAAATGGCAGAAGGACATGGTGGTGTAGTTATACATCTCTTAACTGTACAAGGTTGAATTGTTGTATAGGCAATGCGTGCACGTCCTAACTAGAGTCTGTTTATACATTGGCTGGTCTGGGAGCGAATTATGGTGAAGGGATACACCTCCATATTCTTCCACCGTTTCTAAAAAAGGTAACAACTTTTATGACCTCCTCTTTTTTCCTTGACAAAGAAATCCTTCCAAAAAGGTCTACTAAGAAAGAAGAAAATTTTCTCTTAAAGGTGTAACTTCTTCACTTAGTGAGTTAAACTTGACTGAGATGGAGGCAAAATAGAAAATGGTCGAATTTCTTCCCCTAAAAGTATGCCGTTTACCTCCAGACTCTTTTTTCATGGCTTTTAATCATGATACTGCAAACCTGGGAATATTCAGAAAGAACAATTGAGCGACACTGTAGACCCAGGGCAGACTGCTCCTATAGATCATTCTGTCAGGGTCTACATTGTCTAACAGCATTTAAAAAAACTTACTCTGACAGGGCTATCAGACTTGTCCATAGATGAAAATGGGAAAGTCACTTATATAACAAAATAGGGTCTGTGTGCATTTCCAGGGAAAAAAACTCCATCTATGCCATTTTACTTCATCTACGAGCCACCTTTAACAGATATAGAGAAAACTTTTCTCCAATAGCAGCAAACTTTTCCCTTGATCCCTTCTCATCCGAGGAATAGGACAACCGAAATGGTACGAGACTAACTTATTTTTTAGTCGGTTTTGTAACTGTCAAAGGCTGTTCCTTTAGGTCATCTATATCAGCACTACAATTTGTACACCATGATACCCAACTACCCCACAACCACTATCCCTACTTCTAAAAAATCACACTAAGCGCGTTTCCTGTCTTTAGTTGATAGGGTGGGTAGAGACACTCACTATGACTATATAACATTATGGTCGTATGGATCCAGGTATTCCATGTATTTACCAGTATGTATTCGTACAACTTAATTGAGTAGCCCTATCCGAGAAAGTACGATGGTTATATGCACATGCTGATCTATAAAAAAAAATACAAAATAGCCTTGTACCATTTGAAGGAAGTAAATCAAAATTAGGAGAAACTTAAGTGGGAATCTCTGAAAAAGAGACGGAAGATAGTAGGCTCATAATGCTTAATAAAGGTTTGAAGGGTGCAGCCAGTATACCCACAAATGACCTTGTTCCCCCAAGCAGGCGTACCAGGAAGCATCATTCACTGGCATTTCAAACCCCATCGGCTGGGACTGACTTTTACAAGTCCAGTTTCTTCACCCAGACCTTTTGAGATCAGACCTCCCTGGCAAATTCCCTTATCTCTGCTACTGAATGTGCAGAGGGTTCAGTTACTAAGTTTACTTCTCTTTTAAAGGCTATGGACATGCTGTCCCGATCACAGGTCCTAGTAAATGATTGTCTTTGGACATAACACCAGTAAACAATTATTATTCTGATTCTGAAACTGGATAGAAGACAACTTCTTTACCGTTTCATCCGGTGTTACTTTTTATTTTGGTCATAAAATTTTTATTATGTGGTTTCAACGCATCTTTTCATTATCAACGGTAAAATTACTATTAAATGTACCAAAAAATTCATCAAAAGCCCCTCACATGTACATAATCGCTGCATATTTTCAAAAGTAAGAACTGTTTGCAGACAAATCGGCTAAAGTGTTCATGGCCGAAACTATTGCACCAACTCCGGATCGAATGTTTGGAGAAATCAGATATAAATCACTCTGCACCGAAGCATACATGGTAAAACAAATCAATTCTCCACCGATTTCACTTTTTATTTCAGCAAAAACATTTATTTGCAAGCAAAGAAACAACAAAATTCTTACCTAGTATGGGCGCCGCCATGATATTTTGTGCGCGAATCAGCCGTTATCCGGTGTTACAATAACGTTTTTCCGGTATTTTGACCGTGTAACCGGTGTTTCGATTGGACAGGGTGGAGTTGGCTTTTCTCTGAATAAGAATTTATATTATCTATACTGGAAATAGCTCTCTAAATAATAGAGGTAGCATACCAAAACCGTCATATGACTGTTTGACACATCAAATACTAACCGTTTACCAAAATCAGCTCTCTGAGTGAAGCAGTTAAATATCTGAAGTCAAAAATTTGCACAATAGTCATAAGCATGTATGAAAGAAATTATTCCAAAAAAAATGCACTATAGGCCTTATCAAAAAAACAAATATAAAACGGGTTGCAAGGGGGTACTTCGGTTGTTGTTCCTTTCTTTTGCTTGTTCTTATGTCTGCTTGTCGGTGGTCTTCTAGCAATGTGGTCTCCTGCATAGATGCCCACTTGCTTTCTGTTTTGTTTTGTGATTTAAACTGGAAAATAGGTAAAAATAGATGTTTTATGTGTTTCGTATGATTTGTTCTTGTTGTGCGTATTGTTGTTCTCGTTCGTTTATTGTGTGAGTAGCATGTTTTTGGTCGGGTCGAACCACTGCAGAGGCTAAAGACGAGAGTCTGGATCCAGTAAAACCGGTTAAAGCATCCAGTAATTTATTACTGATCGTTCCAAGGCGGTGCTTCTGTTGTGTTTTTTCACTGTTATTTGTTCTTGTTTTCCATATCCGTGCATTCGTTCACCTGATGTGTGTGTTGTGTTTAGTTGGGATAGCTGAATACCATCTGTCCAGGAAAGAGCTGATTTTGTTTTACGTTCGTGCCTTTTCAAGTGACATTAGATCTACATGGATAATCTTGGCTGTCATTACTCCCATTGATTTGTACTTCCAGGTTTGTATGCAGACCTATCCCTGGTAGCTCAGTAGGTTAAGCCTGGTCTGCTGATCTATCGGTCCCGTGTTCGAGCATTGCTGTAGGCTGGGATCTTTTCCATCGTAAACGGAGTTCCATTGCACACAGCCTTTCATTATCACCCACCCGTCGTCCTAATTCGACTGATATACTGTTGAAAAGGACGTAAACTCTCAAGTCATCCATCCATCCGTTTGCATACCAAAGATCTGCTTGTGTCTGGAGCTGCATCAGAAAGGAGGCTGTGCACAGCGCTTTACACACAAGCATCAGAAGTGTACGCCTTGGAACGGACAGTAGTTTACATCACTGGTAATTATAACTAGTTTTATGCGCGCAACCTCATCTTTAAACTACTGTCCGTTCCAAGGCGTACACTTCTGATGCCTGTGTGTAAAGCGTTGTGACCACGAGTATAGCTGTCCACTTTGCATCTTGTATTGTTGTGAAAGTAGGTAACAGGTAAAAAGGGGTGTAGGCAGTGATGCCAAATAATGTTACTGTGCAGTACCGGACTCAATTTACCCCAGTCGTTTCTCTGAGGCGTTCCTTGCCTTCAGAGCATCATGCTTGAGATTTTATTTTATCTTCATTGAAACTCGTGGTAAGAGCCGTGAGGCGGTCGTAAAATATCTCCCCGTACCTCTGGACTTTTGGAATCATTGGGTGGATTCTGATGTAGCTTGAAAATTGAGTTTCACCAATTTAACAGAGTCTGTTACTTTCGTTGTTCTGATGCGATACCTGTTTCCCAGAAGACCTTCCTTCATAATTTTTATATTTTTGGTATTTGTTGCGTTTCTACAAATTTAAAGAGTAACTACAAGTCCACTGTGATAGACTGAGTGTATCTGCTGTGAGCTGGGCCTTGTGAAGGTGGGCTTTCCTCGATATTATTTTGCCGGTAGATATAATTACGTATATTAAGTATCAAGCATATCAGCTGCCCCTTGTGCTGATTTTCTTGATATTCGTTAGTCCGTTTGCCACTATTTATATTTATATTTACACTGATTTTCTAGACCTAGTACCAGTTTACGTCTAATTCAGCTAAAGCCAGTTTGCCGTTATGTATCATGTATGCTCTTATCAAACAAGGTGGATATATGTAAAGGCAAAAGTCGTCGATAAATCTCTAGATTAAGAAATATATACAATCAATATGCTTTTATACTAATTGACGTTTTTGATTAACCACCTTGTATTGCATCCGGTGGCTAGAAATCTCCATGCGATTAGGTGAGGATTTAAGTCCTCATTGTCGAGACAAACATTTGAGTGTGCCTGCCACTCTTTGCAATACTCATAGCACGCATTTTATGCCACTTCCCGCTATTTGAACTGTTTTTATGTAACCAAGCGCATACCGTATTGGCCATGAAAATCCATACCACGGTAACTAATCAAACAGAGTAGAATCAAAACAATGTATCTTATAACATAAGAAAAAGGATAAGAGTAAAGGATAACAAACGAAAATAGTCATAACATTTGATAGCATCAAATGAGCTCAAATAAATTTCACAAAATCTTTAATTTTGAAGAAAAACTTGAGCTTCAACCTTAGGTTTCAACATACTGAAGAAATATATTACGGCAACCAAAGAAATCAACCATTTTTGATCTTTAACCATCGGTATCATACTATGACATCCGAATCGTTAACTTCGGCTTGCGTTTGTTTCGCATTGGAAATTAATTAGTTTTCAAACTTTAAGTCATTTTCATTCCCTCAGACAACGCAGTTGTCGAGGAGATATAGTTCCATACGCTTATAAGTACGTACCTATGTTCGCCTTTTGTTGTCAGTTTATCGACTCCGATTTACTTTAACTTTTACAAGTTTGGTTATGGGGTTCGTGAGCAAATTCAAGGTCACTGTTGCAATCACTCCTGTGACTTTAAGATATGAAAAGATATAGTGCCGTGTGTCGGCCACAGTAAAGTCTTCCCGTACATCATCCATAGTGCCGATTATATTTTACTTTTGTGCTGTGAGATCAGAGGATATATCCTGAGAAATTAGAAATGTTTAGAATTAGAATGTTTAGAAATTAGAAATGTTTAGAAATTAGAATTTCATTCTAAACCATCGCTTTTTAGCTCACCTGAGCACGAAGTGCTCAAGGTGAGCTATTGTGATCGATATTTGTCCGTCGTCCGTCTGTCCGTCCGTCTGTCCGTCCGTCTGTCCGTCCGTCCGTCAACAATTTCTTCAAACGACATCTCCTCCTAAACCAGTGGGCCAATTCTAAAATAATTTCACACAAATGTTTCTGTTATAGCCCTGAACCAAAATTGCTAAAATGGTTCCGCTCCGCTAAACAAAATGGCCGCCAGAGCTAAAAATAGAAAAAACCTTTAAACGTCATCTCCTCTGAAGCCAATGGCTCGATTTCAAAATAATTTCACAGAAATGTTTGACTCATGACCCTGAACCAAAATTGCTAAAACGGTTCCACTCCGCTGAACAAAATGGCCGCCAGAGCTAAAAATAGAAACCTAAAAATAGAAAAACCATTAAAAGACATCTTCTCTGAAGCCAATGGCTCGATTTCAAAATAATTTCACAGAAATGTTTGACTCATGGCTCTGAACCAAAATTGTTAAAACGGTTCCAGAACCAAAATTGTTAAAACGGTTCCACTCCGATGAACAAAATGGCCGCCAGAGCTAAAAATAGAAATAAATCTTAGAATGACACAGAGGGCACAGTTATGATCCAATCATCATGAAACTTTGTTAGAATGTTTATCTGAGTAAAATCTAGACCAAAATTGAAACTAGGTCATGTGAGGTCAAAAACTAGGTCACTAGGTCAAATCTTAGAAAAACCTTGTGTACACTATGGAGGACACAGTTATGATCCAATCTTCATGAAACTTTGTCAGTATGTGTATTCTTATACAATCTAGGCCAAGCTTGAAACTGAGTCATGTGGGGTCAAAAACTAGGTCACTAGGTCAGATCTTAGAAAAACCTTGTGTACGCTCTAGCGGGCACAGTTATGATCCAATCTTCATGAAACTTTGTCAGAATGCTTATCTTTATGAAATCTAGACCAGGTTTGAAACTGGGCCATGTCAGGTCAAAAACTAGGTCACTAGGTCAGATCTTAGAAAAACCATGTGAATGCTCTAGAGGGCACAGTTTTGGTCCAATCTTCATGAACTTTGTCAGAATAGTTATCTCCAACAAATCTAGACCAAGGGTGCAACTGGGTCATGTTGGATCAAAAAGTAGGTTACTAGGTCAAACCTTAGAAAAACATTGTTGATACTCTAGAGGGCACAGTTTTGGTTCAACCGTCATGAAACTTTGTCAGAATGATTATCTTAATTAAATCTAGGCCAAGTTTGAAACTGGGTCTTGTCAGGTCAAAAAGTAGGTCACTAGGTCAAGTCATAGAAATACCTTGTGTACACAATTGTGGCTTTATTTTTCATTGAATCTTCTTGAAACTTTGTCAGAATGTTTATCTTCATGAAATGTGGGCCAAGTTTGAAACTTAATAATGACTGATCAAAAAACTAGATCGCCAAGTCAGATCTTCGAAAAACATTGTGTACACTCTAGAGGGCACAGTTTTGATCCAATCTTCATGAAACTTTGTCAGAATATAGATTAGAAAGTGCAAAACTGCTCCAATTAAAACCATCATCAAATCAATGATTTTCCATGTTATTTCATCATAACTCAGGTGAGCGATTTAGGTCCATCATGGACCTCTTTTTTTAATCATTTGGACCCTTTTTGATACTAACCAGTCTTTGATTTGCCTGTCTGATTAACATTTGGTAACTACGATATGCTTTTCTCTAGCTTTCATGGCCAGATATTGCCAGGGTCACGGAAGAGACTTGAATAGCTGAAACTTCGAAGTATGGCCCATGCTCCTTCTTTGAATGTGTTCTTTGCTCTTCAAGGAACTCTTTAAATTTGAATTTATAGAAATTCATATAAATGCTAGGTATGACAATACCTTGATATATATATTTTCATAAATGTTAGGTATTACAATCCTTACACAAGTCTGTGTTCCACTATGATGTTATCACGGTCAAGTTCATTGTTGCTATATGTATGAAAAATATTGCCAATACTCTAGCGACGTCAGTTATGAATGGATTCAGGATGTTGTGGTCACGGTTAAGGTCAGAGTAGCTATATCAAAAACAAAATATTGTCACTTGTCTAGCAAACGCATTTATGAATAGATTTAAATATAGATCATTGCCTATCTTCAAACTTTACACAAATGTTAAGAATGACTAAATTTTAGATATATGTTTAAAGATGCTATACGGTAAAGTTCAATGTGACTATCGCCATTTGAAAAAAAAAAATCAGCACACAAGCGACTTCACTTATATGATATGATCGTTTTAGTTATGACTGATGTAAGTATGCATATTTTCAATTGGAGAGGAGAGAAAGAGATCTTAAACTTTTGATTCTGTTCGTGAAAAGGGTAAAATCTCCCGTTTTCGGATACCTGTCCGCATTCACCTCTTCTTTTCTTTAAAATCTTAAGATGTCATTTAAATACTGCCTACATTCAATAGTGTCAGAATCAGAACGAAAACACTGATAACGGGGTCGATGATAGCATTGTGAGATTTTGAAATTAGTAGATATATATTACAGCATTGTTTTGGAGACATAATTTATACTCGCATCATGCAGTATGGAAACTTACTTGTATCACTCATGCTGCTTGACAGCAAGCATACTGCCTCACTAATTGATATTTCTCGATATGGAAACTAATAGAAATGTTAATATGACAACACTGTAATGGATTTTGCACGGATTTTTTTTTCTTCTTGGCTTTGATCTAAGGAAACGAGGTCTAAAATTACAGCATTAAATTTAATAAGTCTTAAAAATCCCTGACGTAAATGGCAGAACCTGCAAATCTATTACAAATAAACTGTAGAATATCTGTGTGCAACTCTGAACGGAATTCGTTAGAAAAAATATATTACCGGAATATTAAAGTTCCCACTGTTCTCTCAGAAGTATAAATTTATCCATTGAATTATCGTGAGATATCGCTTCAATATGGTGGCTGGTTTGTGCCATTTCGTCTTTTCGTCTTTTCGCGGCGAAAAGACGCCACGCGAAAAGACGAAAAGACGCCATGCGAAAAGACGAAAAGACGAAAAAACGCCAGGCGAAAAGACGAAAAGACGAAATAACGCCAGGCGAAAAGACGAAAAGACGAAACCCGCCACGCGAAAAGACGAAATTGCAGCGCGAAAAGACGAAAAAACGCCATGCGAAAAGACGCCATTTGAAACTCTTAAATTGTCGTCTTTTCGCGTTACGTGTTTTCGTCTTTTCGTCTTTTCGCGTGGCGTCTTTTCGTCTTTTCGTCTTTTCGCATGGCGTTATTTCGTCTTTTCGTCTTTTCGCGTGGCGTTATTTCGTCTTTTCGTCTTTTCGCGTGGCGTTATTTCGTCTTTTCGTCTTTTCGCATGGCGTCTTTTCGTCTTTTCGCATCACGTGTTTGCATTAAGATATATCAATATATCCTATTCTAAATGCAGTTAATACTCTGAATACTTAGACAGGTGTTTCTTTTTTAAACTGTGTAGACCCTGATCAGAATGCAATCTGTAAAGAAGTGTACTAATCACGGTTTGCAGCTTTTGCCGCTAAACTCTTTTTTTAAAAACATTACCAAAAATATGAGGAAAGAAGTCATTATGGTATTTCTACTGAACGGACAGAAAAGAAAATGAGCCGTCCTAATGTTTTGGAGTAAAACACTCCAAACAAATTTCATCCTATCTTAATTTTGATCTTAAACTGCCTAAAAGATTACCCACTTGTTGACAATGTAATCTCTCTCAAACTATGGAATACAAACATTGAAACATTGTTGTACTTCGCTGTATGAAAAAATAATGATACGGTATTTTCCCTAATTTGACATACATTTAACTGCAGCTAACCCAAAATTTGGACAAGTTTATAGTTTTCTAAAGACGTGCCAATCGCAGACAGAGCAGAGCCTGATTAGACTTCTCTTTGGCTTATGTGTCCCAATATTTAAGAATATTATGGTATCATTTAGCTGCAGCTCAAGCTATATCACTTTCTCATAGGAAGTATTTTTAATCTGAATGCACCTCTGTGAGAGATCCATTTTAAATTGAAAATGTGCCTCCTTCCGCCTTTTTTACAAAGGGGCACAACTACTGTTACTTCCTCTTCAAGTCTTCTGTAAACGGCAGGGATGGATTTGCTAGCTCAAATAGGGCAGCTGAAGACAGGACTAGGTGGAAAAGGAGTGTTTTAGAGTCATCTGTGGTGCCCCAACGACCGCACAAGATTATGGGATAGGCTAGACTAGACCAGCGGTTGCAGTCAGTTCGACCGCCCCCCCCCCCACCCCTCCACACACACACACACCCTCGCCTCAGTGGTCCTTCAGATGTGACTCTAAATCGCGTGGTCCTGTCTTCATATGACCTTAGCATTGGTGGGACGTTTTGCCCAACTCTCTCGATCTCTCAGTTTGAACAATAATATTGTAACACAGTTTACTAAAAAAATACATTACAAGCAAAAAGTAGATTAGGTGCTAGCATTAAGTAATAAATGGACCATGTTACCATTATGATCCTAAATCCTAGGACATATGTGTCCTGGGAAAAGAGTGGTCTGATCAGGCTCTGCATTGGTAACGATTCTGCGTATGTTATGATACAGCTCGAGATATGAAAATCTACTTGTTCAAACTTAATAAAAAAAAATAATAAAAAAAAACGGTTATTTTTACGTAGGATGCATGGAGACACAGGTTTCAACATATTTGCATCTGTGCTTAAGGTGAACGGGACCACTCTCAGGGGAAGCAATTTTGCATTTTTGCATCCTTTCTTAAGGAGGGTCAGCTCTTGAAAGTAGAATTTGGTCCTCTAGGAGCAAATTCTTTCCTTTAAAAGTAGACCTATTTAAGAATCTATTTTTTTCTGTTTGCTTCACTTCCCTATCTTGGAAAGCAAATAGAATGTCACAAAAGTTGACCCCCTTTGTAAATATGACAGAAGGGGACACAATGTTCAATATTAGAGAGATCTTTCTTGGAGGTGTATACATTCAGCTATACAGTCAAACCTGCTTATGTGGTTACCTCTATTAAGGGATCACCTGTCTTGAGCAGCCACCTTGGTCCTTTGAACCAAAATACAGTGTAAATGAAATGTATTATGGGGTCATCTGTCTTAAGTAGCCACTTTTTGTCCTTCCCTTGGGTGACCCCTTGAGACAGGTTTGACTGTATTTCTCAAAAATGCTTGCTACAACAACGTAATAGGTCTGCCTACGCTCCTGAATGAGTAAATTTGCGTCTGCTAATTTTTAAGTCAACATGGCCCAGATTATTTTAATCAATAACTGTAATTATTGCCGACCCCATACTAATACTTTTAGCTATCCTTCTCACTTTTAACAACTTTTATTTTTCTGTCGGATAAAATAAATCCATCTTGTATCATGGCTTTCTGTGTTTTCCTTTGAAGTCGCCTGTTCATTAACTTTGTTAACTTGCACTGTAAGACAATTCTGGGGTAGGCGGAGCTAAACTTTGCATTCATTTTACACTGAAGTGTACCTGGATAACTGTGCGGATATCAGGATAACTGTGCGGATATCACAGATATACTGCACGGCTTAGTTATTGCACGGTTCTGTCAAGTCTGATTTATATTGAACAACTGAGCAGCACTAGGACGAAAAGGTTCTTTGAGCATTTGCAAAGAAAAAATATATTTTGATCATCCTTTGCGTCCGCTCAGTCTAATCAGTGTTCTATCAACAAGGTAGTGAACCTGAGGGATCTGCATTGCCAAAATCAAAGACTGATCAGACTGCAAACTGATCCAAGCGTTTACAGTTTACACATGGCTGAAGACCTATTTTATTGAGCACAGCTCGATTTAATTTTCATTCAAAGAAGGAACAAGGCCATATCTAAGATTACAGACAATTTATCTTGTAGCACCAAACTCTACCGTATGGACCCTAAGTATTGTGGCGAACAGTAAAGACCCAGACTAGGCAGCTGAATAAGCAGAAGTAAATGCCCTCTAAGACTGCTCTATTTGCCATTCTTAAGATATTGGTTGTAAAATCAGTGTGTTGAAAAATCATCATTTCTGTCAAGTAATATAAATTCAACAGAATATGCAGACATAATTTTATGTTATTTTCAGTTGATGCTGTGCTGGAATTTATGATTGCCAGGTGATTTATTTGACCTTCAGGTCAAGAACAATACAGCTGTAGGAGATATAATTACAGTAGATATGCCACTCTTCATTAAAAACTGGATAAGAGCTGTTTTTAATTCAAAATAGACAAATGTGATTGGCTGCCATGATACAAAATACATATAGAATGATGTCACTCATATTTAGGATACCCTTCTCGGGGGCTACGCCCCCTCGAAGGGTATCCTAAATACTCGTGAAATCATTCTATATGTATAACCCAATTTTCATAAGACTGCTGCTAGATACTGATTATCTTGATTAAATCTGTGTTTGATCTCAGTCAACGTTATTCAATCTAAACGGTACCATAGTGACCCAAAATGTTGCCGACCCCACGTTAATTTTATAGTCTATCCTTACAATTTTTAGCTGTCAAAAAGATATATAAAAAAGCATTTCAGTGGCGAATTCTGTGATCAGACTGCTTCTGTAGCTGCGTTTGCAGTAGTCTGATATGAGTCTATATTGTTTACTCAGACAAATCTGTCTTAGTATTAGGAATCTATGGTGGCTGGTTTGTGCCATTTCGTCTTTTCGTCTTTTCGCCGCGAAAAGACGCCACGCGAAAAGACGAAAAGACGAAAAGACGCCACGCGAAAAGACGAAAAGACGAAAAAACGCCAGGCGAAAAGACGAAAAGACGAAATAACGCCAGGCGAAAAGACGAAAAGACGAAACCCGCCACGCGAAAAGACGAAATTGCAGCGCGAAAAGACGAAAAAACGCCATGCGAAAAGACGCCATTTGAAACTCTTAAATTGTCGTCTTTTCGCGTGGCGTCTTTTCGTCTTTTCGTCTTTTCGCGTGGCGTCTTTTCGTCTTTTCGCATGGCGTTATTTCGTCTTTTCGCATGGCGTTATTTCGTCTTTTCGTCTTTTCGCGTGGCGTTATTTCGTCTTTTCGTCTTTTCGCCTGGCGTTATTTCGTCTTTTCGCATGGCGTCTTTTCGTCTTTTCGCGCCGAAAAGACGAAAAGACGCCATGCGAAAAGACGAAATAACGCCACGCGAAAAGACGAAATAACGCCATGCGAAAAGACGAAAACACGAAAAGACGCCAGGCGAAAAGACGACACACAAATACCCTTTCATTGATAACTGTATTGATTCCTAATACTAAGACAGATTTGTCTGAGTAAACAATATAGACTCATATCAGACTACTGCAAACGCAGCTACAGAAGCAGTCTGATCACAGAATTTGTCAGTGAAATGTTTTTTTATATATTTTTTTGACAGCTAAAAATTGTAGGGATAGACTATAAATTAACGTGGGGTCGGCAACATTTTGGGTCACTATGGTACCGTTTAGATTGAATAACAAATTTGTGCCTTGTTGAATGAGATCAAACACAGATTTAATCAAGATAATCAGTATCTATGAAAATTGGGATGGATTTATTTTATCCGACAGAAAAATAAAAGTTGTTAAAAGTGAGAAGGATAGCTAAAAGTATTAGTATGGGGTCGGCAATAATTACAGTTATTGATTAAAATAATCTTGGCCATGTTGACTTAAAAATTAGCAGACGCAAATTTACTCATTCAGGAGCGTAGGCAGACCTATTACGTTGTTGTAGCAAGCATTTTTGAGAAATACAGTCAAACCTGTCTTAAGGGGTCACCCAAGGGAAGGACAAAAAGTGGCTACTTAAGACAGATGACCCCATAATACATTTCATTTACACTGTATTTTGGTTCAAAGGACCAAGGTGGCTGCTCAAGACAGGTGATCCCTTAATAGAGGTGACCGCATAAGCAGGTTTGACTGTATAGCTGAATGTATACACCTCCAAGAAAGATCTCTCTAATACTGAACATTCTGTCCCCTTCTGTCATATTTACAAAGGGGGTCAGCTTTTGTGACATTCTATTTGCTTTCCAAGACAGGGAAGTGAAGCAAACAGAAAAAATAGATTCTTAAATAGGTCTACTTTTAAAGGAAAGAATTTGCTCCTAGAGGACCAAATTCTACTTTTAAGAGCTGACCCTCCTTAAGAAAGGATGCAAAAATGCAAAATTGCTTCCCCTGAGAGTGGTCCCGTTCACCTTAAGCACAGATGCAAATATGTTGAAACCTGTGTCTCCATGCATCCTACGTATCATAACATACGCAGAATGGTTACCAATGCAGAGCCTGACCAGACCACTCTTTTCCCAGGACACATATGTCCTAGGATTTAGGATCATAATGGTAACATGGTCCAAATTTATTACTTAATGCTAGCACCTAATCTACTATTTGCTTGTAAAGTATTTTTTTTAGTAAACTGTGTTACAATTTTATTGTTCAAACTGAGAGATCGAGAGAATTGGGCAAAACGTCCCACCAATGCTAAGGTCATATGAAGACAGGACCACGCGGTTTAGAGTCACATCTGAAGGACCACTGAGGCGAGGGTGTGTGTGTATGTGGAGGGGTGGGGGGGGGGCGGTCGAACTGACTGCAACCGCTGGTCTAGTCTAGCCTATCCCATAATCTTGTGCGGTCGTTGGGGCACCACAGATGACTCTAAAACACTCCTTTTCCACCTAGTCAGGTGGCGGATTCGAGAAAAGAGCTCTAGAAAATGAGTTTGTGGGCACTTTCGCGGCATGATTGGCAACCATGCTAAAAATACTTGCCGATATGTCCTCGTTTAATTTTTGCCGGTTGCCAAACCTGATTGCCCATTGTGTACCGTATAAATGAGGTCAAAGTTCATTAAGTGCAAAATCACGAAAAACTGTTTAGAAAATGGTTATTGTACATTTGAGATATAAATATCACCGCATTTAAATGCTGAACACATCAAAAACCTCGTGCGACAATCTTAAAGCATACTTGAACAATTTCTGTTCAATTAAAAGTAAAAAGTATGCAAAGACCAGGAACTGAAACAATCAAAATCCAAATCCAGCCCTCAAACCATAGTTGGAAACAACTAAGATTACAAATAATCAAGATACAGAGAACATATGGCCAACCGAGTGAGCAGCTTGTTCCCAAAACTGTGTTTGTGTCCGTCTGTACACTTATTTTCGTAAAATACATGCATTCATAGAAATAACTTTAATATTTTATAAATCAAAGACTACACTGCATGAATATATGAACAACGCTTTTAGACTTGGTAATTTTCATCTCTATAAGCAAGCTATCATATATTTCTAGCTAAACATTTACATAAAAACGCTGGTTTCATTAGCATGTGTTGTTTACGATACATTAATTGTTTACAGTTACAATCTGAAATCTAATGCAACTTAATAGCCATAAGATTGTTTTGGTGCTTTCACATAAACATGCAAGAATTTTAAGACTGAGCTGTGAAGCATATCAAATACAATGCAGATAAATCAATCTCATGTACTTTACGTTACCAAAATGGTAAATTAGTCATATAAATCAATATTAAGAGCTTCAATGATATAAAAATATAAGGTTTTATTCATGTTTTGTGTTTATAGATCGTTTCCAGTTAATAAAGCTTACAAAGTGGACAATGATCCATTTTCAAACTATTTTAGACATAAAATACACATCAGCATGTCTAGAATAAGTTTTCAGATACACAGGAGTATTTTACATGTTCAATCAAGAATATCAGAAATTTTGAAACTCATCGACTCATGCTTTTGATTCTAATGGGAGTTTATGTTATACATGCAAAGTTGTTCAACACTGTAACATATACGATTTGTATCAGTCTTACAGCATCGCGTGTAATTTACGTTAATACAGACAAGTGTATAGGTTCGTAGGAAGTTTATGGGAAGCATATATGATAAATCGAATCTAAATATTGCTATTGGCCATACGACATTATGTTGGTCTTCATCTGAATCGCCTCTCCTAGAGATTCATAATGAATTTAATTGACTAAAAGCCATTAGCCTTTGTAGTTTACGTTATAGGAAGTGTTTTAATTTCGTACCTGAAAACTGTTGATTTTTTAGAAAGGTCTTAAAAGTAGCTTGAAACTTTGTCTACGTATGAATAGGCATACGGTACAAGTAAAATATTGAAGAAAAACAAACATGCTGCTTACTATATAAATACAAAGGAAACAAGATGAATCAAGAAGGTGGGGGAGGGAGCGGGATGAAAATTGTAACAATTGTCCAAGCTATCCCCAGTTCCAAGGTTTATACCCTATTTCCCCAGGAATCTTAATACTACATTTGTCGTTTAACAGTTATTACATCTTAAGTGAATAAAGCCAGTTATAATTCAAGGTGTTAATATATATAGATTTTATGTATGTATTGAAGGGAAGGGGTGAAAATATGGCTTCACTACAAATCACCAAGGGGACTTAATCATCAATACAATCTACTATGAAACGTTCCTGAAACTGTTGTTCAAGCTCTTACAACTACAAGACATTTACTCTAGTGCAAGCTTCAGGTATCAAATCACCTACTGTTAAACCTGTTCTGGTATCTCAGCTCATCTGGGATAGTAAACGCATTTTGAGAAAACAGCAAAGGCGATTGTTATCCGAGGTTAACCTACTACATGGTCACGTTTCCCACTGCTGTGCCGGCTAAGAATATTACAAACCATCTATGGTTTACCATTTCATTCTTCTACAAGTCATGTTGTGTATCATACCAGTTCTGGCCACCAAATGTCCTCTGCCAGTATGCTAAAATACCACTGTAGTGGCAGACACAAACTCATACTCAATACTGCTAATATCCATGTCAGCTCATGCATACTGCGTAACGTACTTGACACTGCAGATAAGGCCTTACAAAGAGGTCTATAGATGAAAGGGTAGCATCTTAATCTACTAGAAGACGCCTGTAAACACTGTAGTGTCGGGTCAAGCTATTGAAAGACATCAACAGACATCATGGTACCTATCTATGCCACTGCAAAACCTGAGCATCGATTATGGCACCTGCTCGATGTACGAAATGCCTCTGGAGATATTGTAAACTTAAGGCAGTTCATTCTTTTATATCGACACGGGCAGAATCCAGATCAGTCTATTTCCAGACATCTACAAAAAACTGTTGTACCAGCACAGAGCATGAAAAGAGAATGCACTGACATGGTTTTAGAAATTCGTGTCACTACAGAGCCTCTTGAGAGTCATTGCTCGCCGTTCGGTGATTCCTTATTTTATTCTGTCTGCATCTTTATCTTATTCGACTATTTGAAAAACACTAATACAAAAACAATTATATCGGTACTTCAGCTGAATTTGCTCTATCAACACTGTAGAACAAGTTCAAATTCTGTCAATAAATTGTTACTTTCAATTTTGTAGTGCCAGCTGCTTGACTAAAATACTTCACATTGATATTATAGTCAGCATCTTATGAGCCAGTACTACAATGACCTACCGTTATCCTTAACAGATGAGGTGGTTCAATTTTCTGAATGAAGATTTTCGGTAAATATAGCTTGAACAATGGTCTGCTACGCAATATCATATAGACACCTGGGACAAAACAATTTCTTTTTCTCCATGTTTCTGGTTTATGATTTCTGATAACGTACGCCCGGTAACGTATGTAACGCTGCAAGTTTCTGCATGGTTTGAAAGACCCATAATTTTTGTTTTTACTTGCATTAATGTAAAAGGACGGTAAATATTTGCTGGTTTCAATAAAATGGTAACTTTATCCAAAATATAATAGTTGTCCATTATGCTGGGAAAAACTCGGTAACGTAGGTTACAGTTACGCTCTACAAGAGAGAACTGTTATAACTGTACAGAAAAGCAACGCAAGTTTTTAAACAGCAAGATTTAAATCCATTTAATATTTATTTGATTGAGAAGTATAGGAACAGACGAATTCAGCAGATTTATATGGTAACCTATTTAAATTGGCGATGACTGTCAAACGCACCGATAGTCAGACAGCAGAGATTTGTATCTTGTAATGTTTTAATATAAATTTGGAAAAATAAACAGTGTAGAAAGTCTCTCCTTCAGATGGGCGGTGGCAGGCTTATGGGCTATTGGTAACTAAAAAGACTGTTTTAGAATTAATTGTATAATACTGATAAATAAAATATTGTTTAAACCAAACCAATTGTATAATAAACCACTATACAAAAGTGTACTTACTGACCTTTGATCCAGTTATGATTATATACGACGTCGGCAAAATGGCAAAAGCTTTTATGGTATGTTTACTTAATTCATTTGACATAGTTGCCTCTTATTCCGCGAAAGTGCCCATAAATTGAATAATTCACTCACAAACTGGTATATAAAAATGCACTAAATGACCTTTGACCTCATTTTGACCTTATATGATGTCTGTTGAGCTGGCAATCGGGCAAAATAGTTTTAGGTATGTTTACTGACTTCAATGAGGCCGGTTGCCCGTCATGCCGCGAAAGTGCCCACAAATCCAAAATTTCACTCTTAAACCACCGGACTAACCTAGTCCTGTCTTCAGCTGCCCTATTTGAGCTAGCAAAATCCATCCCTGCCGTTTAAAGAAGACTTGAAGAGGAAGTAACAGTAGTTGTGCCCCTTTGTAAAAAAGGCGGAAGGAGGCACATTTTCAATTTAAAATGGATCTCTCACAGAGGTGCATTCAGATTAAAAATACTTCCTATAAGAAAGTGTTATAGCTTGAGCTGCAGCTAAATGATACCATAATATTCTTAAATATTGGGACACATAAGCCAAAGAGAAGTCTAATCAGGCTCTGCTCTGTCTGCGATTGGCACGTCTTTAGAAAACTATAAACTTGTCCAAATTTTGGGTTAGCTGCAGTTAAATGTATGTCAAATTAGGGAAAATACCGTATCATTATTTTTTCATACAGCGAAGTACAACAATGTTTCAATGTTTGTATTCCATAGTTTGAGAGAGATTACATGGTCAACAAGTGGTTAATCTTTTAGGCAGTTTAAGATCAAATTTGTTTGGAGTGTTTTACTCCAAAACATTAGGACGGCTCATTTTCTTTTCTGTCCGTTCAGTAGAAATACCATAATGACTTCTTTCCTCATATTTTTGGTAATGTTTTTTAAAGAACAGTTTAGCGGCAAAAGCTGCAAACCGTGATTAGCACACTTCTTTACAGATTGCATTCTGATCAGGGTCTACACAGTTTAAAAAAGAAACACCTGTCTAAGTATTCAGCGTATTAACTGCATTTAGAATAGGATATATTGATATATCTTAATGCAAAACACGTGATGCGAAAAGACGAAAAGACGAAAAGACGCCATGCGAAAAGACGAAAAGACGAAATAACGCCACGCGAAAAGACGAAAAGACGAAATAACGCCACGCGAAAAGACGAAAAGACGAAATAACGCCATGCGAAAAGACGAAAAGACGAAAAGACGCCATGCGAAAAGACGAAAAGACGAAAACACGCCACGCGAAAAGACGACAATTTAAGAGTTTCAAATGGCGTCTTTTCGCATGGCGTTTTTTCGTCTTTTCGCGCTGCAATTTCGTCTTTTCGCGTGGCGGGTTTCGTCTTTTCGTCTTTTCGCCTGGCGTTATTTCGTCTTTTCGTCTTTTCGCCTGGCGTTTTTTCGTCTTTTCGTCTTTTCGCATGGCGTCTTTTCGTCTTTTCGTCTTTTCACGTGGCGTCTTTTCGCGGCGAAAAGACGAAAAGACGAAATGGCACAAACCAGCCACCATAGGAATCAATACAGTTATCAATGAAAGGGTATTTGTGTGTCGTTATTTCGTCTTTTCGTCTTATTCGCCTGGCGTCTTTTCGTCTTTTCGTCTTTTCGCATGGCGTTATTTCGTCTTTTCGCGTGGCGTTATTTCGTCTTTTCGTCTTTTCGCATGGCGTCTTTTCGTTTTTTCGGCGCGAAAAGACGAAAAGACGCCATGCGAAAAGACGAAAAGACGAAATAACGCCACGCGAAAAGACGAAAAGACGAAATAACGCCGCGCGAAAAGACGAAAAGACGAAATAACGCCACGCGAAAAGACGAAAAGACGAAATAACGCCATGCGAAAAGACGAAATAACGCCATGCGAAAAGACGAAAAGACGCCACGCGAAAAGACGATAAGACGCCACGCGAAAAGACGACAATTTAAGAGTTTCAAATGGCGTCTTTTCGCATGGTGTTTTTTTCGTCTTTTCGCGCTGCGATTTCGTCTTTTCGCGTGGCGGGTTTCGTCTTTTCGTCTTTTCGCCTGGCGTTATTTCGTCTTTTCGTCTTTTCGCCTGGCGTTTTTTCGTCTTTTCACATGGCGTCTTTTCGTCTTTTCGTCTTTTCGCGTGGCGTCTTTTCGCGGCGAAAAGACGAAAAGACGAAATGGCACAAACCAGCCACCATACTTAAAGCTTTTCATTACAGCTTTGTAATTGTAACTAAACGTGCTGGACCGGCTTTATTTTAGGTCAAATTGACTTATTGTATTTTGAACCTAAGATTATCTTGTCAGCAGGGAAGCAAAACTTAGCGAGTTTGGCTTCCATATTTATTATTTAACAAAAATATGATGGATTTTACAAGAAATGTCTTTCCCTGATGCCCACGAATGTCGTCTTTCGCAGGCTATGGCAGCTAAGGTAGGGAACCTCTATGCTCGCCTTGGTTTTAAGGTGCACGCGTCTTATCCGATGTGTGTAAAAGTAAAAAGTATGCAAAGACCAGGAACTGAAACAATCCAAATCCAAATCCGGCCCTCAAACCATAGTTGGAAACAACTAAGATTACAAATAATCAAGATACAGAGAACATATGGCCAACCGAGTGAGCAGCTTGTTCCCAAAAGGTGGCCACTCAGCAACCCAAACCGAACCAAAAATAATAAGAACATACATAAGGTAATTTTGCTGTGTCTCGCGAATTACGCCAATAACTGTCGCTTGGAGGGGTTGTGTGTTGCCTGTTAATTCTTGACATATCTTTTCCACATCTTTAGGGATAAGCGACAATGAAGAATTTTACAGCTTATTGCCATAAATTTGGTATGGGCACACTATCATTATGGACAAAAAGATTGTAGTGTTATGAGCTTTTATTTTTTATTATTTGTGGAATTTTATTTAGAAATTAGTAACGAATCTAGTATTTGCAACAAAGTACCCAGTGGTCACTAGAATGACACAACCGTTATGTTAGCATCAATACAACTTCAAAGGCGACAAAGTTAGAGCGTATTTTTACGTTCATGCTGTTGATATAAAAATCTAAGGAGTAACTACATTTCAGAAACTGACTGAATCAGATCCCAAACCCTATCCCCAACATCGAAGGGAAAGATTGACAAAGACATCCCAACAAACAAAAAAATACAAGTGATAAGCCGAGTCAGCAGCTCTTTCCCAAATAGGTGGCAACTCAGCTATCTTTATTGAACTAAATAATTTAGACAAACAGAAGGGTTACAATAGACTAAGCAAATTATACGAAAAACATTTAACAATTATTTTACCTATTTTCTATTTTTATTATAGAAAGGTTAAAATGAGAACACAATAAATTAAACAGCACCGAACATATGACAAAGGCGATCGCAACGAAAGTACCGCCTTGGGACGGTCAGAAATAACTACTGGGGGTTTAAACCGGTTTTACTGGGCCCAAACCTTCGCCCTCACCCTCCGCCGCGGTGCACACAATTAGTTGGTGGTTTCGCTTTTGAGTACCTGCCTATAGGTTATCTCTAAAATTCATATTGAGTCTCGAATTTCAGGCGCAGCGCCTGGGATTCGAGGCTCCCGAGGTATTCGAAAAAGCGTGATATCGATTTAAGCATTCCTCCTCCCCCGCCCCCTCACCCCAGTAATTTATTACTGACCTTTCCAATGAGGTTCTTTTTGTGGTTTAATATTATTGTCATTGTCTGTCAGTTTTCTATTAGTCTTTGTCTTTTTATACATTACTTAGAATAGCGTCGTGTCCAATCGCTGAGAAAGAGCTGGCATTTTGGAATGTATTTTGCTTGTCTTGTTTTGCTTAATGTGTAGTCTTTATTTGTTTCCTTTTCCATCTGTAGTTTAGGGTTTGATGTGGTTAACGACTGTATCGGTTCCTGATCGTTCCCTCATCATCTACGGTAGAACTAGACACAACAGAAATGGGAAGCAAATCGGTCAGCCGGGGTTCGGTTAACAACGCGTGGGGGGTATACTGGTTTACATCTGCCCGTTCGTCCTTCCGACCGTCCCTTCATCCTTTCGTCCTTCCTTAATTCCGTAACACGTTTTTGCAAAGATATTTCCACAACCGTTTGAGATAGAAAGTTCATATTTAGTATACAGGTTAACAACGTCAAGTTGTATCGTGGGATTGAGAATCGACCTTCTCCTTTTGATTTCCTATATTTATTCCATTTTCTTTTTCTCTGCATTTTTGTCAAAGATATCTGCACAACCATATAAGATAGAAAGTTCATATTTGGTGCGCAGGTCGTTAGTGACAAGTTGTATCGTGGGATAGAAGTAAAAAGTATGCAAAGACCAGGAATTGAAACAATCAAAATCCAAATCCAGCCCTCAAACCATAATTGGAAACAACTAAGATTACAAATAATCAAGATACAGAAAACCGGCTTTTTTCTATTTGCTCTTCCTTGTATTTGTCCACATTTCTTTCACTCCATGCATACAGTACTGTAATTTTTCATAAAAGATTTCTCAATAACTGTTTAAGGTAGAAGGTTATTATTTGGTTTATGAGTTGCCAATGACTTGTTGTTTCGTGGGATTGAGAACGGACCCTCTCCTCATAGTCTGCCCTTTTCTTTCTCTCCACACTTTTCATCAAAACTTTCTCCACAAATGTATAAAATAGAATGTTCATAATTGTTATACAGGTTGACAACAACAAGTTGTATTGTGGGATAAAGAACATGCCTTTCTACTGTTTGTTCTTCCCTGTAGTTATTTTCTTTTCTTTCGCTTCATGCCTTCCGTACTGTATTTTTTTCTCAAAGATTTTTCAACAACTGTTCAATGCAGGAGATTAATATTTGGTTTATGAGTCAACAATGACTTGTTGTATTGTGGGATTGAGAACGGGGATTTTTTCTCATATTCTTTTTTTTTATTTCTCTTTTTTTCTTTTCTTTTTGGCCATTTTAGGCTAGATGCATGATTTACAAAAGCCTCGCGACTCGCTGTGACCCGAAACTGGCTGAGGTTTATCTGATCCAATGGTTTTGATTAATTGTATTGGAAGGGATCACTAACGCTTTTTTTCAAGATAGAAAAAAAGATTATTCGCTTCCTTCGTTCTGGAGAATAATATTTTAGCTTAAACAATTAATTGTCTCTGATACACGTTCCAAGATTCGAACAAGCTTTTGTTTTCGTCATTCATGCCTCCACCGTATGAAATTTGTTTCCGGTCAGCTACGGAGAAGTCGTTGGAAAATATTGACGAGTGACGAACTGCTGGACGACGGAGCCTGCCTATCATGAAAGCTTCTCCCAGAGCATTGGCTCATATCAGCTAACAGGTATCTGATCCGTCTGAGTAGATCCTCCAATTAAAGAAGCAACAAAGCAAAAATCATCAAAATCCATGATAAAGATGGGGACTCGTTGCCAGTCACAATTCTGAATGAAATCTAACCACTAGTTGGACAGCGGCAGGTCTAATCAGAAACTGGTGTTCAGGAATCAAAATGTTGTACAGATTTAAGAAAGAACAATCATATAGCCTGAATCCTGACTCATCATCGGGAAATTAAAGGGGGTACAAAGGTTTTCAATAATTAATTTCATAACTACCGTGGAAATAATTTGTCGAAGTACATCGTTACGGTAAATTCCCGTCATAGCGAGGGCATGTGACTTTAAAAGGATCCGTCTGAACAATTGTTCCTTGATGATATTCGCTATGACTCTTGAAAGGCATATTAGCTAAATTAAATCAGTGGTCATTCAGCTGCCTTAAATAAAAATGCAACTCACAAAAAAGACAAAAGAAAGTATTAATATGGACGACGAGAACAAGTAACAGTGAGGAATCGCCTCGGGACAGTCTAGTAATAAATTATCGGGGACATAGGGAGTAGGGGCTTAAACCCATTGTACGGGATCCCGTATTCTCCTATAAGTAGTAAGACAGGCCGAGCAAAATTTACAGAGGGTTTGGATACATTACAACTGGTGAAATCCTCCTACTTATTTATTACTGACCGTTCCAAGGCAGTAATTCTGGTGCGGTTCCTTACTGTTACTTTGATGTTGGGGATAGGGTTTGGAATCTGATTCAGTCAGTTCCTGAAGTGTAGTTACTCTTTAATTTTCTTCTTGTCATTTACTTTCCTTTTGTTTACCTGTTGTGTGAGTGGTCTTTATTGTTGGGGTAGCAGACTCGGTTTAATTGAGCATGTCCGTGATCAGTAATCAAATGTGCGACACCGGCCATGATCAGGGAAGGATAAGGCGGCAAAAGGAGAGGGCTGGGTACCGCCTTTCATATGTTGAGCCTAAGATAAAGCGGGCCTCTAACCCCCTGCGGCCATAAGGCTATGGGAAACGCTTACCTTTACCTTTATTTAGGGCTAGATAATTTCAGTGAGGTCATGGTACACGTCAAAATGGCAACTGATCAGGTCACCAGATTGAAGAAAATCTGAATGGGATGAACAAGTATACTAGCATATGGGATCAAACTAATTGTTGATCTCATCTGTTACAATATATTGTAATATATTATTTAAAATGGATAAGTGAGAAAAAAACTGTAAAACTCTTTTTTCTGTTAAAGGATAGGTGTAAATTCGCTTAAGTCTTAACCATAGAAACATGAAAGTATAACTCCTACCATTCTGAGACAGCAAGTAAATCAAAGGGGAAAAATTCTAAGTGACGCAGTGTAACAGTGTCATGTTGCAAATCTTCATCAGTCTTTTCTGGGTTTTTTAGCACAATTGCTTCGCTACAGTCACACTGTTTGCAGCGCTTTTAGAATAATCAACCGCTGTTCAGTTTTGGAAGACTGCTCGATATTTACTTATAGATTTGTCTGGTTATTAACATGTATTTTCGGGTTGAAAAAGAAAGAATTATATTAATGGTATTAATGCTTGTTTACTATTCCTGCTCTCTGCATTGCCTTTGACTTTTTGTACATTATTTAAAGTATCCGTGCGGTCATCTGCTGGGGAAAGGACTATTGACTTTTCGCTCGCCTTGACTTGCTTTGTGTGCCGCCTTTACTGTTTGGTGGTAAAGCTGGACGTGGTAAGTGAATGTGTTGGTCCCTGATCATTGCCGTTTCATCTGCATGGCTGCTGGGCGCTCATCATACTTCCTCTCGGTAATAAATTTTTTTTTATACGTTTATTGATTTGATTTATTTATAGGTTAACATTCCTTGACACCGACCGAATGACTGTATATTTATAAACCACAACAGATCTGAGGGGGACAATTAGGCAAGTGTATAACCGGTTTAGGAACCCCAGTTTAGACTTTGACTTTTTGTGCATTATTCAGTATAATATCGTGGCCATCTGCAAAGAAAGAGCAGACCTTTTGGCTTTTCGCTTGTTTTGCTTTGTATGCAGTTTCTACGCATATTCTGTTCGTTTCGTATTTGGGACTTAGCTGTAGGATGTAGAAATCTATTGTACCGGTTTCTGATCACTGCTTTCTCATCTTCTGTTAATTTAGTCTGTTCATGTGCCAGAATTTTCAGTTGCACCACTGCCCACGCACCTAGTTTCAGTGAAATTCTGTATTCAAACTTAATCGAATTATCTGTAAATAAGGAATGCATCAGAGAAGCGAAAATAGCGTGGGCCTTATTGATATTAAATTCTAAAAGTTTTTTTTTTCAAGAGCACAGAACAAATTAAAAAGAAGGAACATGGGTCATACTTCAGAGGTCCGAGTATTCAAGCCTCATCAATGACCCTCACATGATCTGGTGATGAAAACCAGAGAAAAACATAGTGTAGTTTCTTTATTTTAAGACGGCAGTCAATTCAAAGACTGATAAGTATAAAAAAGGGTCTAAATGATTAAAAAGCTATGATCTACGATGAGTCTAAACCAATAAAAAATTCCTGATTTTTCAGACTATATCCTCTGATCTCAAAGGATAAAAGCAAAATGCAATCTGCACTATGGCTGATGTACGGGGAGACGTTTCAAGGTTATTTGAATGTGACCCAGAATTAGCCTGCTGATCATAAAGGACCATAAAATAAACAATCTGCCCTATGAGAAGTACGGGATTGCTGTTTACGACCGCCACACATCACTTAACACGAGCCTCAGTCCTGATTCTGATTCAGCTACTAATAACAAATAAGTGTCCTTCTGCTATAGGGCACTCTGTCTAATGAGTGGGATATTACATAAAGCATGATGAGACACAGTTGAGAACTCTTAGATACCTACCTGAAGTAGAGGAGCATGATGAGACACAGTTGAGAACTCTTAAATATCTATCTGAAGTAGAGGAGCATGATGAGACACAGTTGAGAACTCTTAAATACCTACCTGAAATAGAGGAGCATGATGAGACACAGTTGAGAACTATTAAATATCTATCTGAAGTAGAGGAGCATGATGAGACACAGTTGAGAACTCTTAAATACCTACCTGAAGTAGAGGAGCATGATGAGACACAGTTGAGAACTCTTAAATACCTACCTGAAGTTTAGGAGCATGATGAGACACAGTTGAGAACTCTTAAATACCTACCTGAAGTAGAGGAGTATGATGAGACACAGTTGAGAACTCTTAAATACCTACCTGAAGTAGAGGAGCATGATGAGACACAGTTGAGAACTCTTAAAAACCTACCTGAAGTTGAGGAGCATGATGAGACACAGTTGAGAACTCTTAAATACTTACCTGAAGTAGAGGAGCATGATGAGACACAGTTGAGAACTCTTAAATACCTACCTGAAGTTGAGGAGCATGATGAGACACAGTTGAGAACTCTTAAATACCTACCTGAAGTAGAGGAGCATGATGAGACACAGTTGAGAACTCTTAAATACCTACCTGAAGTAGAGGAGCATGATGAGACACAGTTGAGAACTCTTAAAAACCTACCTGAAGTAGAGGAGCATGATGAGACACAATTGAGAACTCTTAAATACCTACCTGAAGTAGAGGAGAAGGCAATGATCAGGAACCTACACAATCGTTTACCACATCCTGCTCTAAACACCAAATGGGAAAAAGAAAAACATAAATACAAACGGCACAGAAATCAAAAGCGAAAGGTAAACTTTTTCAAAGTAGATGACCATAAGGCTATTCTAAATAATCTTCAAAAAGTCAAAGACTGATATAAAGCCGACAAACAATGACAATAATAGAAAACCATAACAGAAGTCATAGTAAAGAAAGAAAGTAATTTGCTGGACTATGGTTGACTTGGCGGAAGACAGCGAAGTTCAGAGGCTTAAATTCTATAGAGCCGTCGTTCGGAGTCAAATTCATTCCACAGCTGCTAATCGTGATTGGGTTAACTACCATGTATGGTGTACAATTATAGCAATTCTCGAGCATACCGATATAACTGTTTCTTACTCTCTCGGACCGTCGAGGACGTAACATACACCATGAAGAATCTGATAATGTGATTTGCCAGCAAAGCAGACAAGTTTCTCTTTTACTAGAGCTCGCTCATTTTTAATATGCAAATGCCTTATAGTTGAGTGACATAAGTGTCAAGGTCACATAGATATCAAATATTTCTAAGCAGTATCAGAAACTCTAGATTACAGGTCAGAGAAACTCATCATATTTGTAAGATTTTAGCTGTATGATTGTGACAAGTATATCATAGACTGACAAGTCTAATGCCAGCTCGTTTCTTGACAACCATACAGGATAGACAATTCAAGAGACGTAAAACCCCATTTAAACTTAGAAATAAATATGAATATATACTTGCCGTTGGTACGTTAATTTTAGAGGTATTTTAAGGCTCAGCAGAACTGTTCCATGTGTCTGGCGATGTAAAGCATGCCTTTTGTCAAAAAGATCATTAAGGAAAGGCTGTGATATTATTGGTGTAATAAGAAAAACTGGTTTTAAAGTTGACAATTGACAGATACAGTAACTGACAGACAATGGGTTGACTCTTGGACTTAGTGACGACCTTGACCTAAACCTTTCATCAGTAGATCGATATCTGATGCTATGTTTTTGACTGGGCCCGCGTAGTTCAACTAGCGAGCAGCCCCGGTAGCTCAGTAGGTTAAGCGCTGGCCTGCTGATTTGCGGTCCCGGTTTCGATCCCGCTTGAGGCGAGAATCTTTTCAAATGTAAACGGGGTTACGGAGTTAGGGGACCTCCATACGAACCACACTACCAACTAATTGTGTGCACCGCAGCGGAGGGTTAGCGTGAAGGTTTGGCCCCAGTAAACCCGGTTTAAACCCCCCAGTAGTTATTACTGACCGTCCCGAGGCGGTACTTTTGTTGCGGTTGCATTTGTTTTATGTTCGGTGCTGTTTAATTTATTGTGTTCTTAGTTTAATCCTTCTATCATAAAAATAGAAATAGGTAAAATAATCGTTAAATGTTTTTCATATAATTTGCTTAGTCCGTTGTAACCCGTCTGTTGGTCTAAATTATTTAGTTCAATAAAGATAGCTGAGTTGCCATCTATTTGGGAAAGAGCTGCTGACTCGGCTTATCACTTGTAATTTATTGTTTGTTGGGATGTCTTTGTCAATCTTTCCCTTTGATGTTGGGGATAGGGTTTGGGATCTGATTCAGTCAGTTCCTGAAGTACAGTTACTCTTTAAATTTACATTGCATACAGCCTTTCATTATCATCATCCCATCGCCCTGATATGACTGAAATACTGTTGAAAAGGATGTTAAATTGCAAGTTATCCACCCATCGATTCAACTAGCGGTGGTCAGTTTTGCAGTACATCATGCCATGATTGTCCATCTTGTTTTCATCGCAGTGACTTATTTGGTTTTGTTTTTGGTCGTAGTTTTGTTTTGTTTTTCTTCAGTAATGTTATTCTGGTTACATCAGGAAAAGTGAAAGCGCGTCGAAAAGTTGTATGTACATGTATTTTGAACAATGTCGGAACCTAGCTGAGTATCTTGAATAGAGTTTCTTTATTGATTTATGAAGTGATCGATGTATTCCCTTCAGAAACATTTACTTTGAGCTTTATAATTAAAAATCCGTTATATACAATGCAGTAGGTCAGGTAAAAGAATAAGTACATATTACATTTGACGAACATCATATGCCAAGCTCACGATACGCATCACATAATGTTACTACTATATGCTCGGCTTAGTCTTGAGTGTCGTAAATGTCGAACGTCATAAACGTCGCATAAAAAACGCAAAATCTGTGTTATTTATTTATCTGTAATGTTTTTATTGCCTGCATCCAGATTACAAACGTTTCTCTGTGTGTCTGTTCACATCAGCCTTGCGGGAGCCGTACACCTGACTACGATCATATTTCAGGGAAACCTGCAGGTTTTCATGCGCCGGTCTGAAGGCGCAACACCCTAAACAGAATTTTAGACATGCACGTTTTTCTTGCGATTTACACAGGTCACAAGGCAGCTGCAATGCAGACTCGAGACGTCCGCATGATTGACGAACGATTTCGCACGTTGTCAAGCAGGGGCTGCTGTCAGGCAATTCTTGCATTTGTCAGTTGAAAACCGAAAGTCAGTCGAGCGATCACCTTGCAGTTGCCTGCGCGAAACATACGACAAACGGAGAAATCCGCACAGCGGCCGTTGCGGCGGCTGTGAGTCTTTATACTCCTTTTAGGCAGATCCGCTCAGACCACCAAGCACACACAGTCGGACAATATCATGCGAGCAAAGCACAAATCCAAGGGGAAGGGGAAGAACTCTGCAATAGCTGCCTTCGAGGATCCCACGGAGCGCCAGGATCCCCAGAAATGAGCCCGAGAGGAGCCCCTGAATCAAAATCCAGTGATATTAGAGTCGAAAGAGGAAGGCACCTGTGCCTGTCACAGTGAGAGGTTTGCGATGTCTGCTCAACAAGAAAACGTCCTCGCCCAGTGGTTCAGCGAGCACCTCAGTTCTTCATGAATAGTCATCGGCATCACGAGAAGATGCTTTGACTGGCTATAATGAAACACTGATGACTGTTGGTCCCAGCCCTTGCATAAATACCCTCACCCGGGGCGAATGTGTACGATGAACGCAGTGACATCGTGTGGCAACCTTGCAAAATCTTACGTGTCGAACGGTGGCCGCAAGCACTTTGTGCGAATACTTACAACAGCCTTGAGGCAGTCTTGCACATTTGCACGGCTGCTGCACGACAATCTTGCGCCAGCCGTAAAAACCTATGCATGTTGCAAGCTGCAGACACCGTGCGACCCGTGCAAGCATCGTACGGCTGTCTTACGATGTCTACGGACTGTGTGGACCTGTCTGGATATATTGCGATTTTGTCTGCAATCTCTCTACGGCTAGCCGGCCCTGCGAAATCGCACGACCAAAAAATCACAGGGCTGATGTGAAACGGCCTAAGTGAAGATGCTGTTTGATGGTTAATCTTAACTTGAACAGTCTAGGAGATGAATAAGGAAAACCAGGCTAGTACCGCTTTCTGGTTTCCTTTGTTCTTAAGGTGATCTGATGCAATGCCAGAAAAAGCAACTGTACCATCTACTGTTTGTCTCTCTTCTCAATGGAGGTCATTCTTAAAGGATCAAATTTGCTCTCCTAGAAGCAAATCATTTTCTTTAAAATTACACCCAATTTTGGGAGTAATTCTTTGTTCATGGAAGTAAACAGGAAGTCACAATTATTAATTCTCTTTATACAAGATGGAGCTGAAACATGGCGGTGTAGTCATATTCTTTACGGGAAAAGCTGAACATTCGTGGTAAAAAGGCAGTATTAAACACTCCAGTCAAATTTGTTTCGAAGTTGGACTCTTAGTTTCTTAGAAGATTATTTTTAGGCAAGAATGCAAGGCTTGCGCCCGGTCGGCCTGGTGTTTGAAATCGCATGGCTTTAGCACTTCTATTACAGAAGTTATCCAGAGCAGATTTCTTTCAATTGTTTTTGCATTCGGGTAAGTGGATATCATCACAAATACTTATCGCAATCCAGGCGTCGCCTCATTCCCTGCCTCCCCGCCCCCACCCCTTTGAGGCCATGTGCCTACTACGTCACTGTGATTTCCTGACAGAGGGTCCTTTCAGGAACACTCCTGTCTAATTACTTTGAAATCGGGTCAGATGTTTCTTGGAAACGATATTTATTTAAAGTGTTTACTAGAGAGATATAAGGAAAATGGTGGCGAAGTTTTAACAGTCATACACCTCGAACAATCGTGATAGCTGTCCATCAAGTCAAATTACTATGAAATAGGACCACTGCTTTCTGGGGAGAAAATTTTCAGTTTACATTTTTGGCATATAAGTAGAACTAGCCCGGTCCCCGGGGCTATGTTTTTGACTCGGCTGGAACAGTTTCAGAAGAAACATGGAATCCTTTTAACTCGCGCGAGCACTTTCTGAGAGAAAGTTTTTTGATAGTTTGCCTTTGGATGTCATAGCAATAGGAGTTCTATCTTGATACATGTCATATGAATAACTTTGGTACGGGACCGCACAAGAATAATTACAAACTTTGTTTCAGATGTTTCAGAGGAGCTGTCGTTTACAAGAAAAGTTGACCGACGGACGGTTCGACGAACGCAAGCTCGCACTCGTTTTCTCTGATGATTATTTTAAGGAACTGAGTAACGACATGATATCACTAATGAGAGGAGTTAATGTATTACTCCAAGTGCCCAAAGTGATGTCAGTGAGATTAAACCCTTTTTGACGGTTTTCAGGTAAATCTTTATACCATGGAAATCTGTTAAATAGGAAATATGCATTTGAAAAAGATTTGGAGTTTATTATAAATATGTATATTATTACTATCATTACTATTGTTATTAGATTCACCGATCAATCAACTACATTGACAAAATACTGACAATTATAGTAACTACGAACATAACCAGTCTGCGAGGTTGTAAGGGTTTTCACTAACCTGCAAAACATATTGTCGTTTAATTGTCTGTCACTTAATCATAGAAAATGACCACATCCTCGGTGTACAATTACCGATACATCATCGCTGACAATTTCTGCGCACCGTAATTGATACGACTCGGTTTTCAAGTTCGAATGGGTCGATAAAACGATAGACCGCTGTGAAATCTGGTTTAAACACACATTGCTGCATCTGATATAAGTATCAAGTAGAAGAAAAATGTTCTTGTTTGTTAACTTGGAAAAGAAAAAAAAAAGCAACATATAAAACGGATGACCGGGTAAAACAAGTTCAACTTACTAACGTTGATAAGACTTGAGCGCTCAAGATTCAGAGACATTGAAATGTTACATAGAGATAGTGGATTGAAATGTGTGATTGTACTGACACTATTTCCTTTAATCTTTAAACATCCATTTACCCACTGCTGCAATCTGTAAGAAAATTTTAAAGTGATCTGTAGCCCTACAGAACTGTAAAATTAAAGATTCAGAGACATTGAAATGTTAAATAGAGATAGTGGATTGAGATGTGTGATTGTACTGACACTATTTCCTTTAATCTTTAAACATCCATTTACCCACTGCTGCAATCTGTAAGAAAATTTTAAAGTGATCTGTAGCCCTACAGAACTGTAAAATTTAAGTCCGAGTTCACGTTGACTATCAAATAAGTCAACGACACATATACGTTATTGGCTAACTAGTATGTATTTTACTAACTTTGTTTGTCGAGTAATTTTGATTCTACACGCGAAGTTATGGGGCGTGGTCAATGTTGCAACATTACATTATTGTACATGATCATGATTAAACCGAGTCTCTCATATTTGTTTCTCTGAGGTGTTCCTTGCTTCCAAAAGATCTTTTTTCTTCTCAGAATTTTATTTTATCTTCACTGCAGCTGCTGGTAAGCGCCATGTGGCAGCCCTTGATGATTCATTGATGGGTTGTGAAACCTTCACGTGAACCAAACAGTTAACTAAATGTTTCGAACCATTGCAATAGCAAAGGGGGAGGGTAAAGATCCAGCAGGTCCGGCTTTAAGCCCTAAGTAATTTATTATTGATCGTTCCAAGGCGGCACTTTTGTTGTGGTCCTTTACTGCTGCATGTTCTTGTTGTTCTTGTCAGTGCTTTCGTTCACCTTTTGAGTGAGTGGTGTTTAAGTTAGGGTAGCTAAATGACCGGCTGTCTGGGAAAGAGCTGTTCTCTCGGTTGATCGGTTTACCGTGCCTGCCTGTTTTAAACTGATGTTTTTCCTTCTTTCTTTTTTTTTTTTTTTTTTTTTTGAGGGCCAGATATGGGATCTGATTTTGCTACTTTTGAGCAGTGCTTCTTTTTTTCCTTTTCATTTACACCATATGTGCTTTTTTTTTTTCTTTTTCTTTCTTTTTTTTGTTTCTTTGTGCTGCTTGATGTGTTCCTTGCTTCCCAATCAATTTTTCTTTCCAGAATTTATTTTAGTAGGTGATATGGGTAAAACAAGAAGTAGATGAAATGCATACCGCCATTGCAAAACTTCAACCAAACCTTTCGCTTTTCAGGAAAGCAAATTGTGATAATACTGGTTAATAAATTCAAACGTATAAATGCATGAAAGGCACGTAAAATTCCAAATGGGAGAAAAATGGTTTATCTAGCATGTGGATTGCAATTCATTCAAGTCGCCTCCATATCACAATTAGTAGTTTCGAATCAGATTTAGCAAAACATACAGAATCAGATTGTTCTCTTTACAATATCCCGTTCTCCGTAGATATTTTAGTTCGTGCAATGGTCTTTCGTGAAATTAAGATAATTAGCAGGGCAGATATGTAACAAATTTGGGACGAATTGTGCACTTTTTGATAAAAGCATGAAATTTGGTACATAGTTAGATTGGACCAATATATGAATTTTCAGGGTGGATGCCAAGCTGAATTTTGTCTAGTTCGGCGGCCATCTTGATTTTTCAAAATGGCGTCTGCCTTATAGGTAAGGTTTATACTGATCAGAGCCCAATACATTTTACATAGACTTTGAGCTTACAAAAGTTCCCCTGTCATATGGAGGAACTCTAGAGAGAAGTGTTTGCAGAAGTTCTTATTAGATTTGTGTGATTTATACCTGTAAACCCTCTGGCAATGGGTTAAGCCTATACGTGTAAATTACATGTTAACTATGAATATTTCGATAGAACCGTATAATTTGAATGCAGAAATTTCGTTCTGTTTCTGTCAGCCTTTGCCCCTTTTTTCCGTTCTTCAAATATTGGAATAGTTACAGTATGTTCGATTTCTTTATCATGTTCCACTGCTTGAGGTAACGTAAATAACATTGAGTCATAATAGTGCATTATGATACCACTTTTGAACCTTCCTCACTGTGTCCCAATATATTATAAATGGGACGTTCTTGCAGTTCTTAAGAAACTTTGTTTCTTGAGACCTCTGACACTTTAACAGTTAGGTTAAGGGTGTCATGACGTGTGTTTTATACGTTACGAGAAATAGGATACTGCAAGCTAATATTATTTGTAGACATGAAAAGTTCTAAAGACAATCACTCTTTTCTGGCATTTATTTTGTTACCTAAATCAACAAGTTTAATAACGTACTTGCCTGGTTACTCAATTGTTTTGCCATCATTTTAATGGCACAAGCATACATGATATTTAGTCTAAAAATATTTAGAAAAAAGATAAGATAAAAACAGAGAAAATAGAGAAACTAAAGCCCTGCCGTTGTAGGCCAGCACTTTTTATGTAGAAGTCAAGTCAAGAGATAAACTGTCAAAAGTCATTCTCATAAAAATAGCGCCTCAAAAGCGTTGATTTAGTAGTATAAGAGAGTCTAGTATGACTTGTAATCTACAAAGCATACAAGTACATTGTCTTACAGTTTTTTTTATTGAAAAGGTATAGCATATTAAGTGCATACAAAAGAAAGACTATTGAAAAAAGAGAAATATAAACAGACATTTGAAAATTTTGGGAACAGAATGTTACATGTAGACTTGAGTTGCAGAGCACAGTTACTTTAGTTACGGCTCTACGGTTAGTATACGTTACACAAGAAATGCGATTTCTCAACTAAAATCATCATATACTAGCCAAAAGTTCTAACCGGCCACTTACATTTTATCAATTTTCTTCAGAACCCCAAACAATCTTACAGTTCTATTTACATCCGCAAATAGGCAGATATGTCAGTCAACTCAGCCATCAAAAGGTTTGACAAAATTCTTAACATTACATCCATGATGTGCCACTGAACAGGAGTATCCCCATTTTTAAAATTCACAAAATTAAGCATTTCGTTACAATTTGTGAAAAATCACTTTTTGAAATATCCAATTTACGTGTGTTAAACCACTTCATTACTAAAGCAAATGACTGAATAAATTTATGCAGAAATAAACACTCTTCCTGCATGACAGTGGCCGCTTTGGGTCAAAATGTTTAAAATTACCCCACCACTCAATGCAAACTCTTGTTATTTTTGAAAATGGGGGTACCCGTATTCATCTGTGACTCCTGGATACAGTGCACTGAATAATGCTTAACCCTTTAGTGGTATGGTTTACCGACATATTCGCCTGTCTGTGGCTGTAAACTGAATTGTGAAATCGCGAACAGCACTGAGGAAAAACGATAAAAACTAAGTGGTCGGTTAGAACTTTTGACTAGTATATAAAGTCGAAAATCACTGCATAATGTCAAAATACTATATATAAGTTTTACAGCACAGCTTTACGTTGTCTACTTTGTAATGCTCCTACATCTGTTGCCTTAAGAAGGACATTGGAAATAAAATAAAAAATATGAACTGAAAGCTAATGATACAAGGAGTTGAGTAATAGGCTCGATAAATTCTTTCTTTTACGACAATCTTCATTCTATGCCGCAGTTTTGTTTTACTGTCTTTCTGACCTTGTCAATGCTTATATATTCAACATTCTCTTAAGGGGTGCCTAAATATGTGACCTTTAGTTCAATATTCTCTTCAGGGGTGCCTAAATATGGGACCTTAAATTGTTGTTATTGACAAATATTTTATTTTTACAAGTAATAATAATCCACAGTGTTCCAACGGCACAAAATGCAATCGCAAATGAGAAAAAAAGAATGCATGTATTAATCAACATCAACGTTACTACTTAGGGGTTTAGGGGCAAATCTCGGTTCTTCATCTCCTAAATGTACTTTGCAGTATGACTAGAAACTAAACGAGAACAAACATAACAAGTAATGTATACAACCATTTTATTGGGCAATTTACCAATTAGTCACACCTTATATGTAGTAAAACATTATGTATAGGGGAGAAACAAACAAAATATACCTATACATATCAAGGACTAACCAAATTAAATGTTATTCTAATTAATATTTCTCTTTGCCTTAAAGAGCTTAGTTTGTTGTAATGATTTCGGGAAAGGGGTAAGGGAGGTGGGGTGAATTATTGATGAAGCCCTGCTGCTAATGAACAGTATCCTCATTACAACTTGACAATATCCAAGAATATACTAATACAATAAATAACATACTAAAAGTTGTTTGAAGTAATTATGTTGTTGTAATATATTTTAGGTGTTAATAATAATAAACCGTAATATGCCAAGATGGTGCAAAATTACCTGACCAGGTAAAATTAGGTCTTTTTGTAGTGACAGTTTCACTTCGTGAACAGACAGATGATGGGAAGCTCTAGTTTCTATGTCTCAGCTTAAAGATGTGCACTTTTAACGTTTTCCTTACAGTAATATGTGGCAATGTAATTGACAAGAGCTATACAAACATATAACGTTTATTACCACTCAGCAGGTACACATTCAACGTGATATTAAACCTAAACCCAGATCAAAACATTTACTTGTGTCATTAAAATGTCATTCTAGTAAAGTTGCTTTAAAACCATGTCTTAAAAGAGTCAGAGCGAGCGTATGTCATTTGTTAAGATCTTCGTTTTTCCTGTTGTACTTTAGGAAATATTAAAACTCTACGTATACTACATGTGTCTGAATATAGTTGACAGGTTGACACTTCAAGCATTGAAAGCCTAGCTTCAGTCTGAAACTGATTCTGTACAACAGTTTCCAATTCTAATCATCTGACACAACTAACAATAATATACAAACTACGACGTTATTACTATACCTACCTTCAGATACATGTTTAAGTCATATAATTATATTGTTAAAAACATACAACAATGGTTTTCCAATATAGTGGCATATGCTTCTGGCTCCTTAAGACGAAATACAGATCAAACTGAGGATAAACTATTTACCATTTACACGTGTATCTATTTCTCGAAGGCATTCTTCAAAATTGTATGGACTCTTACAAAAAAGTTTCGGTCTAGATTCAAGTAATTTTTCAGTGCTGCATTGACTAATATAAAAGGAGCCAATCAGTTCTCTCTAGCCTGTGCATAATTTGAAAATGAATAATAGTGTTTGTTCAGTCTCATTTCAACCAATTTCGGACAATTTCGGTTTATTTAGATTATTGTTGTTTGTTAGTACCTTTGTTACTGTTATGTACGTTACACATATCAAATATGATTATTTTTTATCTTTTAAAACCCAATATAGCATTGTGTACTAAAATAAACTCAAATACGTTTATGGATTAAATTATGTTTCCTGCTTCTTTTATAAATTATAAGTTAGGCAAAATGATTTATTATGTAGACTAAAGCAACAAGAAAATTTAACAAGTAAAAGAATTGCTATCGTCTCCTAGTTAACAGTGTTATTCACTAGAAAAAAAGTTCGATCTGCAAAACAATGATATTTTGAAAGGTTTTGTTCACCAGGTCGTGAGGATTTGTGATTCACTGCATTCCATTTCCATACTTAAAAACATGTAATTATCGATTAGTGTCATGTCTGCGCCCAGTAGCATAGATCAGAAATGCTGAATAACAGAAAAGTTCGAGAAAATCATGGTGAAAGTTTAGCTAAACATTATCAGAAACACAGAACTGGCCTTTCTAATGATTTCCGATTCTGTTTGTCAAAACATGCAATTTCAACGGCGGCCATTTTGAAATTAAAGATGGCCGCCATACATGAAATTTTCCGGCTTGGCATCCACCCTGAAAATGCTTAGAATAGCTTTGTCTAGCATTGTGCCGAATTTCATGCTTTTATCAAAAAGTGCACAATTATTTCACATATCTGCCCAGCTAAATCAATATAACGTAAGAAAAGTAAAAAGTATGCAAAGACCAGGAACTGAAACAATCAAAATCCAAATTCTTTTTTTTGGTCTTTCTTACTACCTACAGCAATTTTAGTGGCTGAATGACAGTTATAATGAGTGTATGAAAGAGTTGAAACAACTACATAATTGAATAAAATTATATACAGGTAAAGACTAATAGAGATATGATTACAGCCTATCAACTGATTTAGAACAAAAATATTCTGAACAATTATCATTGGGGTTACCATATCTAACTCTTAGACTTTTCCAAACATCCGATGCCCTCAGCTTAACTTTGTATTTTAATGTTGTTAATGCTTTGGTAAGAATAATCAGGTAAAATAGCGACATTAAGGAAAATAAGTCCTGTTTTAGGTTTCATTTGCCTAATTCGAATCACGCACTCCCAGTTCTGTAGGCATACAGTCCGATATAAACAACAACAACAAAAAATGCCCTTCTCCTTGATTCCCTGGTTTTCTTAACTTTTTCACATATTATCTTGCTAGAGTTGGTCAGGATGTGAGATGAAGCTGTTATATAGATAGATGTGTTCATTGATTTGATGTTATGTGCAATGTGTATCTTTTTTAATTTTATTTTCTCGATGTTAAAAGATTGACATCTCTCACTTAAGAATCCACGTACTATGTATGGCATCTAACCTTGTTTACTTTTACTGCTAATACTTTCTCTGATGATAATTACAGGTTACACCGTACACCGTATTTCGCCAAGGTCACATGAACTTTTCCACAAAGAGTACAGAGCAGGAATTTAGATCATGTCGTTACAGCTAAAGCTTCAACTTCAAATTATGTTACAAATCGCAAAGCTACAGATTTCCGTCATCTTTTTCTATACTGAAGAATTTAGTCCTGAATTTTTCTGACAGCCGATAAATCATGCTTATATTGCTGGTCCCCTGCGTTCAAGTTCTGTATTGATTTGATTTTGCTCTGAATAATTGACAGGGTATAACCTACTTTCACCAAACTCCATCAGAAGTATTTTACCTAGCTGGCGAAGCTAATGGCAAACTTCTGAAGGGGAAATCAAACGTTTTATCTTCAGATTTACATGCAAATAAGTCTGGCAATCGGGCGTTCGTTTCGGCTTCTTTCCGTATTGGATGTTTAGATGAATTATGGCTTTCAGGCTCGTTGCTTCTTGAATTCCAGCGTGGGGCTCTCGTCATTAATTTTAATCCACCAAGTCGACTACTCTGTCAATATTACACTTCATATGAGCGACATAAGACATTGGTAGTATAACATATTCCTGACAATTGTCTGATTCAAAGTTTGCAGTTTAACGTATTTTCTTGACCATAACTTGGTTCTATCAGACTTAATAACTGTAATAAGTGTACATTATCGGGACATTTCTGTTCCACTAATGGACTGCTATTTTGAATTCTGTATAGTCCTTTTTCCAATTGGGAGAATTTTTATCCAGTTTTTACTGGGTAGCTTATGGTACAAACCTTGATTGCAAAGATTGGTGCAGGTGGTGTAATCTGGGTGTGTAGTATTAGTGTTGGTAGTTCTGTCCTGATACTTGCAATTTTTGCAGTAGGAAACTTAGTATTGGTTGGATGTGCGTGTTCTTGAAATATGACATTCTGCATGTTTTTTTTTTTGTTTTTTTTTATCTCTGTCACTGCATTTAAGAGAGGGCCACATGGAAGATTAGTGTTTAACTAAATGTGTATTACCCTCTGTTAATTAAGTCTATTATTATTATTTTATTATTATTCTTGTTATTATCGTAGTTACTGTAAGGGCAGTAAAGATTATGACAGAGGTGTATTAACAAACACGGTATACCGTAATCAAACTGATGCCAAACAAGCAGCCTAATTAGGATTCACAGTGTTTGTCATTCCAACAGTTATACTGTCTACATTTCTAAAGATAGAATATCCACTTTGCAATTGTGAAATGATTTCACTGACTTGTGGAGGTTTCCAAAACCTTTTGCTAATTACGGTGATTGCGATGACATCTATAACAGTATCTACTTTCTCCTACAGTGGCAAAACTGAAAACAGCTGAAGGCAGGAGTTATTTCCTTGCTTCGGGGTTTCTTATCAGTAAAAAAAATGTTCTACTTTCCAGAAACAGAAAATGGAGATAAGTGCTGAGAAGACCAAACTAAGGATAAAATATCGCCAATGGCATCTGAAGTAAGATGGAAGAAAAGGGACAGAAGTAGAGGCGACAAATTCCAAGTATCTCTGAGCAGTTGGCTCAGAGAATGGCTTGATACCTAAGGTTCTCTCAAGAATAGCACACATTACCGCAGCGTCCAAAGATGAAGACCGTTTGGGGAGATAACAACATATCTCTCGGAACAAGTGTAAAACTGATGCACTCTATTGTCATATCCATTTTTTCATAGTGCCGCGAAATGTGGTCCTTGATATCGGAGTTTTAAAGAAGAACATAGTCCTTTTCGACGTGAACATCTTGTACATAGACCACGTAAATATTGAAGATACTAGAACAAATATCTAAGCAGCCAGTGGAGAACATGGCGAACTCCCGACTAGGGTCAAGAAGTAAAAACTAATTTGGCCTGCAAAATTCCTTAGCAAAGACCTTTCTACAGGGCACAGTCAAAGGAAAATGGAAATGAGATAGACGAAAGAAGAGATGGGAAGACTGACTGAGTATAAAAGAGTGGACAGGGACGAACTTTATCAGCATGAATGGAGCAGCTGAGAGCAAAACCGTACAACGTTGCAAGGTTATGGGATAGACTAGACTAGACAAGAGTTTTGTGACTATTGAACTAACTGTGATATGAAATCTAGAATTGTGACATGACTTTAAATAGTTTAAATCATAAAAATCTGTAAATACGCATTTTCCTGTTTTACAGATATTTATACACATGTATATTACTTTCAAAAAAAATCATTTTACAAAGTTCAGTTTTTATAAAATCTATTCATATATCTTTTAAACGTTTAAATTTCAATCATTTTTATGTAATTGTTGTATGTTGTTTTTACTGGATAAAAATCAATCAATCCGCCAGATGATTACAGATGCTTTTCTCTACACTAAGCAAAGCATATCGTAAGTTTACAGATGAAAATATCTAACGAAGATACCCATTAAAAGGCGCATTCACAAACAGAACCCACCCGAGGCAAAAAAAATATATATATATATATCCAGTTACAGCACAACCTAAGCAAAACACCAGACTGATGAGAGAAACACGAAGGACAGAACGAAACAGCACAGTGTTGATACCAGGCACACTCAGGGTAAGACAAAGGAACCACAACAGTAGAACCACCTTAGCACGGCGAGTAGTAAAACTGCTAGGCTTAGGTGGTGGCTGAGCAGGTATTTCACTTTTTTGAATGCAACCTCACATTTCTGATGCCGCTTTAAAACCCAGCATGTGTTCGGTCTGCGTAGGACCCTTTCAGCTGATCGGTGAGACATTCCAACGCACACATAAAATTATCAAAAAGGAACAATAAAATGAGCTAGTTTTAAGAATTGATTGGCACAGTTCTGTTTTCAGTTTGAACTATTGGATACCACTTGAAATGTCAGCGTAGTTATGTACGTACTAGATTTAGTTGGATCCGTTGTGCGCTATGCTTAAATGTATGCGAAAATGGTGGGTTCAGAATCAGACCAGCGTAATAAATGAATGTCATGAAGCCGAGGGCTGATACAACAAACCTAGGGCTTATAACTGGGCCAATACAAAAACACTTGACTCGAACTGACTTTAACAGAGAATCTCAGTAGCGATTTCATTTATTCATTTTATGTTCTTTTAAATAAATTTACCAATCACTTGAAATGACTAGGTATATATTATGAGAAATATTTAGCACATTTCTGATTTTAAAGGGAAATCACCTCAATGTTCGTGCGCATACATTTTGACGCAGCGTCATTGTTTCCTGCTATGGTTATCATGACGTCGTTTGCCGTAACTCTAAAACGTTTACGTCACTTTCGAAGACATGACACCTGAAAGGACGCTTTGTTAAAACAAACGTATGAGTTTTTTTTTTGCGACAGAAAAATGGTAAATATATAAACATGGACCAAAAAAAAAATGATGAAAATGGGACTGAAGAATTTTATACGGAAAAAAGAACGCCAATTGTATTGGGGTAGTATGTAATTTTCTAGAAATTACCTGTCAGGTAAAGGGAGGTTGTGAAAACTGCAAATGCGTTTTCACTCTCGTAATTCATGCAAGCACAAATACAAATAAGGACTTAGTACTCTTAACTTGAGTTATGAAATACCTATGCAAACAGTGCAGGCGGAGATCAGACTGGGCAAATGCGCAGGCTAATAGCTTTTACTGCTAGGTCATGTCATTAAGGTAAGTTCCTACAATGCGCAGGCTGATCTGAGCAGTTACTATTAGATTTTTTTCTGCAGACGGTGAGAGCCTTTCCGAGGGAAGTAACTCAGTCTTCAAGCCTGCTAGACCTTCCTCATGCATCTGAAAATTACGACGTTCTAAACGCAAAAATGTAATAAAATTATTTGACCATAACCCCAAATTCATATGCACCGTGAAGATGAACCCTGCAAAGTTTCAGAATGATTCTGAGAAGCGTAGCTAGGCGGCGAAATCTTATTTTTCACTAATTGCCCTACAGGATTCATAGATTGTCGATGTGAACGGGGAAAAAATATCAGGCTGCGCATCCACGAAAATTGGTCTTAGCACTGATGATAAATTGAAATCATGCACCACGGACCAAGCTTTGCCTATGTTTCTGTGAAAATACATGTCGGGCAGTGGCCGAGTCCAATATAAAATGTTCGCATTTGAGCTTGTTCGTCAGATATAAATGGATATAATCTAGAACCTGAAAAAAAGTTCGAATACTCTGTGAGTAACAACAATGAACATGCTGCCTAGCTTTAGCCCTTGGAATTTCTCTCATTAATGTATTGTCTGCATACGAGAAAGCTTTGAAGGCGACAGTTTAATTTAAACTAAATGTTTCAAAACATAAGGACATTGCTGAAAATGAATAGGGAAATACATTGCATTGCTATAAACAAGCATCGACAGGTTAGAGCGTTATCAGTATTGCCGTTTATGGCGCCAAATAGAAAACGACGAAACGCATAAAACATTGACGTCAACGCGCTTATATGAAAACCGCGCGAAATAAAAGTGGTTTTCCTTCCATAACCCGAATATTTGGCCGATGACCTACATTTTTCATTTGCTTATTTGCATGGGGTAGATCATCCCTTTACTATATCAAAAGTATATAAAAATTTCAATTGTGGAACTTTTTACATTGAAGAAATTCCACGTTTTTACCAGTAATGGAAATTGACGGGAAATTAAAAACTGAAAATAACCTATATAATGAGACATACGACGATGACACTTTTGATGTTCAAACAAAGAGACAAGAAAGAGGAGTTAATATATCTTTATTTCGAAACGATCGTTCATCTATTTTCTCGGATAAAGTCTTCGTAATAGACATAGCAATGCTTCACACAGGCATATAGATGGCGCTGCATTATCTCAAAAAGTAGTACGGTGACCCCATTATTTTATTTCATTTTTTCACTCAGCATATAATATTCTACCACTTTTTGAAGTTTCACCAAAAACTCAATTGCAGTTTTTATAGGGTGATTTCCCTTTAAATTGAATAAAACTTTATGAAATGGCTGGAAAAAGGGAAGAGAAACTAAAGTACTTATTTTAATACTCCCAAATTTTCAGAGCTTTGTTACACTCATGTACTGTTTTTTTGTTGTTGTTTTTTTTGTTTTGTTTTGTTTTTGTAGGTTTTTCCATTAAAATCTGGACAAAAATGGGCTTATCAACTCGATCAATTAGGCCAGACGAATATGGAGTCCCATTCTGATTTGTCTTCTGTGATATGTTAGTTCCGTATGCAGGACACTAGCATCTATATTGCAAAGTAAGCCACTACTTAGTACCATACCCACTCAAAATTTGGGTCTGGAGAGCCGAACAAAAAATGTCAAAGGATAAAATTGGTTTAAATTCCATGTGATTCCTCGTGTTCTAACTAAGAAAACGGGTATCCTCAACATATCGTCTGTCATGCGTAAGAGCTTAAATATACGCCTTTTAAGTCTGGGAAGACTGTCAAGATGACCAAAAATTACAAATATTTTTTTCCGAAACTTCTTGTGTTCAAACAATGTTTTTGTATTAGTTTAATGATCAGTATATTTAATACCAATAGTCTGTTTAAAGAATCTTCTGCAGCTGCCAACTATTATCCAAGCCAAAAGTGAAGTGAGAGACCATGGCTGCCACAGGGTGAAAATGGCAGAAGTTGTCACTGACCAATAAGCCTCTCGTATTGAGACTCTGGGACTCTGTATTAATATCAGGTCACTCGACAGCTTAATACTCTGCATGACCAATTCAATAATATCCATGACTCATAAAATAAACGGGAAACTATTGTATTCGCCCTCATGAGTTTGTTATTTGCTCAAATTTTGTCAAACATTTTAGAACATTTGAGTGTGGCTTCAATTATGTTTAATTATTTTAGTTTGTCGCAGGTTCTCATTCCATTAGCGATCCCCTTCCTGGTGTCTGTGGCTGTGGTCCCTCTCGGGCCACAGCGGTGAAGGTCGCTCGAACTGAGATACCGGCACTTGTGAGTATTAACTACGCAGGCCCTACATTCTCTGTCCTTATAATATTCAGAACATATTTAGTTCAATAGCTGAGATTAGATAGATTGACCAATAAAGTAAACCTAAAACTGCTATTTTGACCCTTATGAATATGTTATTTGGTGTAATTGTCAACTATTTTGGAACATTTGAATTTAAGCAGAGTTTGGCAGGATTTTGGTTTTATTTTGGATTGTTTCTTGTTTGTTGCAGGTTCTCGCTGCATCAGATTCCTCCCTCCCGATGTTCGTGGCTGTCGTCTATCGTCGTATGCGGGTTGAGGGTCGTTCAGTGGGAATGGAAGCAACATGTACTTGCACTTATGAACTCTTACCGGGTGTCTGCAGCGCCTCTTTTTGTCGTCGTTTTGTGTCCTTGGAGCGAGATTTCCGATGTCTGACCAGGCGTGCCCATTTTTCACACTTTGGGGATACAGATTTTGATAAAGTTACTCCATTTATTATCAAATCCTGTAAAATACATGAGATTTTGGCATTGTGTAAAGGTCACAATTGCATAGAGTTTGTATGTGATCATATATACTGCTTATATGTAGTCATGTTTGAAGTTGCTTCGTGCAGAGTAGATGGGTTATAGATGGATGGATGGATGACTTGCGATTTTACGTCCTTTTCAACAGTATTTCAGTCATATCAGGACGATGGAACGATGATAATGAAAGGCTGTGTGCAATGGAACCCCGTTTACGCTAGGAAAGATTCTCGCCTCGAGCGGGATTCGAACCCGGGTCCGCTAGGTCAGTAGGCCAGCGCTTAACCAACTGAGCTACCGGGGCTCCAGTAGATGGGTTAGCAATGATCACGAAGCACCACATTCTATATACACATCCTACCCTAAACATCAAATAGGAAAAGGAAACACAAAGCTAAACAAGAGATGTGAAAAGCGATGTGCTTAGCTTTCCCAGTAGATGGCGGCGGGGCTATCCAAAATAATGTACCAAACGCCAATGAGAAACAATGGCAATAATAAGGAAACAGCCATTATTTATCAGCTGGGGGTCGGGGGTATTTTAAGGAGATCCCCATATTTTTTCATGACCCACCCACTGACTTAGATTTTTTGTGTCTGAAACCCCACTCCTCTTCCTCCCCCGACCCCTACCATCATGGAAAATAAAATCTTGACCCCCAGCCCCAACCCACCGGTTCAACAGAACAAAACAACAAAACAAATCAACAGAAACATAGAAAATATATATCGAACCCCTATACCACCTTAACCTCCCTCCCCCTTCCCCCTCCCCTACCTGTTTGTGTTGTGTATGTATATTTACAAGCCATACTGCATAAAGGACATGGAAATAATTATTTAGAAGCCAGACGATATTAGACAATCAAAAACTCAAGAAAGCATATCATTCCATGACCCCCCCCAGCATCAGTCCACAAAAATACTGACCCCTCCAGCAGACCAGGATTTCAAATTGCACCCCTTCCCTCTAATTTCACCCCACCCACCGCCCCCAGCTCATAAATAATGACCCTTTCATAATAAACCTGAACAGAAGCATCGCCTTGGATGGCAGTAACAAATTACTAAGAGCAGGGGGTAGGCTTTTACCGGTTTTACACGCACGTTAACTTCGCCCTAGATTCTGTTGTAATTCATAAACATGCAAGTTATTCAAAACACATGAAACATCTATTGTTACCCTTTCTCTAATTTCAATGACAAAACACAACAGAAAACAAAGTTTGCAGCTCAACAAGAAATCACAATACTACAAGACCACATTTAGGCGACACCTCAAACGATAATACCAATATCCCAAGGCACCACCTTAGAGGTCTGTAATAAATGACTAGGTGGGTGGGATGGAGCGGTAAATCGTTTTATACACATGCGTAACCCTCGCCCTATAAGAATAACACTATCTGCTATATAGTATTGAAATCTGTCAAGTAACTTTGAGTGCAGCTGTAAAACTAGTGATTACGTCAATTTCAGAATTTTAAATTTGGGCAAGTTTAATCTTTTTACTGCATGTAGTTTCGACGAGTTAATTTGACTCTCGAGTTGGTTACTAGACACTACAATGTCATCAGTGAGGCTAAAATGTAAAATGTGACAGTAATGATTGGTAAGAGTGTCAAAATACAAAGCATCAAAATCCCTTCCATTACCTGCCCCAACCCCTCTCTTCTCTACTTCATCATACTCTTCATCCTATTCCAAATGATAGTAAATGAAAAATAAAATTGGCGTGTTTGTATTTATGATTTCCTTTTTTAAGTTTTATTCGTGTCATATTGAAAGAGCCTTTCTTTACAACATACAAAAAGTAAATTCTGACAATGACCTTTATACATGACATCTATATCATGCTAGCGTCATCTGAAAAGGGCTTTGTACACGCACAAAGAAAACTACTGACTGTGCTATGCCGCCAAGTCCCGTAAAAATTATGGAATATTTGCGTTCAGTTGTTATCTGCATTCAGTATTTTCTGTGGAGATGATTATCAAATAAAAGAAAATAAAAGATAGACGTAACTTCATACGCATTCTCGTAAGTGTTTTCGAAGAAACAAATGTTTCTTATAGAAGAATTATTGAACAATATGGCTTTATCAATATAAAGCATGGAACTTAATCCATCACATAGACTGCAGTGTAAATATTATACTTGGAACATCATAGGATATTGACAGCATAGCATCATTTATGACATGTCCGGTTTGAAATGTTGATTTAGAAAATAGTGTCTTATCTAAGGATGACGTTTCTTTATCTCAATGTTTTTGCTGAGTCCGACAAAACTCGTAATTTGTTCGTGCTTTTCTGATGACATTACAGTTCATGCATTGTCGAACCCCTGTTCAATCACAGTCTAACTGGGTTACGCTGGGGGTTCGTGACGTTAGCTGCCTTCCTATTCCTACGTTTCTTCGAAAACTAGATAGAGAACCTCCAAGTTTTGTTATCATGAACTGAACTGACATAAAGTTCAGTCCTTCCACCCTTCCATAATATTAAAGCTAATCGACATTATATTGTTTCAATAAAACAGATCTCAAACACGCCGAGGGAAAGAGAGTGTTAAAATGCTTACATGTCATGCTATTTACTACCCAAGCCGAATTAATTAAATCAGAAGCCACACAAAATATTTTCTCTATAAACATTTCATTTATAACAAGAAATGCATAACAATATGCATTCACAAGCATGAATGAAGAAATGTCAATGTAAAACCTGGTTTCAATTTCAGCTTTCGATAACGGCAGCAAACACTGATTAATTGTTTAACAATTATTATAGTTATTATTTCAGAAATCACAAATCCGCCAATATAAAAATCCGCCAAATGGCCCATTTATAAAAAACACCAAATTTTGCTGCCGCCAAATATAAGTGTTATACAGCATCACTCATACATTTGGTGGTCATTTCGTTTGGTCTGACATCACGACGCAAATGATGTCATACCATATGACGTCGAATAGTGAAGAGAAGTCAAACGTATGACGACCAAATGTTACCGTCAAGTACATTCAATAAACCTTAATGCCGTGCCTGTGAATGATGTCGATTGACGACGAGTCTTTAAATTTTTTTCATTACAAATCAATCCAAGTCTATAAATCACATACACAAGAAACTAAACAAACTCATGTTAAAGGTACTAACGACGTAATACCGTAAATGCTTTTGACGTCGCTCGACGTCAAATAGACGTTCGTTACCGCAACACCCATGAATATGTATTACAAACCATTCCCTTAAATTACAAAATACAATACAACAGTAAAGCATTGCACGGCATGGTCAGTAATATGCTCACCATATCGATTCACCTTAAAAAAATACTGTATCGATACACCTTAAAAATGAGAAAAAAATTTCTCGCAACCTGAATATCTTTGGCAAGAAATCAGGAAGTCACAATTACAATTTTAAAGATTTCAAAACTATTTATCCAAACATATTCTAAATAAATAAATATTACACATACCTTTTTAAAATGATTTCAAAAGCTAGGCACCCGGTTATTTCCGTCTTTAACGCAAGGAGCCACTCCTAAAGACGCATTGAAATCGAGAGCTTCTTATAAAAATCTTAGGATTTATAGATTTTTACCATTAGCATGAAAAACTTACGCTTGACAATAAATTGTTCTCAAGTACAGTCACTGCCTATAATTAATATACCGATTCTTGGTATATTATCAATTCTTAAAACAGGTAAAAATGCCAAATCCGTCAAATAATGCCCTACGCCCACAAAATCTATTTTGAACAACTCAGGAACAAAAACTTAGTCTGAACGAATGTTAGAATGCGCAAAAACAAAGACATTTCTAAAAACAAATGATTTATCCATATGTAGCTAAAGCCAAAATTTCGCTTATGGGAACTCATTGTATTAAAAAGAAAGAAAAGACGTAAACAAGACCGATCTCATGAATCGTCTGTGCGGAAAACAAGCCGCATTTTCCGTAAGTGTTTTATTAAATACTAGTGTGTTGCTGACTGACGTTAAAACACGTCAGACAGATATAAGATTTAAAATAATTTAGACTTGAAACACCTGCGATGCGATTCACTTCGTAACAAACTTTTTTATACGCCCGTTCTGAAAAAACAACAACAGCGTATTATGGCATGGCGCTGTACGTCCGTCTGTCTGTCTGTCTGTCCGTCTGTCAACATTCTTGTGCGCACCATATCTCAGTAACCCTTTGAGATCTCTTCATGAAATTTAATAGGCATATATATTAGGATGGGGCAAAGTGTCGCGTACAGTAATGTTTGCTTCCCCTTTCTTAGTTTCTAAGTTATGTCCCTTTGATTATTTTACCCTACTAGTCTTTTGCGCGCCATAACTAGAGGGATATTTTGATGAAACTGCATAGCAATGTGTATCAGGATCCGACAATGCGTCGCGTATAACTGGTTGCTCTCCCTTGCTTCGTTTTGGAGTTGCATCCCTTTGATTAGATTTTTACGCTATTTTTGGTGTTTACTAATCTTGTGCATTCAATAACTTAATATCCATTTGAAATATCTTGATGAAACTATATAGCAATTTGCATGATCTCAAGTCAGTGTATCACATATAAGAATAGTTGTTCCCCCTTACTTAATTTTGGAGTAACCTCTCTTTGATTAGTTGTTTTATGCTAGCCCCATTCCCCAATTCACTCAATAACTCCTGAACCCTTTGAAATATTTTAACGAAAATGTGTATAATAATCGGGTAATGTATCATGAGCATGAACCGCAACTCTTGCTTACTTACTTCCTGAATGATCTGCCCTTGCACCAATTTCGATTTTACTCTGTAATTCATTAACTGTTGGAAATATTTTAACAAAATTTTATGGTGATGTGTATATTGTCAAGGGAATGTTTTATGACCAAGAATGGTACTTTAGTTTACTTAGTTATTATATGAATTATCTCCCTTGTTTGACGCTTCTGAGCTGCTTCACCCTAGAAGCTGATTTTTTGGTATACTAAAAGTATTTGATGTGTAAGATGTTTTAATAAAATTGCAGTCATTAATTAGAGTTCTTTCCCCTGTTTGTCTGCCTATCTGTTCTATAAACAATCTTGTCCATTCTGAAACCGTTTCATGACACTGAAACGGGCGTATTATGCGCCGCTTGCGAAGCTCTTGTTTTTTCTACGGAACAATTATAATTCTCTCGGCAATGGAGGCGACGTTTGTCTTTACAGCCACAGTGGAAACATTTGTGATAAATATCATAAATATTTTTGGAGTTTAGGTCAGGATCTGAAAATCAATTGTGTCGGTTCCTCTGGTCACTGCCTTCTTATTTTCTTTTCTTTAGTTTATGTTGCCTGCTGTCCCATTATCTCAATATTAAGGCATTTTCACGGCGCATAGGCGCCTATTATTGGGACGGCCCATGGAATACATTGGTTATATCCGCGTTCATTGTGAAGTCATGGCGGAAGTAAGGCGGAGTAGAGAAAAACGGCTTTATACTTGCAGCCGCAGCGTTTACTTCATCTGAGCGTAGTCGCCCATTGTTTTAAAATATATTACTTGGGCGAGGCGAGGTGGGTTTTTAAACCGCTTTACACGCGCGTTACAATAAAGATGGCACACAAACAACACAAGACAAGCGAAAACCCAAGCGGTTATCTCTTTCCCAGCAGATGGCCGCAGGGCTATCTTAGATAATGAACAAAATGTCAGAGACTAATAGAAAGCCGAAAAATAGTGACAATAACAGTAAATCATAACAAAAGCCTTGCATATCAACGGTCAGCAAGAAATTACAGGGGAGGTGGTGGTGGTGGTGGTCGAGTGTGTGTGTTCCGGGGGAGAGAGAGAGAGAGAGAGAGAGAGAGGAGCTTAAACACTTCGCCCGGATTCTGTTGTGGTTCAGAAACATATATTTTATTCGGTTGGGATGTAGGACTTCTAACCCATCAATGAATCAAACAACAAACATATATATAAATCTGAATTATATACGGCGATGGAGCAAGATGAGCACTCGACATCAAGATCAACACGGAAACGCTGGAGCCAAACTAGTCCAACCATGGTACCCAGAACTAAGACTGTTCATCAAGCCCCAACAAACTCTCCCCAACAAAGTAAGTAGAAAGCTTTTAGGTCGGAGCCATCATTAAGTCTGAGGCCTGAACAGCCGGATGAGAAAAATAATTCAGATCAAATTTCTTTTTACTTCATATACTAATTGAAATCTAAAAGAGCTCCTTCAAGGGAAGAAAACACATTCAAAATAAGGAATATAGGCCATATTTCGCAGTTTGTGCTACACAGGCCTCATCAAGTCACTATAAAATTCAGGTTCCAACAGGTCTTGTTGTGGTGAATACAAAAATCTACATATAATGCTGAAAATACTACATTTCTTCCCAAAACATAGCAAATGCCTTCTTTGCTTGTCAGAATTTAGAATCCGACAATGCCTGACTTGTTTATGTTAAAAAGGCTTATATGAAAAATATCAAAGGGTATTTTACTGCGTAAAATCTATAAAAAGTAACCATCATTATTGAAAATGCATTTGGGACTATAAAAAATAACCACCATTATTGAAAATGCGTTAAGGTCTAAAGATACTTTAATGCATTCAGAGTAACATCCTACCAGCAATGTTTCCAACTCTTTCACAAATTATCAGGTTGAGCAAATAAAAAAGTAGCTTGAGTCCAATTTTGTGCCAAAATTATGAAGATTGAAATTATGCAGTCTACTTTTTCAAGGTTGAATAATTTCACTTACACACCTGTCTTGGTTACAGTTTTTGTAAGGTATTTGTGATAAAAGTATACCAGCCTATAAAAGGACTGTATCCAGTAAATATGAATCTTATACATGGTCGAACATTTGAGAATAAGCTACTGTTTTCCTCTGTCCTACCTCACAATTTGAGAAAGAATTGCTAGGACATTGCTCTCAATGTATTGATATTTCAGGCCTAAATGCATTTCAATAACGATGTTGATTTTTACATTTTTGCGCAGCAAATTCCTTATAAAACCCTTTTAATCAGCATGCCACTCCAGTTTTATACTCCCAACTGTTCTTTTTTCTATTCTATTCTATCCCATAACCTTACAAGGTCGTTGGGGCATCACAGACGACTTCGAAATGATCCCTTTCCACCTTGTCCTGTCTTCAGCTGCCCTAGCTGAGCTGGCAAAGTCCATTCCTGTCCACTCTTTAATATTGTCTTCCCACCTCTTCTTCTGTCTACCACTGCTTCCTTTCCTTTCACTGTGCCCTGTAGATTCGTCTTTGTTAAACCAGAAGACCTTGAGACATGGCCAAACCACCTTAGTTTCCGTTTCTTGACCAGAGTCAGGAATTTATCATATCCTCCAATGGCTGCTTGGATCTTTCTGCAAACCTCCTCATTGGTTATATGGTCCTTCTACGAAATGTTCAGTAACCCCGTAGCATCTCATCTCAAAAGCCTGTGTTTTCCCCTAACTCTGCTGTCAAGTCCCACGATTCACAGGCATACAGAAATATGGAAATGGCAAGGGAGCGCATAAGTTTCACTTTTGATCCAAGAGATATGTTGTTATCTCTCTTAATTGGCTTCAGCTTTATAAGAGCTGAAGTAGCTTGTGCAAGCCTTGAGAGAACCTCCTGTTTAGAGCCATCATCTGAGACAATTGCTCCAAGGAATTTGAAGCTTGTTACAGTACCAATCTTCTGCCCTTTTACTTGATCTCCCTCTGGATAACATAAGCGCTATTTGTCATCAGTTTGGTCTTCTCAGCACTGACCTCCATCTTTAACATTGTGCGGGTTTTGTCGAGACTGTCAACTAGGGCTTTAACTTCCTCCTTTTCCTCAGCTAGAGCATCGGCAAACCGCAGATTGGTAATATTTCTGCCGCCTATGCTAACTTTCCCGTCATGTTCTTCCAGAGCATCAGACTTGATTCGTTCGAGACAAATGTTGAAGAGGGTGGGTGACTGAAGATATCTTTGCCCTACTCCAACTGTTGTTCTGAACCATTCTCCTGCGCTGCCATTCAACAGGACTGCACTTGTAGCTTTGTCGTAGAGATGCTCAGTGGTGCGAACTAGATTTGTACTGATATTGTACTTCCGCATAGTGGCCCATAAGGTTGCATGCCAGACCCTGTCAAAGGCCTTTATGAAATAAATGAAGACATGGTACAGATTTTGCTGATGTTGGAGATATTTTTCACACAAGATTCTGAGGCTCAAGATCTGTTCTGTGGTGCGCCTTCCAGCTCTGAACCCAGCCTGTTCTTCAGCGATTATCATCTCTTCGGCGTTGGGTTTAGAGAACAACAAATATAAGAGTCTTCGGGAGAAGATGTCCATAAGTTGCAAAGCTTGTTATCTAATCCCGCTGTATGTTTATTATGTTATTACATTTGTAGTTATTCATTGAATAAAATATTGTTTAAACTAAGAGTCTACTAACTTTCGGGGCGATATTATAAATTTCCATGGTTTTATTCAGAGTTTACAGATCACCACCTGAAGAAGAGTTTTAGTTCCGTATTCAGTCCTTGATACAAGATCGCAGTGGCGTCGATAAAATATGGAGTTATCGGTGATACCGGTACCCTTGTTCTAGAAGTTTCGCTGTTATTTTTGTGTCGAGTGTCGCTGGGCCGCGTAGCGCAGTCGGTAGGACACCTGACCTATAAGTCAGAGATCCTGGGTTCGATACCTGGTCTGGCCACATGCTTTCGTTATTCCTTCCGCTGATTCAAGAAGGGCAGTTGTCAGTTACTGGCGAAAATATGTACACTTAGTAATGGTTAACCGCTTAGGCGGTCCAAGCCTGCCCGGGAATAGTGTGCTTAGGTTAACTGACCATCCCGACATGACCATAGCTGATTGCCGTGGACGTAAAGCAACAAATCAATCAATCAATTAATTGTTTCGATGCTGAAGTCAGCAACCTAGCTGAGATATACATGTATAAACCCCTTAAGATGTTCTCAATCTAAAAATAGAAAATTTACAACATCGAAATCAAAATAATCACGTTTATCATAAATTTCGAAGAAACAACACCATCTGAAAGTGTTAAATGTAAATAAAAAGAAGAGGCATCTACATTAGACAAATTTGCTTTATTGAAGTTTTGATTGACCATATCTACCTTCAAAGTAGGTATCATTAATGTTTTTAAATCGATCATCTAAATAATTAACCCCACAACTCTGTTTAAATTTATTCTAATAGTACATGCATGCCACGTTTTAGATGCGCTAAAAACCATGTTATTTCAAGTGTCATGGCAGATATCTTTGTAATGCACTGCTGAGTTTATATGAGAAAATTGCAGTTTTATTACTTCATTAATGTGTATTCTTCGTGATTGGAAACAGTTATGTGTGGATCTGTTGTCACTAGGGGATTAATTAAAGTGAATAATATATTTTATAGCCGTGTTGGTTATTTTGATCCTTACATAATAAATATTGTACATCAGCATGGATAATAATAAAATTGCTGAGCCTTGGAATGACATCAAAGATTCCTCTAGCACCCAGTATAACAGATGTACTTTTCTCACTTTTTTAATTTCAGTTTTCACATTGACGCTTGCAGCTTTATAATTAACAAATCGGGGTTAGTATCAAGAAAGTTCGTTAGCCAAAACTTGTTCGTTCAGTCTTCGTTAAGCCCTATCTGCCAAATTCTTGATTAACAAGTACCCCTCGTTAATAACGAAGAGGTAACGAATTTTCGTAAAGACAACAAAATTTAACGACGACTCTGGGGTCGTCGTTAAGCCTTCGTTAAGCAAATTGCGGCTGAGCTCGTCATTTTCATCCTAGTTTGAGGCTTGAAAGGCTTAGACAAGTGACTTGTTATAAGAAATAGAAATAGAAACCGTTTTATTTTATTTCAACTTTGCAGAAATTTCTTGCGAATTCGTTTAAATACTCCCTGAGGCACTGTTACATGTATTAGCATTTTGTAGCTCTACCCTTTCGATAGCAAAAGGATTTAAGACAATCGCTGAAAAAGGGGGTGGGGTTGATCACTTGACCCTAAATTATGACTTAACTACATGTACTTTGTAAGACAAATCGAAAGTGCAATCGATAGGAGATATAATTAACTATTTAACATATGGCACTTATTTTTCTCATGACGTCAGAGGTCACGGCGAAAGGGGTCCTTTCCTTCTTTTTTTTTCTCTCTCTATATGGACGGACACACGGCGCCAAGTGTGTGTAACTATGGTTACGTACCGCTGAGCCACATGGGAAACGTCGTTAGGAAAATTGAACTGAACTGAACCAAAATTTCTCTCTCTCTCTCTCTCTCTCTCTCTCTCTCTCTCTCTCTCTCTCTCTCTCTATTTGCCTTTATATTGCGCATGTATCCCATATTTTTGTTTCAATCCTGTTTGTATGGTAAGCTAAGTTGAGCGTTCGAAAAAAACGACAAGGTCAGAGTAAATTTCCAAGTTAGTTTTCGGCATTTGGAAACCTGTCCTCCCAGTATGTGTTTTATAACTGATACTAAGAGCATACAAGGACATGGAAATGTTGGCAAGCCCTTTTCTATTTATTTTATTAAAAAGATATCTTATATACTATTTAAGATATCTTATTCCTTAAGTTTTAGATACCTTGTATGACATATAAGATATATAATATATCTTTGATATCTAATATAGCATTTCAGATATCTCATATATTATATAAAAATCTTATTTAATTCAATACATAATATATCTTAAATGTAAAATAATATATCTTATATACTTAAGAGATATCTAATATGTTGTATCAGGTATCTTATATAATTTAAAAGATATCTGATAAAATACAATAGATATTTGTTTGATCCAAGATTATAAAATATCTGATATAACATATAAGCTATCCTTTATACTAAATTAGATATCTGACATGTGAAATAAGATATGTACAAAGTATATTAGATATCTTACATAGTAGAAAAGATATTTGATATACTTTATAAGATATCTACCCTAAATTAGATATAAACTGCATTAGATAACTTATTTAACATATATAACATATATGGCTTTACTGTATCCGCTTTGAGAAATAAGATTCCATACCAGATATCTTATATCGTAAAGAAAACACTAATATGTCATATAAGATATCGAATTTGATATATCAGATATTTCTATACATGAATAAGATACCTTTTAAATTCTTATGTATAAAAGATCTTATTTAGCATATCAGATATCTTATTTAACATATTTGATATCTTTATTCCTTAATAATATAAACGTAACTACACAAAATTTAGTGCGACAGACGCGCGTTTCTAAATTTCACTTCTTCAGTGTCGCTAAACCCCAAAAAGAAAGAAAAAATGTGATGAGCATGTCTCAGTAGGCAGTGAGCAGCCCTTTCTTAGCCACATTTACTGATGCATTCCGCGAGACACAGTAGCTGCAGACATCAGGTAAGCAGTGCCTACGTATTATCAGCTCGCGAACGCAGGCGTTCCACAACGAGCCACCTCAACCCCTTAAATAAGATATCTTAATTCCTTTATAAGGATATCTATTTGAATAATTATCGGTATCTGACTGTTAATTAAGATATATATTATACTAGATATCTTATATCCCATATTGGAAACCTTATAACCGATATATCTTATTTATCAAAGCAGCTATCTTATATCCGATATAAGATATCAATCATACGATATCTTATATGTTAAATAAGATATCTTATGTAATGTATAAGATATCTTATCCGATGTAGATACGAGTCATCTTATATCAACTACCCATGCGCAGATTAAACAACCCTACATTCGGTAATCGAATCCCTGGTGGGCTTTCATTCTGCAAACGAGAGACTAAAATGTATATATGCCTAGAATGACTGATAAAGGTGTATGACAGAATGTACCGACAGGACTCTGTACAAATACTGGTTCACTTAATATTACTGAGAAATTGGATTAGTATACGGCAAACAAAAACTTGTATAAACCACACGGTATGTAAAAGTCGGCGACGGAGGCATCAGTGTTCCAAAAATGCATGGAATAGAGATATATATCTATTTCAACCACACATACAGATACCTGTAATTGAAATGCAAATATCTGTTTTTTGAAATGCAGATATCTGTATTAAAATAAGAAATTCAGATATCTCACTTTCATATACAGATATTTGCATTTTGATTATAAATATTTGTATTTAAATGCAGATATCTGAATTTCAGCTTGATTAGAAATATCTGTATGTGAAATGCAGATATCTTCAACTGAAATGCAGTTATCTATATTGTGATAAAAAAATAGATATCTGTATATGCAATATAGATAGTCTGCATTTCAATAACAGAAACCTTTATTTCTATAACAAACATCTGCATTTCAATTAGAGGTATCTTTAATTCCAAAAATTACAGATATATGTTTTTCTTGACATAGATATCTGTATTTGAAATAAAGATATCTGCATTACATGGGTAAAAAAACCCAAACAGGCCGTCATACATCCAGATGGACGGTATTATGGACGTAAACTGGCCCATTTAAAAATTCAAACGCGGTAATTAATTTGACGACTCCGATATCATGGGGCCCTGTCCGGGGTTTTCATGGAGCTGAAGAACCTGTCCAATATTTTTTCAGGGAACATGAGAAATGGCGAAGTCATTAAAATGACCACCTGTACACATGCCGTGTTTCAAATGTCCATAAATTTGCTTAAAATTTCTCTAGCTCTTCCTGAGAATATTTAGGGAGCCTTTGCTTATTTTAGCCCTTTTGTTTTTTCAGGATAGCAGCTATGAGCTATCGGAAAAATACGTTTGCATGTTTAAGATATTCATTGACGCTGCTTCTACATGGCTTTTTATTTACACAGCGTCTTCGTTACTTAACTAGCGAAGCAACTATTAACGAAGGGACAACGAAAGCTTCTTGTTAATGACATGTCGGTTTCGTTATGTCTTCGTTAACCGTTCGTTATTCTCTTCGTAAAGCCTTCGCTAACAGACAACTAACGAAATGTACTTGTTACTAACCCCTGTCTTATACGATTGTCATATTCGTCAGAGTTTTTACCATTGCAAAAAATATGTTTCTTCATATTAATTTTGCATTAATTCCTTTGCTGTAATTTAAAAACTGTGTATAAATAAAAATACAAATCGATTCCAGTGTAGACTATTTTGACTTGAGGTTTTTTTTGTGTGTGTGGTTGGGGGGGGGGGCCTGGGCAGTGTTTCAAAATTATATCACTGGGGCGGGGGGTGCTGGGCAGTGTTTCAACATTATATTTCTGCACTGCATAGGGACTCAATTAAACGGAGTTTTCTATTTTCGTTTCTCTAATCCGGCCCTTGTCTCCAGAATATACTTTATCTTCATTGCAGTTAGTCATTATTACACATGCCACTGACTTCCCTTAGATGACCCATATAGAGCAAATAGCTTCATACAACAGTAATTTCTACAGCCTCTCTCTGGCACAAGTTCCGAACAATTGATTGGCTGATAGCATCTGCAGAGAGGCGTTTATACACTCAAGAGAAATAAAAACGCTACACCGAAATTATGAAATTTAGAGCTGTTATAATAAAGCCAGAATGCTAGTTTTTATATATGATGATACATAAATCACATGACTTCCATTTAATTTTCGTTTATCAGGATAGTCTACGTCCAGTTTGTGACGTCACATATGGCGTCATTTTTATAATGAGGCTATGACTGTTAGTGCACACTTTTCCAGGGCAAAAATCTTACGAAATTCAATACGCCCGATGATTTACATTCCAAAAGACTAGACATTTTGAATCCAGCCTTGATAATTTATTGACAAAAGGAATGTTTTTTAGATTTGCCTCGCAACCTTTTGTTGGTTGATAATGATGAAAACACAAAATCCTTATTTTTCCAAAAGATATTCCGTTTAGTTTAAATGGGATGTAATCAGTCATGCCGCAGATTTTCGTTTTGTCAGGAAACGAAAATTAGAATTGATTTTTACGTTTAGAAATGCCGTAAACGTCAAAAATAAGTGACGTTACCGTAGGCTGATAGTGACGTTATCCATAAAGACGTGTTCTTCTTTTCATTTGAGTATCATTCCAAACAAAGGCTGATTTGATTCGCAAGCAATTTTTATAATCTAAAAGACCCGTTGTGGCTATCTAATACTTCAAACAGTATCCCAATTATTTCCCGTTGAAAAAGTGTAGCGTTTCTATTTCTCTTAAGTGTACATCGATAAATCCTGTTGACGTTGTATTCATATGCGACATTATCTTCCAACTAAGTTTTTTTCATCTTTTTCCGTGACGAGTCGACAATCATTTTGCATTTTCTAATTGTAATTCAGACAGACGAACAAAATTTGTCTTGAGACGAACAAAGCGAGCGCGTGTATGACGTTATTTATGACGTAACGTCAGCGTCATAACAAACGTCAGTTGGTAACGTTTTCAAAACGGCGGCGCCCACGACAGTGTTTTTGGTTGAATTTTGGAGCGACTTTTAATGCAAGAAACGAGTAAAAAAAGAAAACCTACGAAAAAAGCCGTTTGTAATTTCAAAGGGCTATAATGCTTGAAATGTTCATGTCTCTGATTTGTCAAACGCTGTTCACTTAAATCCTCCACTGTAGTAAACCGATGGACAATGCAGCCGAAGAAAAACTTTTGAATGGACAAAGTTGGAATAATAGGAAATTGTGATTTTATCGATGTGTAAACGCCGGCGAATCCCTCACAAACGTAACATAAAGCCCTTGGGTTTTATTCAGTTTGTGAGTGATTCGCCAGCGTTTACACATCGATAAAATTCAAAAAAAGGAAATTCATTTCTATAATGGACGACAATTGATCATGTGGCGTTGTCGTCAAGCGACGTTCAAGGTAACCGAACGTTTTGATTGGTCCGTGTAACGTTCTATTGACGCCATGTCATGGCAATGGCTGTTTAAAGTAATGGCAGCGGAATGCGTCGTTACTAACTTTTCTTCGGCCTAACTTTTGCATATTCTACACTAAATCACCGCAGAAAAGGCACAGAAAGGATTTAAAAATGAAGTGTAAATATAAGAATAAAAAGTTTGATTTTCCAGCGTTCTTCGGGTGAAGAAGCCAGTGGTCGTCAAATTTTAATTCTTAAGTGAAGCTTACGAAGTTGTGAAGCTTTATACACCTTCTCAGACGTACCTTAACATGTAATGTCGTGGTTGTATAACACAGCATCATTTGTTTATCATTCTGCTAAAGTGTAGGCGTACGGATAATGTTACCAGCATGGTCTAATAACCATCAAGAACTCTAAGGAATCAGTACAAATGAGGAACACAGTACAGATTTCTAGTTACAATTGTGAATGTGCCATTATCCGAGTACAAGCAATATAAAAGCATGACTTAAAGCGGTTTTGTTTCGTAAGCTAACTATCGATTGTAAACAAAAGAACCTTCTAAGTGCACAGTCCCAGAAAGAAGTCGTTTTGTAATTAGCCTTCTTTGCATGGCCCGTTAGATAAATGTCACTGATTTTTTTTTTGACAAATGCAGATAGTCTACATGGCTTATGTGTCATATGTCAGACTTCTGTAGTCGTTGGTGTAAGCAAGAAATGTTGAGTGAAATGCTTTAAAGGATTGGAAATTAAATATTTTCAAAATCATAGATCAACGTATTACCATATTTGAGTTGCATATAATAGGTAGGCCTATATAAAGTAGTTGTAGAATCACCTGACACACATTGGAACAGAAAGAAATGTAAATAATATAGAAGGTGTGCTTTGTTATCCTCTGCAATTATCTTATTAATCCTACATGGAGCCAGTAACACTAATGTTGCTTACGCTACCAAGTCTTTTATAGATGCAAAATATATTTTATTTTGATTAAAGAGGCTGTTTACTATACCAGTTAATAACACCATTACAATTACCGTACATATTTAAAATATTTATACAGAATACTGCATTGCATTGTTATGTACGTTACCGAGTATGTGGTACAAGAGTATGTCAAATAATACGAATAAAGTATGAATGCGTTACAGGCAGTTTTAGCAGTCTGTGAGTGTACTGTATTCTAGATAGAGAAATACGTTACAGCTATATTCTGCCATGCAGTTTTGTAGGTTAGCCTATATTCTAGTCTCCACTGTTGTCTATTAGTAGTCTAAGCGGGGACCACGGTATTGACAGAGGCCATGTAATTCACAAACTGCGATAGGTTTGGTTAAGTGGACTTACCGAAACTCATTTCCTCTTGAAATAGTGTGTGTGTTATCATTGTTACACGCCAGATCAGAGAAGTTGACAGTCAACCCGACTTGGAAGGAGTGATACACACTAAATTTTAGTAAAAAGAGGATATTTGTTACCTTGCAGTGATTTCCTTTCATTTTCATCGAGTGTCATGAAAACATTGGTAGTTTCACCACTGCCATACACGAGCAAACATTTCGTTGTTCTGATCAAACGAAGCATGTGTGTTTAGCCCATTTGCTCAACTGAAGCGGGCCACTGATGTACCCCAACTATTTCAACAGTCCACAGAGGTTTGTTGAACTTGTAAACGGAGGCTGTTTCATCTTACTTTAGCAATAATCAACCAACCCAAGCATTCAAACAAGAATCGTCAGGACTCAGGAGACAATAAAGCGTAGCTTAAGGAAGCCTGACTTTAACAAGCGCACGTTATTTTATATGGACAATACCGGCCAAGTGAAATGAGATCAACTGTAGGGTCAAAACAAACAGTTCTACTAAGAGTCACACCTCTATAATATAGAAAGAGATATGACAATATCAATGAAATGTGAAATATAGGACATGCTGATGTAGAACTGACATGAGGTAGATCACTGTGTCTGAATGTATCATTGCATCAGGTATAATACAAGTCAATGAAATACTGTCAGATATATTGGCCTAAGTCACTGGACCATGAAGTTTAGGTCACACTGACCTACAATTAGTATAGAGTCACTCACAGTATCAGCCCAAACCATTAACCCAAGTAGAATGCAAATCCATGAAATAGTGCTAGTCATATGAGGTAAAATCACTGGACCCTGAACTGCCACACTGACCTACAACTAAGATGAGATTATTCAAAGTGTCAGTGTCAGGGGGGGGGGGGCCTGGGCAGTGTTTCAAAATTATATCACTGGGGCGGGGGGTGCTGGGCAGTGTTTCAACATTATATTTCTGCACTGCATAGGGACTCAATTAAACGGAGTTTTCTATTTTCGTTTCTCTAATCCGGCCCTTGTCTCCAGAATATACTTTATCTTCATTGCAGTTAGTCATTATTACACATGCCACTGACTTCCCTTAGATGACCCATATAGAGCAAATAGCTTCATACAACAGTAATTTCTACAGCCTCTCTCTGGCACAAGTTCCGAACAATTGATTGGCTGATAGCATCTGCAGAGAGGCGTTTATACACTCAAGAGAAATAAAAACGCTACACCGAAATTATGAAATTTAGAGCTGTTATAATAAAGCCAGAATGCTAGTTTTTATATATGATGATACATAAATCACATGACTTCCATTTAATTTTCGTTTATCAGGATAGTCTACGTCCAGTTTGTGACGTCACATATGGCGTCATTTTTATAATGAGGCTATGACTGTTAGTGCACACTTTTCCAGGGCAAAAATCTTACGAAATTCAATACGCCCGATGATTTACATTCCAAAAGACTAGACATTTTGAATCCAGCCTTGATAATTTATTGACAAAAGGAATGTTTTTTAGATTTGCCTCGCAACCTTTTGTTGGTTGATAATGATGAAAACACAAAATCCTTATTTTTCCAAAAGATATTCCGTTTAGTTTAAATGGGATGTAATCAGTCATGCCGCAGATTTTCGTTTTGTCAGGAAACGAAAATTAGAATTGATTTTTACGTTTAGAAATGCCGTAAACGTCAAAAATAAGTGACGTTACCGTAGGCTGATAGTGACGTTATCCATAAAGACGTGTTCTTCTTTTCATTTGAGTATCATTCCAAACAAAGGCTGATTTGATTCGCAAGCAATTTTTATAATCTAAAAGACCCGTTGTGGCTATCTAATACTTCAAACAGTATCCCAATTATTTCCCGTTGAAAAAGTGTAGCGTTTCTATTTCTCTTAAGTGTACATCGATAAATCCTGTTGACGTTGTATTCATATGCGACATTATCTTCCAACTAAGTTTTTTTCATCTTTTTCCGTGACGAGTCGACAATCATTTTGCATTTTCTAATTGTAATTCAGACAGACGAACAAAATTTGTCTTGAGACGAACAAAGCGAGCGCGTGTATGACGTTATTTATGACGTAACGTCAGCGTCATAACAAACGTCAGTTGGTAACGTTTTCAAAACGGCGGCGCCCACGACAGTGTTTTTGGTTGAATTTTGGAGCGACTTTTAATGCAAGAAACGAGTAAAAAAAGAAAACCTACGAAAAAAGCCGTTTGTAATTTCAAAGGGCTATAATGCTTGAAATGTTCATGTCTCTGATTTGTCAAACGCTGTTCACTTAAATCCTCCACTGTAGTAAACCGATGGACAATGCAGCCGAAGAAAAACTTTTGAATGGACAAAGTTGGAATAATAGGAAATTGTGATTTTATCGATGTGTAAACGCCGGCGAATCCCTCACAAACGTAACATAAAGCCCTTGGGTTTTATTCAGTTTGTGAGTGATTCGCCAGCGTTTACACATCGATAAAATTCAAAAAAAAGGAAATTCATTTCTATAATGGACGACAATTGATCATGTGGCGTTGTCGTCAAGCGACGTTCAAGGTAACCGAACGTTTTGATTGGTCCGTGTAACGTTCTATTGACGCCATGTCATGGCAATGGCTGTTTAAAGTAATGGCAGCGGAATGCGTCGTTACTAACTTTTCTTCGGCCTAACTTTTGCATATTCTACACTAAATCACCGCAGAAAAGGCACAGAAAGGATTTAAAAATGAAGTGTAAATATAAGAATAAAAAGTTTGATTTTCCAGCGTTCTTCGGGTGAAGAAGCCAGTGGTCGTCAAATTTTAATTCTTAAGTGAAGCTTACGAAGTTGTGAAGCTTTATACACCTTCTCAGACGTACCTTAACATGTAATGTCGTGGTTGTATAACACAGCATCATTTGTTTATCATTCTGCTAAAGTGTAGGCGTACGGATAATGTTACCAGCATGGTCTAATAACCATCAAGAACTCTAAGGAATCAGTACAAATGAGGAACACAGTACAGATTTCTAGTTACAATTGTGAATGTGCCATTATCCGAGTACAAGCAATATAAAAGCATGACTTAAAGCGGTTTTGTTTCGTAAGCTAACTATCGATTGTAAACAAAAGAACCTTCTAAGTGCACAGTCCCAGAAAGAAGTCGTTTTGTAATTAGCCTTCTTTGCATGGCCCGTTAGATAAATGTCACTGATTTTTTTTTTGACAAATGCAGATAGTCTACATGGCTTATGTGTCATATGTCAGACTTCTGTAGTCGTTGGTGTAAGCAAGAAATGTTGAGTGAAATGCTTTAAAGGATTGGAAATTAAATATTTTCAAAATCATAGATCAACGTATTACCATATTTGAGTTGCATATAATAGGTAGGCCTATATAAAGTAGTTGTAGAATCACCTGACACACATTGGAACAGAAAGAAATGTAAATAATATAGAAGGTGTGCTTTGTTATCCTCTGCAATTATCTTATTAATCCTACATGGAGCCAGTAACACTAATGTTGCTTACGCTACCAAGTCTTTTATAGATGCAAAATATATTTTATTTTGATTAAAGAGGCTGTTTACTATACCAGTTAATAACACCATTACAATTACCGTACATATTTAAAATATTTATACAGAATACTGCATTGCATTGTTATGTACGTTACCGAGTATGTGGTACAAGAGTATGTCAAATAATACGAATAAAGTATGAATGCGTTACAGGCAGTTTTAGCAGTCTGTGAGTGTACTGTATTCTAGATAGAGAAATACGTTACAGCTATATTCTGCCATGCAGTTTTGTAGGTTAGCCTATATTCTAGTCTCCACTGTTGTCTATTAGTAGTCTAAGCGGGGACCACGGTATTGACAGAGGCCATGTAATTCACAAACTGCGATAGGTTTGGTTAAGTGGACTTACCGAAACTCATTTCCTCTTGAAATAGTGTGTGTGTTATCATTGTTACACGCCAGATCAGAGAAGTTGACAGTCAACCCGACTTGGAAGGAGTGATACACACTAAATTTTAGTAAAAAGAGGATATTTGTTACCTTG